>JARUPZ010000013.1:6218310-6782237 GCA_031213475.1 Nereocystis luetkeana | reverse complement strand
CGCGGATGTTGATTACCTGGTAGGTACGAGGGGGGCGAATCGTAAATAGAATTGGCCACTACGCATGTGGCCGCGCTTTTTATAATCACGTGGCGAACACCGGCCTCTGATATAATCGGAAGCGCAGCCGACTTTCGGGAGGTGTCCGTTGCATTTTGTCGCCTTTGTTTTTTTTAGGGGGAACGTGGGGCTATTATACAAGATGAAAGCATCGTCCGTTGTATTATCACAGAACAGTTGACATAAGACGTAACGGCGTGTTTTTTCGGGGTAGGAGTTCTTCACTTTTATGTTGTTGTGTTGTGCCACGTTGGATACGGTGCATTGTAAAAAATTTCTGTGGGCCGTTAAGTAAATCGTAAAAAGGGTCGTTTTGAAGGACACGGTGTAAATGGCAACATAACTGTTTTGAAACTGGAACAAATCAGCGACGGACTCTTCGTACACGACAGACGTCTTCAATCAAAACGCGCGCTTGTTTGCGTGATTTCATGCATGATAGTCCCCTTTTACCTTTTTAGTTTTCTTGCAACCCGAGCATAGTTTGCGCCACGTGCATCATCAGCGAACAGTGCATGAAACAGCGTGCGCCCGTAACGAATAATTTCCGTATTGCCTGCAGACGATGGTGACTGCCAAGCACTTTTTTATGCGCGCTTGTGTTGTACCTGGTAACCGTTGGTTCGCGACCCGTGCTCATTCAACTGGCGGTCATTATTGGTTGAAGAGCAAACTCCGTAGTTTTGTGTATCGTTTTCACTGATGAAGTTTCCACCGACATCCAATGCTGGCTGACGAGGCACTCCACGCACGGCTGTATGATATGTACGTGCTTTTTAATAAAAAAACGATTGCGAGAAAAACGTTCGCCAAAAAAACGTGCAGCGCCGCGAGCAGCATCGACCAGTTTGAATGGCAGTAGGGTGCGAGCGCAGCGAATTATATTTTCAAATAACCGCCCTTGGATTCTCCGAGCGGCATGTAGTGCTGATTGGCTATATATCTTTTGCATGAAATAACATGCTTGCAAGCCACAAAGTGGTTAAAAAACACACACACACACAAAAAGTGCCTTAATCAGTATGTATCGTGTCGCTCAGCGAAACAGTGGTTGCCGATCTAGATAACACAAAATAAGCAAGCTACAAAAGGCAACAGAAACTCGCCGCGGCCGTCTTCGAGCTTCAGTGTGTACGGCAGAACCGTGTAGCCGCAGTGGATAAGAAGCTTTCGTCCTTGACCAAACAAAGGTTACAACCCACAAAGAAGTACCCCGAAAAACTCGTTGCGACGAGCATGGAACAGCGTGGACGGCAGTAGTATACAGGCCGCAGCGAAAATATGTTTGTCGAGCTTGAAAAAAAAAAAAAAAAAAAGACGACGACGTCAACTCGTCTCGACGAGAATCGAACAGCGTGCACGGCAGCGCCCTGTTCCCTGCGGGAAAATACAAGAACAAAAAGCCTTTATTCGGACAACGAAAAACCCGCCGTGAATACGTAGCGTTTTTAACCGTGTACTGTAATAGTAACGTGCGGCAGCAGCGAAAAAATGGCTGTCGAGCTTGACAAAAAAAAAAACAAGCCAAAACGAGGCACCACGAAAGACTAGCCGCGACGAGCACCAAACAGAAAGTAGGGCTGTACGGTGTGAGCATCGAACAGTTTTCACGTCAGTAATAGCGTTCGGCTACAGCGAAAGACTGGTTGTCGAGCTTGATGAAAAAAATAACAACAAACGAGAGGCACCACGAAACACACGCCGCGTCGAGCATCGAACAGTATGTACGGAAGTACAGTGTGAGCATCGAACAGTGTTCACGGCAGAAATAGCGTGCGGCTGCAGCGAATATTTTGTTGTCGAAATCGACTGAACAAAAAAAAAATAAAAAACAAAAGAGGCAAAACGGAAAAATCGTCGCCAGCACCGAACAGCAAGGTGTACGGTGGTAAACGTGCGACTGTGAATCCTTTGTGGTTGCGCTTGAGTGAAAAAAACAAACAAACCCAACATTGGAAATTCCGGCACGCCTGGTGAATACGAGGTAGTATATGTTATATTCATTAGCGAGGAGTAACAGCGTAACTAAAACTACAGAGGGGAAACGCCACGCGCCGTCCTCCTCGGATTTCCGCCACCGGTCCATGCACACAGCCGCAACATCCGCTTCGTCCCAGATTCGACTAACTACGAACTTAACGGCGTGACACCAGCCTTCAGCGACCCGTACCCCAACACTCAAACCGCGATGAACCCGTGAAAAACTATTTCTTTATTACATCATTAATGTCCAGAAAACCCGACACTATCGCTAGGGAACAAAAAAAACACAGACAGCCAACCCCTTCGGAAGTCCCTACCTACATTTCAACAACCCAAACAAACAACACACTTGACGTATAGGCTCAGCCTCGATCGTCTCACAGCCGTTATATTGCGTCGATCGTGTGGAATCATTTGCAGTAGCAACTCCTCACAACGATACCGCCGGTTAATACCCCCCCTCCAAATGAAATAACATATTTGGACATTTTAAGGCACGTTCTTAGAAAGGGCACCTTTTTCGACCGAACATGTAGCCCGACGCCGGGGGTTAACCTGCTACAACGCCGCGCTAAAGAGTGGGATGCATCCATCTTCAAACAGACCTGTGTACACAGCGAGCAAGTCCAACGCCCCCAACGATTAAGTCTCTGCCTGCATCGCCGAAATGTGCTTCTTCAAATTACGTTCTAACTGAGCGATGAAAATCTCATCGGGGTCCTCCGCCTTTCTCTCTTCAACAAGCTTCTGGCGTGTAATGGTATATAGCTCTTCGTGCTTGGCCAATACCTCTGCCGACCTGCAAGCAGCCTCTGCCGACTTACTTGCAGCGCGAGAGCGATCAAAGTCTAGAGCTGCCTGGGCTCGTTCCTTTCCGAACATCTCACTCTCCTCGGTCCCACGCGCCGACCCCCCGCCGGCTGACCCCCCAACGGCCGACCCGGAAGCCAACTGTGACCGTATCATGGGCAGGTACGTCTCCAGCGTCGCTTTCGCGGCCTTTTTCCGGCGTGCGTCAGCGCGCTTCTTCTTGGTAGCCTGACCAAGTTTCGCCGCCAAGGTCTTGCCAGTTCCACCTTCGTCGGTGTCGTCGTTGTAGTCGTTCTCCTCGTTCCCACCGGCATCTTCCGACGGTCCGGCTCCGCCCAGGCCAGCTTCCGCCCTCGAAGTCTCCGGAATGAGCGTCTGCGTGAACTCCAATAGCTCGGGGTGAGTCAAACAGACCTCTCGCATGTAGAGGGCGTCGGTGTCTCCTGAGATAACAAGGGCGGTGGGGTGGGGTGGGTGGGGAGGGGGGGGGGGTGGGGGGGCATGTGCACACCCAAACGGTCCCTACAATTGCGAACAGAGTGGTATCTTCAACGCGGCACGGCTGCTGTAAACCCAACAACACACAAAATACGGCTAAATAACCACGCCCATCAAAACAAGGCGGAACTCACCGGAAAAACGTGGCGACAAAACACCCCACTACGTATCGTATTTGTACGCGAGAGCAAGCTCCCTCGAGGGAACTTACTCTAAAGCAGCAGCACCTACAGTTCCTACATATCTATGTACGCGTTAATTCCCCGTCGTAACATGAATGCACTGTACGCGTGGTCTACGTTTCTCGGCGGAGAGAAAGGAAGAGAGAGACTGCGAAGGATAGACTGCGAAGCGCAGGCAGACCCTGATCGGTGGGCGTCAACGAGAGATGAAACCGACACAGCAGTAGCAGCAGCTGCCATAGAATATGTAATAGTAGCTGCAGTGCAGAGTACAGGCAACCTATTAATAACCAAGTACTACGTTATAATCAGACCCCCCTTTTGAAAGACGCCGACAAACTCTAGAATATGCAACGGGGCACAAAGTTTCAAATCCTACCAGGTACCGATAACCAATGCGCAAGGATGCTCAAAGACCGTGTTAGAAGCAGCTTGCAAGGCTTGTTCAGGTGCGGCGGTTCTTGTTGACCGGCCGATATTGAAGGCTGACCTCTCATACATCAAATATTGAAGTAAAGGACTGGCAGCACTTCACTCAAGGCTTAGTTGGCCCGATAAGCGGGCCAGATAATACACATGTCATGCGAGGTTTGTGAGGCTCTAGTAATGGCGGGTGGGGCTCGTCGGCGGGCGAGCTGCTACTACATCGCGCCGCTCGGAAGAGACAAGCCAAGGGGTGCCGCGCGCGAGACCGAGAGAGAGAGCGCTCTCCCAGCTAGGGTGCTCGGAGAATCAACGCCGCAACAGGTGGCCCAGCATCATGCTCGTGTTGCAGTGGATTCGCGTTTGTATTATAGCTATGAATATTAATCGATACGTTTTTCGGAGCCAGCACTCTGTCGCCGTCAGAGGGTAGAAATGCAGCGCGGGCGCAGCGCGTTGTGTCCCTCTACGCACACTCTGCCCAGAGGCATAATTAGGCAATGGTTTCGTGTTCGTGCATGTAACAAAAGAACAGCAGCAGCACTATCAGACTACAAAACCAGCAGCAGCAGAGCTTCGTGTCGGTAGTCCCGAGTCATGGCGCCTGCCTGCGGCAGCGGGCAACCCGTACTGTTGCCGTGGGCCGGACTTGTTCTTTCAAAGTTAACACAGCTACTCGTACTCGTATTAAGTACGAGTACGAGTACGTGCGAGTACGAGTATGTACGAGTACGAGTACGTGCGAGTACGAGTATGTACGAGTACGAGTAGTGGTATGTACGAGTATGGTACCAGTGTGTTATACAAGTACCACTATGGACGGAAATATAAGGAACGTTTGGATTTGATTATGATTACCCAACGGGTTCTTACATTTCCGAACAGATTGGCACACAACCCGCGAAAATATCGAATAAAAAACAGGATGCGACAGATGTTAAGAATCTCTTATTTCTCGCCAGACTGGAATTCTTATGTAAGACTGGGTGTGTTCCACACTATTTTGAGTATACAGAGGTCACGTTCTTATTTTTTCCCCTAAATCTCAGTCTCAAATTCTTAATTATCAGTGTGTTCCACACTATTTTCAGTATACAGAGGTCACGTTCTTATTTTTTCCCCTAAATCTCAAGTCTCAAATTTTTAATTATCAGATTCTTAACATCTGTCGCGTACTGTATATACGTAATGATCAAGCAATACCAAAACATACCCCAGGGTATCAGGTATATCATAGCACGCCATACGAGGACAACGGGGGTCAACGAAGAGGGCGGGTAATTCACCTGGAGAAGAAGGGGTCCTCTTGACGACGAAATCTCCTGTGTAGGGAGTCGCACGGCTATGGTCGGCGTCTTGTCTCGTCAGTAGATTGCTGAGGACGCCCTTGTCCTTCTGCTTCTGGTGCCCGGAAAGTCCCCGGAACAGGACGATCTTACGAAGAAGAGTCAACTTCCACGTACCATATTCGCCTTTCGGGGCTGGCTGCTCGGGAGGCAGGGGTTTCTTGCGCTTCCTCTTTGCAGCAGACTGTGGCTCGTTCCCGTCGTCCCGCCCACCCCTCTCTTCTCCAACACGTTTACCTTTGGCTTTCGATGCAGCTGTGATGCCGATGCCGGCACGGCGAGAACTCCCCGCAGTCGACGCGCTTTGTGTCTCCCCGTCGGAACTGATGTAGCTGGAATCGTCGTCCTGCGCATCGTCGTGCGCAGCTCCTCCCTCCATCGACTCGCCAGACACACTAGCATCGTCCGGATCAGCACGAGCACTCTGCTGTGGGAGTTTGCCTGCCCGTTCGCTTCGGGTGGCGTCTTTGCCCGTAGTCGAAGCTACCTTCGAAGATGTGTCTCCCAAAACTTCTCCGCTTTCGCTGCCTTCTTCGTCGCTGTCGCATCCCGCAGGAAGCTCCCTCGCAACCTTGAGCCTAGCCAGCAGCGCCTTCATTACAGGGTCCTTGTCCTTCATGGCCTGGCGTATTCTGGCTATATCCGCTGGGTCTCCCGGTGACGATTGCTCCGAAGACGGTGTTGGTGACGGGGGTGGGGAGATGGCGCTCCCTCCTCGGTCAGGTGCTCGAGTAAGTCCCAATCCAGCGGCCGCTCCGGATTCTCCTGCACAGCTCAGTTGTGCTGGAAGTGCGGCCGACCTCTTGGGCCTTTCTTTGCCTGGTTTTGGGTCCATACCAGCGTCTACGTGCACGATGCGTCGTGGTGCCCTCTGCGTCCTCTCTCGTGTGGCACTCGCGCCACAGGGTTTGCATATAATTTAGGGGCGTTATATGTCGAAGACGTCAGAAATTTGGCAAGGATTTGGCAAAACAACATTTGCGGGGTGCAAAGTCGTTAAGGTTTTGGCAAGTCTTTGGCAAGTTTTGGAAATTTGGACTTGCCAAAATAGCAAGTTTTTTGCTATTTCGAGCGGTCGTTAAAAACGGCCCTTAAAAAAAAATGGCTACTGGTGTGCGCAAATACCTGGTAGATGAATATACTGAATATCCTTCCCGAATGGCAAAAAACAAAAAATAGGCTTTTATTCAGGTTTGGGAGGATACCGTAGCACGTCGCCGGCAAACTCTTGCCCCCTAGAACATGGATCCACCTGATTTCTTCGAGCCCGTAATCCATACTGGTTGATTTTGCCCTCCACCCAGCGGGTTGGACGTGGGCTGAGTTTATGTCGAGATCGAACGGCAGGGCTGTGCTGCGTCCTGTGTGTTGTACGATATACCTCACTATGAAAATAAAATGCCCAGAAAAGCTTTACTACCAAAAAATATGACGAGTTTACTGCAGTACGTACTTGGTCGGAAAAGTGCCCATGTACAGCAGTATTTATTTTGGGAAAAACATATTTCACGCTGGTCATTACATATTTTGGCATCGTTGGGAAGATTTGATAGAGGTTTTTCTAGTTATCAAGTACGTACCTGGTATTCAATTCGTAGTCTTAAATGTGCCTATTCTAGTACGACCACCAGTATAGTGTTGATTGTTTTGTAACCGTCGTGCGTACCAGCGCAAAATATATACCTGGTATGTTTTTAATCCGCGGCAGACCACTGTGCTGTGTGCCACCGTAGATCTGTCATTTTCGTCATTCCCACTACTACCATATATTTATTTTAGTCTAATAAAAGTAGGCTGTAAAAGAGTCTGGTGCATCATCACACACGTGGCCAATCGGCTACCCCCAAAAACCCTCCAGGGAACAATTTGACCCTCCAGAGGGCGTGGCCACCCTCCAGAGGGTGTTTGAGGCTTGGAGGGTCAGGCCTTTCGCCCTCTAGAGGGATTTTTTTTCCTTTGGTACCCTGTACAGGCTTGTCATGCGCGCTAGCCTCTAGAGTGGGCTGTCTGTATACCGCTGGAGGGCCGTGCGGCAGATTTGTTCCGGAGGAGGGCAATGGCCGTTTCAACCCTCTAGAGGGGTTTGTATTGAAAACTCTGGAGGGGGGTCGGCATTTCACCCTCCAGAGCGCGTTGTCGATTGTCTAGGGTATGAAGGTTCGCCCCTCTAGAGGGAGATCTTTTCTGATGCGACGGCTGGAGGTCTCTACTAAATGCTAGCCTCTAGAGTGGGCTGTCTATATACCGCTGGAGGGCCGTGCGGCAGGTTTGTTCCGGAGGAGGGCAATGGTCGTTTCAACCCTCTAGAGGGGTTTATATTGAAAACTCTGGAGGGGGGTCGGCATTTCACCCTCCAGAGCGCGTTGGCGATTGTCTAGGGTATGAGGTTTCGCCCCTCTAGAGGGAGATCTTTTCTGATGCGACGGCTGGAGGTCTCTACTAAATGCTAGCCTCTAGAGTGGGCTGTCTATATACCGCTGGAGGGCCGTGCGGCAGGTTTGTTCCGGAGGAGGGCAATGGCCGTTTCAACCCTCTAGAGGGGTTTGTATTGAAAACTCTGGAGGGGGGTCGGCATTTCACCCTCCAGAGCGCGTTGGCTGTTGTCTAGGGTATGAGGTTTCGCCCCTCTAGAGGGAGCTTTTCTGATGCGACGGCTGGAGGTCTCTACTAAATGCTAGCCTCTAGAGTGTTTGCGTGCCGTTCGCTCTGGAGCGCCGTGGGAAATAGTTGCTCCGGTGGAGGTCTATGAGGATGGGCAGCCTCTGGAGGCACATTGACATTGCACCCGCTGAAGGTGGAACAACATGCTACCCACCAGAGGCATTGAGATTGCGCACGCGTGTGAGGAATGGTCATGTCGCCCCCCAGAGGCATTGTGACTGCAGCGATTCGATCAGTTCCCCTCCAAAGGCTGGCTGTACCTGCCCTCCCTTGAGTGATTCGTGGCTTGCTCGAGTCTTTCTTTGGACGGAAATTATCCAAATTACCTCCCAGTTTCTTGCTTGACGAAACCTCCGGCGCTCGCGAATTGAGCATTACACGACATGGGGTGGCCGTGGCGTATACACCAGTAACAACGCGATTCTTTTCTGGCCAAGGCTCGCGAATTGTGATGCGAACATCGAGCATAGACAGCCTATAGAATGGCGTTTCTGCCTGAGCACAAACGCTTCGCTGCAATTCCTTATATCTCGAAACATTTCAGCCTGAATTCTTGACTAATTGATTCTCGACACATGTCGCGTACTATACGCTCCGGGTCCAGACCGCACATACACACATACCTTGGTACATACCGCTGCACAGCGGCAGCCTGTATCCAGCGGCCAGTTTTTTTTTTTTCAAAATACGTTGCTTCAACCCCTATGAAAACAAGCTTCACAAGCATTTCGAAACCCTCAAAAACCGCCAGTCCGTTGAAGCCACACGCTGCACGCCAACTCTTGCCGATGGCAGCACTGGCAGCAAGCAATTGCAGGCGATATACACATTCCCGTCGCATATACTCGTAGCTCTGAGCATGTGAAATCATTGAGTCGAAACGCTGTGGGTGAGGGCGTGGAGGGGCACCTAGGCCGACAATTTGAAATACAACTACCAGGTACCAGGTACCAGGTACAGCAGTACGCGAGCGTCCCTCCAAAACAGAAGCCTTTTTCGAAATGGACGAGACTGGAGAGCTGGAGAGGACAGCTCTCTCCATGGACTAGACGACCAGCGACAGCGTTGATGGCAGCTATCCCAAGGTGAGAGTACTCGAATGCTACTTTCCTTGTGGGTGGGCAACACATCATAGCTTGGAGTGGACCGCGTGATATATACAGCAGTGGGTCCCCCTGACTATTACTACTCGTGGTACTGCGGCTGCGGTGTCGTACGAGGGGGTCACGCTTTTTGTACGTCTGATCAGTGATAGCTCTCCTAGCCAATCGGAGCGATGCTACCAGATTTCCTTCTCGCCACCTAATTATATCCCTCTTGTTAGACCCACAGCAGCAAGTAGATCACTGCTGCGCTCTTCATTTTGTGATGCCCTGCTGGTGTACCTGTTGTACAAGTTTTTTTTTTACCCCACGGCATAAATTTAAAGACCCAACGGGCTGCATTTTGAATTTACTTCGAGCATCTTTTTTTCGTACGAGTATTACGTACCTGGTACGTGTATCCGTACATCCATCCTGGTACTGCTGTACTCTACATCCACAGGCGGAGATTTTTTGCAGTATGTTTGTTTGTATGATACGTATGTTAGGCATCACCTGGTGTTTTCCCATTTGGTACTTTGACCCCGCAGTGGGCCCATCCCATTCGACACCCGGCTCCCACTTGGAGGTTCAGAAATACGTGTTGTACGAGTTTTTTTATGCTCCACGGCATACATTAAAAAACCCAAACGGGCTGCATTTTTGAATTTTGAACTTTGATTTTTTTCACGTACGCACATCCTGGTACTCTCTCCAGCCACCAGCGGAGAAAATGTACGTACGTTCAAACTTGAAATTTGAGTGGTGTGTCCCCAAAACGGGACTGCGGTTCTAAAAGGGTTAATTTTTTTTTTACAGCAGTAGGTTGGCACGTATATGTTACATCACCTTGTATTTTCCCATTTGGTCGTTTGACCCATCCCATTTGACACCCTACTCTCGCTTGGAGGCGCAGAAATATGATCAACCCTCCGCAGGAACCGCCGAACGCCCACCTGGCATCCTGGTCTCATTTGGTGCCATGTGTGTATAATAGGCCATGCAGATCTACAACAACTCCAATGCTATCTGCTACACATACAGCCGTTTTGAAGCTACGTGCACTGAAGAGCCTTGGACGTTCGTGGGATTTCTCTGTGTCTCAGTCCTACGGGTACTGCTGTGCTGTTGTACTGCTGGAGTTGTCTGGTAGACGTCTGCCACGGATACTCTACTTTTCTGTCTCGCCCATTAAAGGTTTTTCAACTACAGCAGTTCAACCGCATAGCGCTATACCCCTGTAGCGTGCAGTTGGGGAGTGATTATCTGCAGGCGGCTTATCCCGATGGCCATGTCGGCGTCGAGAGTGCCAAACACCTCATCGACGTAAACATATTCTTGTGGTTGTTTTGCATCCTTCTTACGCTGAATGCTGTCCGTATTGTGTACCAGGTATTTTTTTTGGTGTCGCAGATGCTGCGTCTGTTCGCTTTCAGGAAAGGCCGGCTTGCGTTCAACCTTCCAAACAGACGTGCAACCTACATCGGCGAAGAGGCGGACGCCGTGGCAACTTTCTGCCGCTGTCTCTGCCCTTATCTCCTCGGTGAGTGCATGTCGCCACCGCTGCTGTACAAGCAGTTGACCACTGTTGGATCTTGTTTTATAAAGAGTATTAGCCAAAATCAGGTATACCTGGTCATTTTTAGGCCAAAATCAATTATACCAGAAACAAGTTCAAAACACACGCCAGGAGCCCTGCTATTGGCCAGACTGACATCGTCACTGATTTTGGTTCGAATTGGTCAAGGGTTTACCTGATTTATCTACAAGTACTCTGTCTAGCTTTCAACGTTCAACTGATTTGGGCCTATTTTGAACCAATGATAGGGGCCATACGTACACAGTTTTTTCTCCGCGTATGCGTGTGTGGTCCATCGGTTGCACAATTCTTGCGTAGAAACTCGTACGTAAGTACACATTCATGCGTACACTCGTACGCTCTGTGCTTGCACGTACCAGTAGTACGTACGTATTTATGCATACATGTCGCACAGTGATTCCATTTTTCCTTCTTTGGGGTGTACGGCAAGTATGTCAGGAGACCGCATTTTCACCCCTTGACGGACAGCAACTTTGCCTGGACATGTCTCGACTGACACCAAACTACTGTGGTACAGCAGTACCTGTTAGGTTTTAGTTTGGAACATCGGCCCTACATCCTTGACAGCGCACGTTTTACTCCTGATATCTTCGGTGTACGATGTACTTCAGTTGTTATGATGTGTAATCTGTTGTTTTCTATGACCTATACCCTAAATAAAACAAAATAATTCAGATTTGGGAGGCCACACGCTATACTTCGTATATGTTGAGGCGCAGGTGTTTTTATATAGATCTCCATGGACTAAACGCCGATTGTGGCGCGCGTTTTGTACTTGGTTTTAGTATGTAACTGATTTTGGCCCAAAAATCGCCAGGTATACGTACCTGATTTTGGTCACAGCCCTTTTTGAAATATGTACCACGTAGATAAAGCTACGTAGCTAGAGGTCGGCCGCCATAGTTAGGATTTTCCGCTTCCCATTTGAGAACTATACCGTGCCAGTTGTTGAAGTCGCGACGACCCAACTCAATTCCGTTGCATTCTCCCAAACGTCGACTATGTACTCTTGATTGCACTCGCACATATTCGGCCCGGCCCACGTACCATATTTCAGGTAGAACCGATGACGATGAGCCACAACCATCAACCGACGGCGACGGCAGGTTAAAAACAAGAGCTCATAGAAGTCAGAGTGGCCCCGTCGACGACACGGAGGAAATTCAGAGGAATCCACAGGCGGGAGGAGTAGCGATGGCGAGGGCTATAGCCAAGACAGCTGTTGCGATGACGATCACCGGGGCCTGGTCGAAGAAACCTCCACTCGCGGGGATAACTTGCCATGGACGAAGACTCTTATAGTGTAGGTTACGGCCTTTTAGCCTTAGACAAGGAGGGGGGAAGGGGGTGAGGCGGCTGGCGCCTGAACAGTCGTGGATGATTACTAGGATTCTGATTAGTCGGGGGGAGGGGGGGATCAGATCATCAGGGCATGTCTGTTTTCTATAGATTGGATTGCGTTCATACTTCGTATTCGTTGTTTTCCCGTGCTCGATGGTGGCAGGTGTGAGTAATTTTGTTGGGATGCCCCTGACCTATGTGTTGTGGCTGCGCCATCTCTGTTCCGTTGCAGTGCCCGCAGGGTGTGTTTTGTTCAAAGCGCGTGTTTAGCTCACACAGGTTGCCACAATGTGATGTCCCCTCTTGTGTTCGAATGATGATACCGTCTTCGTTTTTGTATTCTGGCCATGAGTTGATGCTGGGAATTTCAATATCCACATATCTGTGTCTGGCTGCTGCCTATATTGTAATTGTTTGTCGGCGAAAGCTCAAGACAGGGGGGTTACTAATTTTTTTGAATTACGTATGATACTCGCTCAACCACGACATGTGGGGAGTTGTTATACTGTTGCCTCATCGTGGCGCATTGGTTTAGAACTCGTCAAAAAGAGGCACGGGCTTCCCCGAAGCATACGCACGTAGATGCATTGAGCAGGGAGGAGGCAGAAGGACACGCAAGGGGTAGGTTAGGCGGGTACCACGCCGCACGGTCGACATACTGTACACATTGTTGTACATTACATGCCCGCAACCGGTGTTTGTATGGCGTAGAATAGTCTCGAAAGGCGTGGCAGATATAGGACATCGTGTGTAAACAACTGTCCACACAGGGCCAGTTGGATTGAGCAAACATGTAGTAGATTCATAATATAAAGCAAAATATTGGATGCAACAATGTGTACTGTTTCCGCATGTATATCTATAAATACAGGGGGCGCGTATGACTGTCAGCGTCTTGTGGCGGTTCACCGTACAAACCCACTAGATGTCGGTGTGGTGGGTGCGTTTTCGACTGCACTATAGGGTCGCCCTTTTTTGGGCACCCTCCAGCGGGTACGGTCGCATACCCTCCAGAGGGTTTTGGGGGGTGGCGTCAGCCTCCACAGCGTGCGCGCCGGAAAACTCTGTACGTCGATGTGGTGGGTCTGAAAATTGCCGCGCGATAGTGTCACCCAATTTTGGGCACCCTCCAGAGGAAAAGATATTCTGCCCTCCAGAGGGTTTCTACTGTGACGCCGGCCTCCAGAGCGTGCGCGGCCGACCACTCTGTACGTCGGTGTGGTGGGTCTAAAATTTACCGCACCATAGTATCGCCCAATTTTGGGCACCCTCCAGAGGGAAAGATATTCTGCCCGCCAGAGGGTTTTTGTTGTGACGTCGGCCTCCAGAGCGTGCGCGGCCGACCACTCTGTACGTCGGTGTGGTGGGCCTAAAATTTACCGCACGATAGTATAGCCCATTTTTGGGCACCCTCCAGAGGGTAATATATCTTGCCCTCCAGAGGGTGTTTGGTGGTAGCCGATTGGCCACGTGTGCACTACTACTTGCAGCAGCACGAAAAAGTCTATTTCGCATGAACTTTAAGACAAGAAGTAATTCGCTTTTATAAGACCTTTCCAATCCTCTGTGTGGTACAGACATGTATGTTCTGTCTCTAATCGTCTGTCGATCACTTTGTTTACCGTCGTATATTTCGTTTCCCCGATTTCATAAAACCTCTCGCTCTCCCGGGGCGCAAAAATAAAAAAATAAAAAATACCCGCTCAATTTTATTTCTTGCAAGTTGTACCTACTGATCCACCACTGCCTGGACTCTACATGACGTTATGATAGCATCTTTCGTAAAATGAGTGTCGTAAAATGAGGGTGTTTTTATGTACGTAGGGGCGGGCAGGCTTCCGGCTTTCATACAGTAGTCGCTCGGGACCGGAGCCGTGAGCCGTGGGCTTTTGTTAGAGGCGAGGGGGGGCATTCTACGATATACAGATATCGGCAGGCGTGCTTTCCCGTATACACTACCGCCGTATGGGCCAGGCAAACCACAGCCTATTGATGGCTGTTAGGGGGTGAGGCTTCCCGCTCCCGCAGTGCTATCGTACTGCTGTACTGGCATACCCCTCTGTCCCGCAATATAGCAACCGTATTTAACAATGGGGCGCGCGAGCGCGAAGCGCGGGCGCTTTGTTCTTGGTTTTCCAAGGAAAAAGCAGACGTTCAGTCTGAGCCAAACCCCGCCTGCTGGGGTGCCGTCTGTGCCGGTGCCGACTGGTCTCTCTCCGCACTCGCACCAACTCCAACTGCGACATCACAAAAAAGACAACCAAACAGAGAACAGAATGCAATACATCGAGGGCAATAACAATATACACTTATCGACAAGAATAGTGTTGTACATCATTGCCGCGAGGTCGCACACCGAATCACAAGGGAATCAGATTTTTTATTTATTTATTTGCAATTTGTCCTCTTCTTCTGGCATCCTTCACTGGCCCCACTTTCATTCTGCCTAGCAGTCAGTATGTTGCTGTTTTAGTTTGGGTTTTGCCAAGATCAGGCATACCTTGTCACTTTTTTTTGTGCCAAAACCAGTTACACACTGAAGACATGAACAAAACACACGCCATGAACCCTGCCATTGGCCAGCCTCACATCACACGAGTATATCCCTGTTTTTAGCTTTAAACTGACCAGGTACATCAGGATTTGTCTACTTTGTCTTGCTTTCAACTGTTTTTGCCCGATTTTCGGCCTGTCACAGAGGCCATACGCACACTGTTTTCTTTCACTTTTTTCCCATAAGGGGTCTCCGGTTTCTCGGTTGCGATTACTGTGTCTCAACTCTGTACGTACGCATCCATATATATACATATTACGCTGATTTCACTTTTTGTGGTTTCTTTGGGATGCACGATGTGTGCTTCAGTTGTTATGTGTACTCTGCTATTATTGTACAGAATCGTGGACACAGACGGTAGTCTGTCTGCCTCACCGCGCGTCGAGATGGCCTTAAGTTTGGTAAGGCAGATAACTTCCCGCCGAGCAGGCGGTTCCACGAGGACCGTTGACGGGCTTCAAAACTGGCACCGAGGGGGGGGCGCCTGAACAGAAATGCTCTTGGCGCGCCCGTGGCGAAACTAAGGAAACTTGGTGACCCTCTGCGGGTCTAAGTGGAACCCGTGGTGCCTATACCCTAAAGAAAACAAAACAATTCAGATTTTGGAGGCCACACGCTTAATGTTCAGGCGCAAAAACAAAAAGATTGTGATTTCTCATGGCCCGAAGCACCGCTCGTGGCGTGTGATTTTTACTTGGTTTCGGTACGTAACTGCTTTAGGCTCAAAAGGAACAGGTGTGCCTGATTTTGGCACGAAAAAACTTGTATCCGTTGTCTTTCCTTTCCCTCGATTTCCTTTCCCCTTCGTCTACTTTCGTTATATTGTGTTTCATTCGCCAGCACTTTTTGTTTCCCTTGTTTATTGAATCCATCCCTTTTGACGAGCGTTGAACGATCTTTTTCAACGATCCCTTATTCGATTGTCTAAATATCGTTTTTTACGATCCTTTTTATGATCACCCTTTAATGATCCTTTTTCACGATCGCTGAACGTTGAACGATCGTTTCTGACAATCCCTTTTTCGGATCGATGAGCGATCATTTTTTCCGATCGTTGAACGATAATTTCTGCCAATCCTTGTTTCCGATCGTTGAGCGGTCGTATTGAACGATCCCCACTTTTTTTACGATCGATCGTTGAACGATCGCTTTTAACAATCCCGATTTGCGATCGTCGAACGATCCTTGTTAACGATGAATTTTTACGATCGATCGTTGAAAGATCGTTTTTAACGATCACGATTTACGATCGTTGAACATTAAGGCAGATCCTGCGCAACCTCTCACAACCAGTATTTTTCTCGCGATCCTTGAAGCATCCTTTTCAAGTATCTCTTTTAACGATCGTTGATCCTTTTTTCCGATCCTTGAACGATTTTGTTTTCCGATCGCTGATCGATCGTATTTAAAGATCCCTTTTCCGATCGTTGAATGATCGTATTTAACGATCTCCACTTGTACGATTGTTGCGATCGTTTTTAACGATCTCTATTATTATTGACGATCGTTGAACGATCGTTTTCAACGATCCCTTTTATTGACGATAGCTGGACTATCGTTTTTAACGATCCCTTTTTTCCAATCGTTGAACGATGCGTTTTTCCCCGATCGTTGAACGATCCTTTTTTCGATCGTTGAACGATCGTATTTTTTCGACCCCTCCCTTTCAACGATCGTTGAATGGTCATATTTGAGGGATGCCTTTTACGGTCGTTGAACGATCGTTTTTAACGATCTTCTTGTTTTCGTTTCTGGTACGATTTTTCGTGCCCGGCACGTGCAAATTTCTCCATCATCATGTATTTTGCGATTCATGTTGTTGTTGTTTCTCGTGTGCGGTGTCGGTCTTGCCTGATGCAGTTGCGCCGGTACCGGTTTCATCTCGCCTGGGCGTGGTGACGCGGGCGGAGTCTTCGCTGACGATGGCGGCGAAGAAGGGTGGCAAGAAGGTCAGTCAGTCAGTCAGTCAGTCAGTCAGTGTTTCGTAGCCTGCATCCATGGAGCTTGCATCTTCCTCTATGAAAAAGGATCAAACGTCCGGTGTTTCACAATCCACCCTCACACATATATACATATACTATCTTTAGGGCTAAGGTTTCAAAGCGAAAAGGCGGTTTGACGTGCACAAGGCGAATTAGACGAAAAAGGCTCCGAACAGATTACACCAGTAGTGTTCCCTCTATAGTGACGGTTGCCCGCTATAGTGCCTGCAGAATCGCTTGGCACAGATGGGAGTCACCAGTGTGGTAGTGTGTGGAGCAGTGCCGGTTGCCTTTGTAGTGCCGGTATTTATTGTTGGTTGGCGCATACCGGCTATGTAGAGAGAACACATCCGCTGTACTTTGTTTGTTGGGCATGCTCGTTACGTAGACTTTGAATGCCCCGTATGCCACGTCAAAGCTTTGTACAGCAAACCAACTTCAGCGGTAGTACCTGTGCTGTTGAGATTGGATGAAACACGTAAGGCCCATTTGATATGGTCACCGTTGATTGAGGCAAACAAAAAATGCGGTTTCCGCTCGGGTGCTTAGAAGGTTAACCTCTCATCAACTTGTCAATCAAGCCTAGCAGATCAGTTCGCCCGACAAAGTTCAGGTGAAGGCGAACGGAAAACTGAGCCATTCTGACCCAACAGCAAAAAATAGCACGGAGTGCTTCAAAGAGCAAGAGGGGAGGACAGCAGTCCGATTGGACATGTGCCCGGGTCTCTCAGTCTGCTCTGATAGCACAAAGCGGCGTTGTAACAAAGAAACCCCCTAGGAGGAAACTGAAAACACGGCTAAAGTTCGTCCCCGCCGGGTTGTTTAGACCTATCAAAGCACCCCCCTTAGGGGATGTTAGGGATTCAAGCACTACCCAGTGGTCTACTGAGTCTCGTGGCCCATTAGGCCAGTGGGTAGTGCTATATAAGCAACAGGGACTTGTTTATATACCGACCAAAAACGGACTAGCGCGATCGTATCAAAATTCTACAGTAGGAGGAGCGTACAGGAAGGAGTACGAGTGTCACCATGCTGCCTGCGCGCGTGTTCGACAGCGTCTTACATTGACACCCTCCACTTCAGCAGCCAAAGTTACTTCGTGTGGCCGATGAGGTATGTAATCGTAATCGTCCCTTTTTTCTACATTTTTCCCGCTGGAATATCAAAAGGGTTCATGCTGCACGAGCAATAGCAGTAATCAGAAAGAACGAAAGAAAAAAGGGTAGACGTTTGCAGTACACACGAAATGAGCTAGATGCAAGGAGCTTATCAACGTAACCCATGCAAAACGCGCAGGATGGAGGGAGGGAGAGAGGGAGGGAGGGGGGTGACGGACAAAAACCATTTACTCTCTCGGTTGGTAATATGCACCGGGGCGGAGGAGGTACGCAAACATAAAAGCACCGAGGGCTGAACCTATTAGGACTGTGGGGTAACGCACTCGCGGCGTGTGCCCAACATACCCACAATATGTCCTGCTTGCCTGACCGACTGCGATAGAAAGGTAAGGAGAGCAACACGAGAGAAAGCGTCACGAGCGTCTCGGTAGACCTCAAAGGGAATGTAAGAGCGGGGAAACGGTTGAACCATGAAGCGGGGAGCCACGCGAAACGCCTCGAGATCAAAACCCAAAGTGAGGGCAAGGGCCGCGAAATGGGCTTGACCAAACCTCACAAACGTTTCAACCGGCCTCGAAGATAAAATAGGAAAGTCCGAAATAAGTAGCGCAAAAAAGGGAAAACAAGGAGGGCCTCCAAAATGATTCAGGAGAAGGCGAAATATGTCGCGCTATAGAAAGGAAGCAAGCGCCAACAATATTGTATTGTAATGTGCTTTGGGTTCGCACAAACAGTGCCGTAATGGCACCACTTCTTGTGCGGAAGAACTGGGAGAAGTTTCGTCTGACTTCCGTCCCAAAAAAACGCCTCCTTCATGTATTTGGCGTCCGACGCACAGTAGCAACGGAGGAGCCCAAACAAATTAGTTTCGTTCTAGGCCCTGCTGGGCGTCCAGACACTCTCTTTCTCCAAACTCATGGCGAATACCCACCACGGGTAATCGGGATGCTTTTCAAGGTACCTCCAGCCACGGATTTCCGTGTAGTTTTTTCCGGCCTCCACTTTTTTCTTCTGGGCGACCTCCGCCACGGCACCCAAATTCTTGAGGCATCGCCTGCGATGCCCACCGCGTTTCCGCAAGCGAATGTGTTGTTCGGTGGGCCTGTAAACGCAAATGGTCCCGTCACCCAGGGCGGCGAGGGGGCTGTGGACGTTTTTAATTGCCCTCATGGTCGTGTTCGAATTGGTACGGCGCAGCGCTTTGTTGCGCAACATCTGAGCAACACATTTACCTGCGGAAA
The DNA here is from genome assembly GCA_031213475.1 of Nereocystis luetkeana. NCBI lineage: Eukaryota > Phaeophyceae > Laminariales > Laminariaceae > Nereocystis > Nereocystis luetkeana. The sequence goes on along the minus strand of JARUPZ010000013.1, from coordinate 6,763,356 downwards.
CACAATGAGCAGCGCGGGCGATGCCTCAACAACATGGGTACCAAGGAGGAGGTGCACAAAAGGCCATAGAGGAGACCAGAAAAAATACACGGACATCTGTGGCGTCACGATGTGGCGGGACTTTGGAACGCAGCCCGACTAACACCCTTGGTGGGTTGTCGCCATGAATTTGGAGGAGGAGAGCGTTTGGAGAGCCGGCATTTAGTTGGCTAGGTATCATAGTTAGTTGCACTGGTGCCAACTATAACTATCCGACCTTTCGGGTTTCCGTGTTTATGGAAGGCTTATTTACTACGGGGTGCAAATTTTCCCGTACGACCACTGGCTCAGAGAGGGGAAGAGAACCGAGAGGTCTAACGCCACTCATGGCGCATTAAAATCCCATTGCCACCGACGGTGCCGGTGCCGCTGGCAGACCCGAAGGCCGTTGGCGTTTCTTATATAATACCTGGTACGTTCAGTGCGTACGTATAGTGGACCGAAATAGCGTCAGCCGATCAGCCAACTAGGTTGGTTAGTTGGCCGGTGTAGTAGCTAGGCGGGAAGTCCAGACAACTTACATTCCTATTTTTTTATGGCTTCAGATATCCCTTGGCAATGCCAACCACAAGGGGGCCACACTACATTCCCCGTTGAATGTCATTTATCCTTCCTGAGGTACCATATGTGTTGCCTTGGGATTGTCACCAAGGCGCCTCGCAGTTTCAGAGAAAATGTCGGAGTATCGCGTACAACACTATTAATAGCTAGATAAAGTTGCGCGTCCCGCCTTTTCGTTCCCGACAGGCAAACTACAGACGGCAAGCGCGCTCTCAACAAATTCGGTCGTTAAGAAAAGGAGGCTCTTTTTCTCGTGATTACTAAAAACATTGGCCGAAGAAACATAGCTCAGGGCCGGGTGCAATGCTACCCGCCCCCAGATACACCCAACAGGCTGTGCTCAACAGTGGCGTCAAAAAGATGCGTTGAGCCTCGACGCCAAGTTGACGTTTCTTGCCCACAGGCGCCTTCTGTATCGCATCCACGTAAAGCGCGACGACGAAAAAATCAGGTCACGGCGGTCTCAGGGTCTGTATGTCCGGCGACTAACGAATCGCCAAGGCCTTCATTCAGCACCCCTAGGATTGTCAGGCGAAAGCAGTTAAAATAGCGACGGCCCCACACCCCGTTGGTCCTGCCACAGTTTGTTGGCTGAGCTGAAGTGTGGTGCTAGCGTTGTTCGAGATCGCGGCAGAGAGACGTCCCCCACCGCTTCATCTCACCCAATGAACTCTAGGAGACACAACGCGGCGATATTGCCGCAGTCTTCCCCAGCTAACTGCTTGAAAACATTTGTAGTCATCTAGAGGGCTCGCTTCTCCTGAATGACGGCCTTGGTGATTCGTCAGCCGTCGGAAGGCTAGGGCAGGGAGTGCGGTTGGGGCTTGGGTTGGGGTTGAGGGTTTGCCAAGCAGTGTAGTATGTCCCGCCGGTCCCACGTGGCCCTCAGGAAAGGCAGCTAACGTGGAGTATTCTGGACCGAAGCGTAAGGACCGTTTGTGTATAAATATCAACACTTATAACTGTCCCTACAGCAGGTTGTGTCCGCGGAGTGGTTGGTGATGCCTGCTTAGCTACTAAAACGCCAACCAATCACTCAACCAGCAGCATGATTTCAAATACTAAGGGCTGAAGGATATTTCACGTATTTACTCTATTAATACTGACTTTGGCTGTAAAGCTAGATGCTGCACTACTACCGGCGCTTTAAAACTGCACTTTTGGCATAGCATGCGGCGGCGGTGGTATTTAAAACCCTACCTGTACGCTATACTGCTCGAGAGCCTTCAGCTCGGTGTGTGCAGAATGCCAGTCTGATCATTATGTTTGAAGCCCGAGTCCTATGACGTTTTCGTCTGTCGTCATGCCTCTATACACATTTTTACAAGCGGTACAGACACGCTACATACATGTTTACAAGCGCAAAAATCACGCTTCGCGCGCATTTTTTTCTTATTGGGCTGCGCCAAGCGAAGTTCGTATATGGTGATCCATGTGGAATATACAACCGCTTCATAAATATTAGGTACAATATTTCGGGGTTTAAGAACTTGCCAAACCTTCCTGTTCCCATTCTTGGTGACGATCGAAATGCCGCCCACAAAGACATAGTTTGGGCTTCCACACCGTGCGGGGGGGTATCGACCCCGGATAGTACCGTTTTCGTCCCCGGCTTGTCGGATTTGAAAGTGTATGGAAGGGTTTGATATGCGGGAATGGCACCCTATCCTTCACGGATGGCGCTGGCTCGAAGAAACTCATGCAATCAGAGGTATAGAGCAAGTGGGGGACGGGTTTTCTACACCGTGTGAGGGGGTATCGACCCCGGGGATCACCATTTTCGTCGCCGGTTTGTCGGAGTTGTATACGTGTTGAAGGGTTTCTAACCCGAGGATGGGGCCTTATCCTCCCCGCGGGCGCTTTCTCTACACAACCCAGCCAATCAGCGATCGGCTGGTGGGGCTGGGGTTCCACATCATTCGGGGCGGTATCGACGCGAGGGATCATTTTTTTCGCCTCCGGGCTGTCGGAGCTGCGGAGGGGTTTTCGAACCGGGGATAGGGCCCTATCGTCCCCGAGTGCAGTGGGATTGGAGGGTGTTCCCTGGAATGGCAACTCTCACCGCGCGCACCGGGGCCCGAACCCCAGCCAATGAGCGATAGAGTCCGTAGGGTTGGGGTTTTCACACCCGGTGTAGAAACTCGGTTTTCGCCCCCGGGTTGTTGGAGTTGTAGATATGTGGAGGGATTTATTATCTGAAAATGGGGCCATATCGTCCCCGGGTGGCGTTAGCTATATTTTGGGGCCTCAACCAATCAGCGATCCGCCGGTGGGGTTGGGGTTTGCACGCCGTGCGGGGCGATATCGACCCGGGGGATCATTTTTGTCGTTCCCAGATTTCGGAGTTGTCGAGCTCGGAGAGATTTCCCAACCGGGGATGGGGATCTATCGTCCCCGGGTGCGGCGGGATTGGGGGGTTCCCTCGAGGGGCAACTCCCGCCGCGCGCGCCGCGGTCCCTCATTGGCCGAGGGCGGGCGGAGGAGGGCCCTCGACCAATGGCCTTCGGGCTCGGAAAACCAGGTATGTATCTACTATTGTACTACACCACCATGTTCGTAAATACAAGAAAATTTAGATCGAAAATATTATACAAAAACTCCATCTATTCGGGGACAGTGTGGTATCTCGTTTTTCTGGGATACACTCCTCGGAATTACGGTACGAAGTATAGGATTGTTTTTTCGCACACGGACCCCAGATTGTGCTTTTGTTTGATACACGCATACACACCCTAACCACTGATGACCTAGCAAGCGTTCACAGCTAGCGCAGTGGCTAATTGGTACGGTGTACCTCTCATGTGTGTACCATCGCTGCTCGTTTACGTACTACCTTTCTTTGCTAGCACCAATGCCCACCCAGCACGTGGAAGATTGCACGGGCAAAGGCAAGCGAAACATGTAAAGAAAGGCAGAGATATATGTGGCGGGTTCTATACGAGTGTTATAAGGATCACCCTGGGCTGGGTAAACGATCGATCTTTACCTATAGCTCGGTAGGCAACACCTTCACAGTATGATAACTCACGCCAGGCAATCGTCAGTTACCCCTGCATCGCTCATCGCGCATCGCGCATTGTGCATACACACTCGTAGCGCACTGCAACAGCAGTGCTACTATTACGGGGGGGCATAGTTAACAGGACCTGTGGTATACATAAAAACCTATATATTCAACCATTTTTACTATCAATATTTGGTCCTGTCAACTATGGCCCCCCGTAATAAATACTGTAAACCAACTACTCGTACAACCCTGCTATACTTCTATTCGTAGGCATTCATTCGTGGTTGACTGTGAAACGCATTCGTACCGCTCTGTCGTCACCTGTACACTCGAGGAGTAGCCACGGCGGTGAACTTTCAAGTGCCGTACGTACATGATCGCCGACGTAGCGCGCTGCAGGTGCGCGGGGGGACACAGTGATGTCACCGTCGCCTGCTTTTCGACAATGGGATGGTGGAGTGCTTCAATGTCAAGAACCAAAGAGACCAACAACCAGATAAGACGCGGATCGTACAACAGACCTGATCGGCCCGGATCGGCGTATGGAAACCGCCAAATGTGTGTGTGTGTTTGTCTTCACATTAAAACTGTTATTTCTGCCCAACTACACCAGTGCATCCAATGTCTGTCCCGATTCCTCATCCGATAGATACTGCTGACTGATTCTGTGGTCTGTGACCAGAGACAGCTTAGTGGAACACAGCACAGGGAGAAAAAAACAAACAAAAAATATTCAAATCGCATCGGGATGTGTACGAGCAGCAAGTGAAATCTTAGCAGTATATTATGGGGGACCATAGTAAATAGGACCCATGGTAAACACTAAAAACTGTATATTTACCAGTTTTTACCAACAATAATTAGTCCTACTTAATATGGTTCCCGTAATATAGTCCTCTCCACAAGAAAAAAAAACGTTTTCGACACCGAGACCCCAAGTAAGATCTTGGGATCCTGGGATATCCGCTGGGATCCCGGGGATATATTGTACCTGGTATTAATAGTAGATTTGCACTTTTTCTGATGAGGGAACAAGCTGTAGTCACGTGCGCGAGCACGGTCGCGATGCGCTTCTCGCCTCCTTCTCTGAGGATGGGGAAGTGTGCTGTGTCCGTGTTGCTCGTCGTCTTGTTGAGGTCGCTTGCAGCTGCTGCTGGTGTGCTGTTGGCTTCCGAGTCGAGGTTCTTGGGGTTGGTTGCGTTGCGCCCGTTACCAGCTTCGTTGGCAGCTGTACACTGCTGCTGTAACAAAATACAGACCACTCTTTCCGGAAATGTAAGGACCATTTATTTGCTATTCATATGGGTACCCAAACGATCCTCAATGTTCCCGGCAGAAGGGTGCCTGCGTGCCTGCCCATGCTGCCAGCTGCCGGCAGTGGTGCGCTTCAACAACAGCTGCAGCAGCAGGAGCAGTAGGAGGAGGAGCAATCGGTATCTCTAGCGAGAGAGATCGCTGCACGGCACATGGGACGAGCTTGACGGGTGTGTAGTTGCCTTCGACCCTGTGCGCACGACGAAATAATTCGGGGCCATCCTCATGAATAGAGGGGCCCAAATGCGATGTGCAGGAAAGACTCGTAGGTCTGACGTTCTTGTGTGTGGGCTTGCGCGCGTCGCTGCGTTTCGATATTTTTTGCTTTGATTGGGTTTGTTAGAGAGAAGATCGTGGAACATATAACGGCGTCTTTGAAACGGTATCATTACCCACTCATTTTGAGCCGGTGCCTGCCGTTTCCGACTTTTTTACGTATCATGGTATCAGATTAGGATCGGGCATATAGGGACCGGGACATCGCGACGTTATCACATTCATATTCGCCGTGGGAGCCGTACTTGGATGCTGGCGATAAACTGGGTACAAAACAGTTAGCTGGTGGTGTTTTTTATGTTTCGATTGGCGGTCGTCGTGCATTATTTTTTTGTTGTCTGTATGGCAACGCGTCTCTTTCGTGCGCGGTGATAGCTCCACAGAAAGGAAGCCTCTGACGTACGAAGCAGATTCCGGTTCGTCAAGGAAGCGTACGTACAACACATACTGCTGTTGTGGTCAGTCATCGTTCGTCGGTGTGTATGTACACCGATCTTGCTTTGGGGGCATCCTCAGCAATTCACGAACGTCAACATTTTGCTCCGTCCAACGGTCGCCCCAGTGGTTCAGTGGTACCCTCGAATGCTGCTGGGGATAATTCCGCGAGTTCAAATCCCACCGAGCAGAGAATTTCTGTATTTTGCAAAAATGAAAACAAGGAATCAACCACTGAGAGCGAGTAGCGTGGGTATAGGCGTAAGTTAACGCGAGTCGACGAGGCAGTAAACGGCTGCAGTCTTGACGCGAAAAAAATCAAGGCACGAACCGGGGGGGGGAGAGCCTAATATGCGACCCCATATCTGAGTTACGAGTAGTGATAGGAGGGAGAGAGGAAAGACGGGCGAAGATAATAAATGCGAAGAGGGCAAAAAAAACAAAACTCGGCCGTGTTGAAGTAATTAATGGTACCAGGTGTGTGTGTGTGTGTGTTCTTCACATTAAACCGTTCTTTCTACCCGTCGACATCCAGCACAACCAGTGTCCGTGCCGATTCTTCAATCCTAGAAGAGATACAAGTTCTGTGGTCACAAAGCTACGCCACAGAGATACTACGTTGCCACGTGTGCAGTGTGAACTGCAGTGGGCAATGCAAAGCCATGTCATCATACTAGATACGACAGGCACGACATACGCAATCTATGAAATAGTGAAACGAAAAGAAACAATCAAAGAGAAAACAAAAACAAGGTAGACAAATCGAAAGAGAAAAAGAAGAAAAATGAAAGCAAAATCTAAGAGAAACAATCTGTCGTGCCCCCCCCCCCGCAGGCGAGGTGGCCAACACTTGAAAAAGAACGAGCTGGAAAAAAGAAGAAATAACAAAAACACACCACTGCTTGTGAACAGAGTAAGACAAAGAACCAAGGAGAAAGTAACAAGGAAAAATAACAAAGGGGAAATAACAGGCAGACCAAAGCCCAAAGTACTACCGAACGAAGTGCAAGGTTTAGTTTACACGGATATACATTATTTGACTTTTTCGTGGCAGTGCCGGCGGCAGTGTCCGCGGCATGCGGGTTGCCATCTTCCGCCGCAGGTGCAATGGTTGTGCCCGCGGGGCTTGCCGTGAGATTTGGCCTGCGGATTATTATCTGCCGCCGGAGGTGAAACGGTTGTGCCAGTGGATACCGTGGGATTTCCCATGGCGTTCCACGGCAAGCTCTGCGGCAAAATCCGCGGTAAGCCCCATGGCGAGACCCACGACGAGACCCACGACAAGACCCATGGCAAGGCCCGCGGCAAGACCCACCGCAAGACCCGCGGCAAGACCCGCGGCAAGACCCGTGGCAAAACCCGTGGCAAGACTCCTGGCAAGACCCACGACAAGACCCGCGCCAAGACCCGCGGCAACACCCGCAGCAAGTACCGCGGCCATTCCCGCGGCAAGGTCCAAGATATCACCTGCGGCAAGACCCGCGGCAAGACCCCATATGGCACCCTGTTCTTATTTGTATTTTGACGCCGCAGTGGGCCCATCCCACTTGGCACCCTGCCCCCACCCATAAGATGCAGAGTACATATTGAGTCTTGCGCAGGAGCCGCCGGAGGGCCACCTGGCACACTGTTCCCAGCGGTACTTTACGCGGGACTTGCCGCGGGTGTTTCCGCGGTACCTGCCGCGCGACTTGCCGCGGGACTTGCCGCGGTACTTGCCACGGGACTTTCCGCGGTTGTCGCCACGGGACTTGCCGCGGGTGTCTCCGCTTCACTTACCATGGGTGTTGCCGTGAGACCTCGCCGCGGGGCATCCCGCGGGTTTTGCCGCGGGCGCGACTTGTCGCAGTACTTGCCGCACGTGTTGCCGTGGGCATGGCCACGGGACTTGCCTCAGGGCTAGCCGTGAGTATCGCCGTGGGTCCTACTGTGGTGTGCCGTGGTCACCGCAGGCCTTACCGTGATGTGCCGCGAGGGTTGCCGTGGCGCTTGCCGTGGATCTTGCCGCGGAAGTTGTTCGGCGGCATGTAGTGGTATGTCGCGACTATGGCATGTCGCGACACTACCCGCGGCATCCCGCGGCATGTCTCGGCAGTGCCCACGGCATGCCACGAAACAGTAACATAGTGTGTTCCTCTTTTTCGCTGGTGGATTGATGGGGCAAGGCCGATGTGTGACCGGAAAATCGACCGGCGGGACCGAACGATTGGATTGAAGCCGCGGATAAAAGCCGACATCCGTCGCCGGTGTAAAAAATCGCGCCTCGAAACTCGTGGAGAAAACTGCCTAAACCAATGAAATCATGACCAGTGCTCCGCGGAGGCCATCTGAGTGACATTAGCGATGTATCTCAAAGTGGCTGGAGGCGATTCCACAATCCATACTACTTGCCGAGAGCTACCGTGGCGCGCTGGTGGTGCTCAAACACGCAAGAGAAGGTCGGCACGGGCGCACAATTGGTAGCAGTCGGTAGGCGACGTGGTCGTCATCAAAAATGGGAGACGCGCGTATCCAAGGAGATTGATTCCCAAAGAGATCGATGCACTGCAGCGCGGTTAGGTGGTAGGAGAGGTGACCCATTTTCGTCCAAACGCTCTCGCGCTCACTTGAAGGGGGCGGGTGAACGAAGATATGATATATTGCAGTTTCGATGAGCTTGGGGAGCAAGGGTAGAAGACGCGGTACCAACGAGGTCGCCCGGCTCTAAGTCCACGACGCCCGACAATGAAATAGAACACTAACCAACGTAGGCCGTTCTATACAAGACGTTTCTCCCACAGAAAAATGTGTCGCGTGAAGGAGCATGTATATCAACGAGGCAGCTCCCGGTACACGATTGCAGCAGATCGGAGCGCTTTCGAAGAGGTGATGGTCGCGCGAAACCGGGATGCCGGTGGAATCAAGCACGACGGAGGGCAAAGTCCTTGCCGTAAAAAGAGCGCGAGAGGCACGAGCTGTAGCTCTATTAGAGCGCTGCTGCCGTGGCACGAAAGTTTACCCTCGGCATCAATGCCAATTTTTCGTGCTGTTACGTTTGTCATCCGGCAAAGTGCAGCATGAAGTTCGCCGTCGATCACTCATAAAAGTGTTCCAAAAATACAGAACAAGAGGTGGTTCAGTTTTGTCTTCCTTCTAAGTGTGATCTTCGATTAATTACATGTGTGGTCTTTCGCGCTTTACACGTGTACGTTTATTTCATCATGTAGTGCACTGCATGGCTGTCGCCGATTAGACAGCGCGTTTTCAGTCGAAAAGGATCATTTATCACACCAAAACCGGCAGCGGAGTCGTTGTTGGTGACAAATCGCGTAGGACTCAATTGTGATAAACAAGGCGGGGGGTACCAAACCAAGACTATGTCAGGCGTCGAGCATTGTGATTATCGCGTTGACCTGGTGAATGTATCCCACCGCTGGGCGTGCATGAATAGAACAGGGATCGACGTCTTTACCGCCCCAAAAACAGTGGGAAGGGGGCGGTTATCATGCTTGGGTGTTGTACAAAGGATCACACTGAGAATTCATGGTATACACGTTCCAGTCGTGGCCCCACCTACTATGAAATAGAGCCGGCGTCTCCGGTGGCTTGGTAGGTGGTCCGCGCACCTACTGAGATCAATTTCATGGGTTCGAGTTTCACCGTGTGCATACTCGTAGGGACTTCTTCCTGGAGAAAAAAAGGATTTAGCGGACAGCGTGAGAGCGTGAGTTAGCAGCATTCGATGAAAATCGACGAGCAGTATAGGAATGCTGAACCCTATGCGCGATAAAAATGAACGCACGTACCGGGGAGGGAGAAGGGACGACACCTACCTGTGACCACGGCTTGTCCAGAAGATCTCTGGAGATCTAATCTCCTACGAATTGAGCCAGAGAGCGAAGGTGATGGCAACGAAAAAATGAGTAATGATAGCCAAACATGGTGCGTAAACATACAGTAGGAGGATACATGGTTTTGGGGTCCATCTTGAGTTCTGATTACTATAGCCCCCCCACTATGTAGGGGGCTGATATAGGGGGCTGTACAGGCCTGGCCCAGCTCCGACGGAATGGTTGAAGTTATTTTACTTGGAAAACACTAACCCCAATCCTAACCCTGGCCCGGATCGCCCGGCAAAATTCTCGGAAATAAGATATATTGAGGGGTTACTTGAGAGTGTGGACTTTTGACCGTTTTGTCGAAATCTGGGCCACGTCGCAAAGTGTTGCTGCAGCAGTTATGGCGCATACCCAACACAGGAAGAACGGATTGACGTTGCACCGCCCGCTATAGTCGTCCTGCCGAGGCCCGAACCCCGGTGATCGGAGCCGTGGCGCTTTCGCCGCGGGCATGGTCGTTTCTACAGTACCGCTACAGCGCTCCGTTCCGGGACTTATTGCGGCAAAAATATTGACGGTGGGGAAGTTGCTCCTGGGCATCCCCCCTTGACAAAAGGCGGACGAGACGTCCCTCGCCTTATATACGCGGACGGAACATATGGCGCATCGTATCTACGCGGAAGAAACATCTGGCGCATCGACACCAAAGGCGGTGCTCGTCGTTGCAGGCCGTTGTTGGAGCGGGAAGCGTGTTTTTTTGTTATCCCGGCAACGTCGTGACCCAATCGGATGGACCCAGGATGGGGACAAAGTTGTTGCGAGCACTTTTGATCAGAGCATCTTTGGAATTATATCGAAGGCGCGATCAGTCCCCGCAAGCCTAGCCAAAACCCGCAAGATCAGGGTAGGCAGAGGACAACTCAGAGTATTGGCTGACCCGGGGGCGAGGCCCGCCTGCTTCGTGGTAGGAGGTCTCATCCAATCCGATGCCCACATCGAAATCATCGGCGTCAGCGTAAAATAATGCCACGGTGTTCTCCCCGCGAATGTGAGACTAAAATACTGTAGAGTGGCGCTAAGTTGCGGGAGGGGGGGTGCGTGGATGGGTGCTGCGACGGCAATCTGTTGAGAGAGAAAAACGTCGGAGAATCACCATGCATGATAAGTGGTGCTATACTGCCTTCTGCGCAATCGCTCGTTGTTTGTGCAGAACTTTCACTTGTTTATGTTGTTTCCATCCCATTATTTATCTTCGCCCATGTGATCTTACTCCCCTTCCTAGTCGTAACTCGGATCCGCGGTCACATGCGTAGCAGGCTCTCGCCCCACCACGGTTCTTGCCTCGGGAGGCGTTTTTATCGCGAGAAAATTCCGGCCATTCCTTCCCTCGGGGTGTTCTACGATAGAGGTTTACCCTAAAAGTTCTGAGGTTCCTATGCCCCCCCAAGATACAGTGCGGAATTCAACGGGGACAGACATATGGATGCGACTGCTGCTTGGGATGTGTGGGGCGCGCACCTTCGAAAATTACAAGATATCCCCACGAACTGTGGTATACTGTGTCTCCTTCAGCAACTGCCGCAATCACGGTAAAGACGCCGGGGTGGCTCAGAATGTTTTCCCCCAAATGTGATACGTATATCGCAGAACGCCTCCCTCGTCGACTCGCATCGACCCCCTTCATCTCAAATAATTACGAGTGAAGGGCGGGGGGGGGGGGGTACTCATTTGTTACTTGCCGTAGTTATTCAAGAATTGACGACACATCCCTTTCGAGACGGAGCACCGTTCCATCTCCTGTAAGAGACACCTCCGATATTTGGGCGCTCATTGCGTTGTTTCCATACCTGGTATATTACATAGAACACATTCGCTATTCTCATCCCCTTCCTGTTTCGCCGCCTATGGCCACCTTCTATCTCCTACGATAACGATCGTTTTCTCGCTGCTGTCTAGTGTGCTAAACTCCTCCATGTCCCATGCGCCCATTTCCCTCATCTCCTCCTCTAACACATCCCATTCCTCCTAGTACATTTCATATTCTCCTACTGTGTGAGTTCTACTCTCTATCGCTTTGCCACACGGGCACACCTGTGCATCTACTTCCTCCTCTTACCGGCTACTGGTATACCTCTTCTTTCTGGCAGGTCCAGGTCACCTTCGCTCAATCCCCCGTATATCTTCAAGTGTTTCGCCGATTTCAACTCGTTTCTTAGCGCTAGCCTTTCCCTCCTTACTACCCTTTCTTCCACTTCTGTCGTGTACCTCCCAAACTTATCTGCGGACATAATTTTTACTTGGTTTCCCCGTACATCCTTCCATATTTTCACAACCACATATCCCACCTTATTCCAGCTCGCCCTTTCGTTTCTTTCTCCCACACAGAGGCGGGGAGGGAGGGGTACACGATGTCATGCATAGCCGTAGTTGTGTGGCCATAGACCCTCGCATCCCTACAATGCCGGGGCGGAGCGCGCGGGTTTTCACCGACCAGGCAGACGTTGATTGCACCAAGCGCGAAGTGCCGTGAGGTGCCCGGCGAGTCGCATGAAGGGTGAGCTGCGTCCTAGTAAGAACCGCTTGTGAGGCGGGCATGCACATGGATAACAGCTCCAATGCGTTCACTTTATTTCCGGTGTGGCCACTTCCAGAGACAGCAATGGGAGTACTATGTGACTGTCTCTAGGGTGCCCTACCATAAATAAACACCACGTGATACGATCATTCCCCTTGAGCGGACTAACGGTTCTTCACCTCGCACAAATTTTCAATAATCGACCACCAGCTGTAGCCGACCGCCAAAAAAAAGGGGGGGGGGGGTTGCATGGGGGAAGTGACGACAGCCTGTGTGGTGGGAGGAAACCGCTGGAGAATCGTCATGCACCATGCATGCGGTAGGTGGTCCTGCTGCTGCTGCTGCTGCTGCTGCTGGTGTGTCTGCAAAACTTCGTCCCCCTCCTCCCTCCCCGCTCGCAAAAATAATAGATGCCGGTATGTGGATGGATAGCCGGACGTTGCTGGCTTTTCTCGAGTACCTTGGCGTACGACACCATCATCATCGTAATCATCATCATCACATCACTGTTGCAAGGATTACCCTGGGCTGCTTAATCGATCGATATTTTACCTCTACAGCTCGGTAGGTGACACCTTCGCATGTGGCATCGTCGGCAGACACGGGTTCGAAACTCACTTCGAACGTTTGTTTTTATGGAAACGCTGGCGAGTGCTTCCCTGAAAGCATACCTCCCTGATTCCTCCCAAGGTATGGAGACGAAGCGGGTAGGTCGATGTACGGCCGTATACGGCGGTACCATTACGTCCCGCAGATCCGGCCGTTTAGAGGGGGGGGGGGGGGGGAGCGTTACGTATTAGTATATTCCCGGGCTGGGAAATCGATCGTTCTTTTACCCCTACCAGGTATAGCTTACCACTATAAACGGAAATAAAAGAGTTTTTATTAATAGGCGTTAATGTGTCAATATGGATATAAATCGGTCCTTACAATTAATCCCAGAGCGTTCGCAGAGCAACACCTTCAAATCACCATAACCAAACCATCATAATTAGCATTATCGTCAGAGGGTGGAGGTTGGTGAACAAACGGCGGAAAAGTGAAAAGCCAAAAAAAGCCTCCGTTCTTCAGTTATAATTTGTGCGTGAAAACTCTACGTCGACGTCTGCTTGCACATCTGGTCCTTCCTGTACAGTAAGTATACCACCGCAACACTTCTCCTTGCTGCTGCCGCATCAGCCGTAGATCGGGAAAATGTGATGGCCTGTGCGACCTAGAGCGTACAGATCGACAGGTTCGGACATAGTTCGATGTATTTATGTATTTATGTATAGATCATGCGCATCGAAACGTACCACTGAGAAGTTAGTATTCACAAAGGTTGCGCGAGCACCAGATTATGATAAATATCCTGCACGTTGAAACATATGTACGCGCCCACCCGGTCATTTATTTGGACAGCGGATCATCGTTCGACCCTTTTTTGGAAGAATTCCGGGGGGGAGGGCTTGGCTCTTGCAAGCAGCAGGTGGCAGGGTAGAATAGGTAGGTATATATAATAATAATAATAATAATAATAATAATAATAATAATAATAATAATAATAATAATAATAATAATAACAATAATAATAATAATAATAATAATAATAATAATAATATTAATAATAATAATAATAGGTAGGTGCAGGGGGGTGGCGGCAACTGCAAGGGAATTGGGAAGAGGGGGTAGAATAAGTTTGCAGTAGAGATATTCATACATCGTATATACCACGACCAAGGTATATATAACTCGTACGGTACACCGCCGTAGTATTTAATACCTGGTATTACGGGGGACCATAGTTAATAGGACCTATCGTATTATCTTTGAAATATTTTTTATTTTATTTGCCTTCTGACAATGTGCAGGGCGTTATCCATTCAAAATGAAAAAGCTGACATAATTAATCGAATACCACTAACTTCATCGAACCAATTCTCCTTCCCTGCGTGTACTCACTTGCACCCCCACCATTTACCGAGATATTTTACCTACTATGTATCTATACGCCACGCTTCCTACTCCGCATCTACATTCCACCCCCACGCCATGGGAAGTAGTCCTCCCTCCTCCTCCCTTCTCCCCCTGGCGGCCTGGCGGTCTCGCAGGGCGAGCTTATATCGGTGCACTCTGCGCGAGATCGCGACCTGGGTAGTCACCGATATGACCTGGAAAAGGTGCTCCTTACAAACCCCTTTTCTTGCTAAAGATCCCCCGTCCGTTCCTCCAACGATGCTCGCCGCCAGCTGGTCGATGAAATCGCTACCTTCCTTCCCGAGGCGTCCAAAGCTTTCCACCGCGAGGGTGACAAGTTTATGGCTGCGCTCGTCGAAGGACACTTGTCCTGCACGAGCGTAGTGGTTGCGCTTTCGCGCCTCAGAAGTGGAAGCGGCTGATCCGTCTCGATCAGCGCTGCCAGCCCGCATGTGGACCCTCGCTTGGGGGTCTGCATGCGTGACGTCGAGGAGTATCGCCTTGTTGCGGTACTCTGACGACGTAGCGTCTCGGAGGCCTCCCCTCTCTATCACTATGTCCATGCGGATGTTTCTATCGGCGTTGAAGGGCGCTCCGCTTTCCATTTGGTGGCGGATGGACAACCGCTTAAAGGTGCGAGACAGCGCGTGGACTAGCGGCTGATGCTGGTTAACCTGTGCGCCTGCTCGGTGGCATGTACGCGCGTGACGTGTGGTGACATCCGTCGCCTCGCAGCAGGGGCACCTCGCCGCTATGGGCTCATCCATTCCCAGGAAGCGCCGTCCCATAGACACGAACTCAGAAGCCGGTATGATACGTGCCATGTCCACGGGCCTTGCACGCAAACAGGCGACTGCGCCTGGTCCCGATAGGCTCCGTTGCCGAGCCTTGGCAAGACCTCTGGTTTCCGTCCCCCCGAACACGTCGTCCCGATCCGACGGGTCTGCTACCTCGGGGAGCTGGTCCAGAGAAGCAACGTACCGTTGGTACCGTACCCGGTTGATCTGCTGCCCCAGCTTGTATTGCGCCTTGTGGGAGCTAATCGTTTGGGCGTCATGCGCCGGCAGTACCTCCACATCATACTGTTCTGTCCCTCCTTCCTCGCTTGCGCGGAACGCCCTGTTCCGCCAACTTTCCGGGATTACGTTTGCCATTGCCTCCTCCGATACCCCATGGATATCGCGAAGGTCCCTGACGCTGCTCCATATGCGGCGAACGAGGTCCGAATTGGGCAACTCCCTTCGGACTTTTTCCCCTAATGGACCGGAGAGGTCGGCGAGGACCTCTGGCACCGTCGCCACTAAGCTCCCGATGGACGCTGACATTCTCCTTGATTCAGCCGATGACAGTCCAAACCCCCCGGCCCCTGTGGAGAGGCTCGCCAGCGCTTTCTGGTGCGGCTGTAGCGTCAACCGGTTCGCCGGGCATCCGTCCGCAAAGAACGGCGATTCGTCCGCTGTCCCTGGAAGCTCGAGAAGGCGCTCGAGCATCCACATTACGCTAGTGTCTGCCCGCTGACACGCGGGCAGTGACAGCTCCGGGTCCATTACCCGCTCAATGTAGGAGGTCCGCTGCACCATTGAACTGGTGGCGATGAGGTTCGCCGACTGTTTGTCCGGCATACGCGGCAAGATGCGCGCGAGTTGCTCTGCTCCCCCATCTCGGACTATCTCCACGGCGCTGTTCACCGCAAATGCATCAGTGCCTATGGGCACGCCAACCACCTTCACCCCACCCCCTTCCGCAATGCGAACACCGATGCCCCTCAGAAGTGCTATCTCTTCCGACGTAGGCATATGCCCTTTGGGAGGCAAAGCAACCGTCTTTCTGGGGTTAATGGCAATGCCTATTTCGCACAGCTCGTGCTGGAGAAAGGGCACTACTCTCACCGTGTCCGGTGTGATCTCTGACATACCGATGCTGATGTCATTGAGGTAGGCAAAGGCTTCAACACCCCGGGGTTCGAACTCCTCACGGACCCGCTTGAGTATTGGCAGCAGTGGCATGCAGAACAGAGCCGGGCCCATGGCATCCCCTTGCTGCACGCCACTGGAACAGACAATTTTACGCCGCTCCCCCGAATCCATCTGAAAGAACGTAGGGGCGGGCCTCTCGCCGTAGCATTCAGCAATGAGCGGCGTGAGCGCGGGCACGCAAGTGGCCGCCTCGGCAAGCACTGCCGTCCGCTCTACAGTATTGAAGGCGTTGGAACAGTCAGTTAGGATGAGCCAGTTTCTTGCCTCATGGTGCACCCGGGCGCGTAGAGCTACCTGCTCCACCGCCCCTCGAACCCCTACCCCAAACTGCCTTGCCTCACGATTAATCTCTTCCAGCCGTGGCCGCCACTGCCGCATCGCCCCAGCTGCGAGAAGTCGTCTCCATGTCATACCTACACATACGGGTCGACATTTTTCCCCCAAGGCAGTGAGGTTGGACTGCAAGAAGAGCTGCCAGAATTCCGGCGGGAATGCACCGGGGTCGTCGAAGATCCGCCTCCAAAGGGCCTCGATGCTAGCTCCAAATTTCTCGCGACCGAAGCCGGTCCTGATGATCGACTGCAGGTGTGAGAAGCGTAGACCGTCACTCCCCGCGCCTGATAACGCATTTCGGGAGTTGATGATGTCGAGGGCCACCTGCGAATCGAACTCTTGCTCTGGACGCCAGTTGGGAACACTCCCTTCCTCCGGTTCCGTAGAGCTTGCTGCCACCGCTGCCACTGCCGACTCAGAGATGGAGGCACGGTCTTCCCCCGGGAATTTGGCTTTCACCCGCTCCCATGTCACCTCGTCGCCGGGCGCTCGAGCTTCCGCGAGAAGACCGCGTGCTGCCACCGAAACCCCGCCCGAGTGGCGACAGGCTGACGACGCTCTCTCGTCCTTAGCCGCGTCTGTGGCTTCGTAGGTTGGCCCCCTGCGCCGTGTCGATGCTCGACTGGTGTACTCCATCAACCACGGGAGAATAAGCGTGATGTCACCACGTTCGACGGACGCGAATCTCTCGCGTCGCTTCACGCGGCTGTCCTGCGAGTGTAGCAGTGCTGGCACTATGTACCACAGCTTGATGGCCCTCAGGAGCGAACTCGGCGTCTCGGAGTGTCTGTTTGGCCGATGCGCTCCGAGGGCGTGGTTCAGGAGACCGAGCACGTGGGTGAGAAGCTTGGCATGGACAGTAGCTAGCCCCGGCTGCACCTTAACAACGGTGATGAAACGTTGTTGGAGATGCTCGAGAGAAACATCATCGAGTGGCCCTGCTATTCCTAACGAATTCTGGTCCCACGGGTAACAAAGCTCTTCCCCCCGTTCATCGTAGTTGTTGTCCGGCCTTCCTCCAAGTCCTACGACCGTAACCCGGAGTCCAGGATCAGCCTGAACTGCTGCATCCAGTGATTCCCGTCTCCCATGGCGGGCTGTGCACCCTCGTGTAGCGCAAATGAGTTGTGCGTGTGACCCACTCCTTCGAATAGCTTCCACCACACACCGCGCGTGCATAACGTGCTGGTTTCCACATGGCAGCCCTACCACTCGGTGCCCCCGAGCAACTGCCGCTCGGCATCCCCCGCACATCACGCCGTCTTGACTGGTGCCAATGGATGCACGGAGTCGCCCTACGCCCCCCGATGCTGATCCTCCCCCCTCGCCACCTTCTCCTTCCCTGGGGAGTTCTCTCTCTTCGCCACCTCCCCCTCTCGATCCAGGATCCAAACGAAGCTCGCTGCCCCCTCTCGATCCGGGCGTCGGGGGCGACTCGCTGCCCCCTCTCGGTTCAGGGACCGAGGGTGGCTCACTGCCGCCGGGTCGAGGGATTCTTCCCCGGTTCGTGACGGCCTCTCTCCCAGTGCTTGTCGCTCGGGACCCCCTCCTAGACCCACGCGGTCGACCTCGTCCACCTCCTGTGCCCCCCCCCTCCCTGGCTGCGCTACCAGGTTCAGAGGAAGTATTCCCAGCTATTGCTGGGGTGGCGCCGGATGGTGTCAGGGGGACCCCCAAGCGGCCCGAGGGCGTGACATTCCTGTCTCTGGCTGTTTGAAGGTTTGCCATCGCTACTACAACAGCATTTCTCTGATCCACTTGCCCCCCTATCCGCGAGTCACCCTCCGACGCCAGGGCTTCTCCTCCCGGTGATGTCGTTTCGGCCTCCGGGGGCAGAGGCCGCGCAGCACTTGGACAGGAACCTCCAACATTTGCCTCCATTCCACCTTGGCCGCCCTCGCGCGAGGGCGATTCGCTTCCAGTTGATCTAGGGGACGTTGCCGCCGCAAATGTTGCAGAGACGGTACTGGGCCTTGCTTGAAGGATCTCCACTTGTCCCGCTAGCGCGGCATCCCTACCCCCCTCGGTGTGACGGCTTCCTACGGCACTCCCAGCAGCTCCTCCCTGCTCCACCTGCCCCCTAGTTTGCGGACCGCTCTCCGCCGCCGGGACCGTTCCCTCCGTTGTGGACACCGCCGCTGTCGGAAAAGGAGGCAAATCGTCCCCTGCCTCCAACGCGTTTTGGGACCCGGGGGTCCACTCTGCCGTCGGAAGAGGAGTTAGCGCATCACCTCCTTCCCGCACGTTTAGTACCCCGAGGGTGCACCTGGCCAGGGCTGTGCTGGATGTAGTCCGTGGGGTCCCCACTTGTCCCGCTGACGTATCGTCCCTGTTCCCCGTGGCCTGACGGTTCTCTGTGGCATTTCCAGCAGTGCCGCCCTGATCGTTCTGCCCCCCTATTAACGGCCCGCTCTCCAGCGCCTGACCTGCCCCTCCTGGCGTGTCCGCCACTGCCGTCGGAAAAGGAGGCACCACGTCACCTGCCTCCAATGCATTTCGGACCCCGAGGGTCCACCTAGTCAGGCGTTCCTCCCATTCGGCATGGAGGCCTGCCAGAAACTCTTGGGCTTGTGGTGCGATGTAGATCCTCCGATTTGGGAGTCGGAGCATGATATCCCTCGGTCGGATGGCGTGCGCGGCAAAACGCTCCCGGTAGTCGGCGGCGGCCGCTTGCCATTCCCTCGTGCGGGGGAAGTCGAGGTAAGCCGCTCGAGGCATGCCCAGGGCATCGCTGAACATGGAGCACAGCAGGAACCAAGAGGTTGGGCTCCTTCCATGGGTTCTCACCATGTGCTCGAACGTGTGGTGATGACCAGTCGTCACATAACTGGCCGGTACCAGCTGGGTGCCCTCCTCCTCAAGAAGTTCGGCGAGCTGCAGGGCACCTCCTACTGCCGACCACCTTCCCCCCGGCCGTGGTCTGGGAAGGTCCTCGGATAATTCTGCCGGATGGGGAGGTCGGGTTCTTACGGGCCATTCAGAGCCACACTCGACGCATGGCCGCGGGTCTGTGTGCCCACATGCGAGGCGTTCCGCACGATCCAGCATGCAGCCGGCGTGTACCAACTGTCCGTTGTCATGGTCACAAGTGATGGTTGCCCTCAGATGGTCGACCTCTGGATTCCTATCTGAGTTTTCTATGTCCTCACCGCAATAGATACATAGGCCTACTAGCGCGGTGTCCCTTGTGATCTCTCGGCTCTCTGGCGAACCTGGAGCGGCACCTTTCTGTCCATGCTGCCCCCTTGCTAACCGGTCGTCCCCCTGCGCCGAGTCCGTCCGCTCCGGTGGGGCCGCCACCGCCGTCGGAAAAGGAGGCAGCGCGTCACCTGCCTCCAGCGCCCTTTGGACACCGAGGGTCCACCTCGTCAGTCGTTCTTCCCATTCGGCGTCAAGGCCCGCCAGATACTCTTGGACATGAGGTCCAATGTAGAGCCTCCGGTTTGGGAGTCGGAGTAGTACGTTCTGGGGTCGGATGCCGTACGCGGCGAACAGCGTACGATAGTGGGCGGCCGCCGCTTCCCATTCCCTCGTTCGGGGGAAATCGAGGTAGGCCTGTTGCGGTAGATCCAGTGCATCGCTGAAAAGGGAGCACAACACGAACGAAGAGGTTGGGCTTCTCCCCAGGGCACTCACCATGTGCTCGAACGTGTTGTGAACCCCGGTCGTCACGTAACTGGCTGACTCCGCGCCGAGGTCACTCCGCTCAAGGAGGGCGGCGAACTGCAGGGCACTACTCACCGCCGCCCACCTCCCCCCCTGCTCGGACATGGGCAGCCCTCTGGCAAGTTCCGCCGGGTGGGGTGGCCTGCCCCCCTCCGGCCACGACGACTGGCACACTACGCAGGACCTCGGGTCGGCATGCCCTCTCGCGATGCGATCTGCCCGGTCCAGCATGCAGCGTGCATGCACAAACCCTCCGTGGGCGCACGGGATAGGTACTCGCACGTGGCTGCCCCCCGACTCTCCAGCAGAGTCATCTAAAACCTGGCCGCAATAGGTGCACGATGTTTCGGCGTCATCTCCCCTCCCTCCTTGTACTTGCTGGCGGCCTTCGTCCTGGCTTGTGGCCTCCTCCACACCCGAGATCACCGATCGCCATAGGATTTCCAACTGACGCTGTTGATAGGCTCCCCGATCGGAAGCGCGGTCGTACCTCAGATGGATCCTCGGCAGAATTTCCGTGAGGAGGAACGTTCTCCGACGCGACGGTCCTGTTACTTCCCGAATGGTTACCCCAAACCGGTCGTCTCCCCTATTGTCTGCTCCCTCTACGCTTTCAACGGCACATCTCCTGTGGACGAGCCAACCGGAGAAAGAAAACCTCTCGTCGTCTTCCATAGTCCTGTCGCAGACCCGACATAGCGCATACGGTTGTGGAATCGTGCTACGCCAGTCCCAAGAGAGGTTCTCCTCGTCTCGCGCTGTAGCGTTCAGTGTCCTATCGTATTCATAAAAACCTACCCTGGTATATATTTGATCATTTTTACTAACAATATGTGGTCCTATTAACTACGGTCCCCCGTAATAGTACGTAAGTAGGATTACATTAATTACCACACCCTCTAGATAGCTATATATCGTCAATGTGTACTTCGTATGAATACCCACTGCAGCAATGCGCTCCTGCATGTAACACGGACGTACGTTAAGATTCTGTAGACCAAAATAAACGAGAAAATTGTACCAGGTATACTCGTAAATCGATCTATTCATACATCTGGATCCTTGAATGTTGTTGTACGTTACACATACAGCTATTTTAATAGCTTAAGTACAGGTGTAGTCGTAGTTCTAGGATCTGCATATCTGTAGGATCTGCATATATATCATACTGTACCTGGTACAAGACAGCTTCAACCGACGAGTACTCGTATACCACGTATACGCGTAGAAAACACATGTTCCATACTCGTACGACTTTCAGATATTACGGCTCCCACCCGGAAACGTGAGAAAAGACAGATACGGATGACAGAAAAGAGGAATATATATCATCTGCCCTCAAAGGTCGACCTATTTTTTAGTAGTTCTCATAAAAAAGTGAAACCAAATAAATTAGGATGAAAATAATATCACGGATCTACGTACGCAGCTGGCAAATTTGAGTTGCGACAAAATCCTACCTGGTACAGCAGTAGTACAGCAGTCCTCGATATCACGATTTCACCAGATTTCCCAGCTGTGAGCTCGACCGATTGGATGATTGATACTCAAGTCTGTGCAAGTTGCTTGTTCTACTGCTGTACTTTGTGTCATGTATCGTGCAGCAAGGACGTCGAGATTTGAGATCTTGAGAGATATCGTGTACACTCTGCACTCGTACTCGTACTTTTGTGCCTGCATACGAGTAGAACAACTAAAACTTGCAAAAACAACGATCCACGATCACGTCATTATTGTCCCCGACCCCCTTTGAATAGGCCACCTGGAAGAAGTTGAAACCCAAGAACAACCGAAACAAAAGCACAGCGCTCTCAGCTGGTTCGATGGGATGCTGACGGTTATATTCGACGAAGGGTGATAGGTTTGGCTGGGTCTGGCCAGAGCGAGGGAGAGGGAGAGGCTGCGTTGCTTCTGGTAAGTTTTTATTCGGGTGACCAACGTTTGGTTGCTGTTCTTGCTAGGGTATTGCAGTTAGTAGTACTCGTAGTGTCGTCCGGGTAGTGTAGGACTGTTGTACTCGAGAACTGAAAGAACGGCGCCTTGCCCCCTCTCCAGTATCGCCACTGCTGCTGCTCCTGCTGCGGCGGCGGCACGACTGCTGTATAGCGTCAGTGCGCTCCGTAGCGTGGCGCGCCTCAGCTCGATGGTGGTCCCCGTGGTGTTCCTGAAGAAGCTTCGAAGGTGCTTCGGGATGTTTGGGTGTAAACGAAAACAAAAAACCAGCATGTTCGGTGCAACATCACTTACTCTTTCTCATCAACTCAACTGCTGCCTGCGGTATTCCACGAAACGTGTCCGTAAATGTAAGGAATCTTTTATAATGACTATTATTCGGCAAACGTTCATTATATTACCATACCGTGTGGTCTTCTGTATTTGTCGAGCCTGTTGTACTCGACTCGCAGCACAAAGGGCACTCTCTTGCTTTCGCGTCTCCTTTTAGTGTGTACCCTTGGTACAAACACAAACGAAGGATGGTTTTTACGTCTGCTTAATCAATCCGATCCTCTGAACGGGGGCTGGAAAGATAAGCTAGAACGTCGCTTGTTTTGGCCAAGGCTCGCCCCCGTGTTGAGATGGCGCGCCTAGCCGTGCTTCCACGCGTGTCTGCTGGGTGCTCTCGCGATAAGCGTCTGAATTGATGCGCGCAACGCTGCTCGTAGTATATGTAGGCATGAGTGCGTACGAGTATAGGTTCGTTGTTTGCTTCTTGCTTTGTTTGGAACCTATTGGTGGCGAACTGTACTGCTGCTGCTGCTGTAGATACTCGTGAAAAATTATAACCAGGTACCAGGGTAAATGAGATCATGTCACCAATCTACCCTGTAGGAGGAGAATGCGACAGACAGCAGCAGCAGCAGCAGTACATCAAGTATCAGCATGCCGCTTGCGGTGTCGTGCGTCATGCATCTCGCCACGATCACACGTCACACGGGGGCAATTCGAAGACATCCGCTTTAACTCCTATCCCGGGAGCCCGGGCTGCCTCGTGTGATTGGTGCTGGAATCGTCGTTGACTTTCGATTTCTTTATCCCCCTCTAAAAACCCACGGATGTGTTCGTGCGTACTGGTGTAGCTCGTACACTTACGTAGGCAGAAAATCGTATGCCCACCGAGTGCCTGGCACGGGATGATATGTATGGGTGATACTCTCGCAATTACACAGCCTGTGAAAAAGCATGATCTGCACGTATGCATACGTCTATACCAGGTATGTCCCAACTCCCAAGTCTATCTGCACCAGGTAGGACCTAGGTCGCGGAGATCATAATCTGTCCGACATACTCATAGTTTATACCTGGTACGAAGTATTACCAGTATACCTTATATACTATTAATAATAATATAACCCTGACAGGCTGTTTCTTATGCCGCTCAGTTTCGAGAATCAGATTTGTATTTTTCTATCTCAAAGATGAATGACCCTGCTTATGCAGTCCGTATATGCAAAATCCGACCGGAAAAATTCGATTTGATAATCCGATGACCCAAGTCGTTGGATTTTGGCCCAGAACCCGACACCTTGGGTCATCAGATATTCAAATCGAAAAATGGCTCGCTCTCTAGATTCAAATGCTATCCACGACACCTTACAGCAGCTGAACGATCGATGAGTTGGATGGTGACACAGCTGTATAGCGACGTTGTTTCGCGCCCGACGCGCGCTCGGCGGCCGGCGCGTCTCTCCGTAGCCAGACTACAGTCGGCTGGCGCGGGCTCGGGCCTAGAGACCAAGAGAAGCGCACTCGGCGTGCACCTCTCCGTGGTTACGTACTCGTAGACTACACTGCTGTACAGCAGCAGCAGCAGTCAGTCACATGAACACAAAATGCCAAGATAGGCTGACCCTAGCGCACTCGCCACGTCTCTTCACCGCCAGACCAGAGGCAGTCAGCCTTGGCTCGGACGCTTGGGTCCTACGTACAGTGCAATGCACCCAGCGCGTCTCTTCGCGGCGCCAGACCACCAAAACAACAGTTGATCTCGGCGTTTGCTCAAATCTGTGCACGCATATTAAATTTTGTTTTTTGCCGCACTAGGAAAACTGTTTCGACTTGCCGAGTTCACGTCTGAAAATCCGATCGGATCAAAATCTGAAACTCAAAAATCGAACCGCATAAGAAATGGCCTCAGGTATTGTTTTTTATTGTTTTTATTTTATTTTCTCTTTCATAAAAGTGTACGTCGTGCCGGTCGTATTCATTACTATTAATATTAATATGACATGGCATTGCGTTGTCTACTCTACTTATCCCATTACTGCATAGCAATGATTTATCGCCACTCGTCATACTTTATGTGGCGTAGTTTTGTGATCACATAACTTGCATCTCTCTCTCTCGAATTGAAGAATCGGCACGGACGCTGGTTGTGCTGGATGTCGACGGGTACGTGGAAAGAACGGTTTAATGTTACGAACACACACGCAGGTACGAGTACTCTTATGTACGGACCAAAGGCACCACTTTAGCTGTTGTACTTTCTATTTCACATCGCGGAAAGCGCGAGAGCGTGAGTTCGCAATAATCGATGAAAATAGACGCGCAGTGGGAATGCTGAACCGTATATTACACTGTTGGATATATGTACTGGTATGATTTTTACGATCGTTGCTGACGAAGGTATATCCCGGGGGGCAAAGGAAGGCACCTATATCTGTGCTCCCGGCGTGTCCTGAATGCCGCTGAGAAGCCTAAGAAAACCTCCCACGAATGGAGCTGGAAGACAGAGGCGATGATGAGAAAAGAGAAGAAGAATAAAAGCGCCAACCGTTCCGCTGCTGGCTGTCACCTATTCGAACGAGTGAGTGCTTGCAAACAGGGCTACGACTGCTGGTGCTGCTGGTGCTGCTGCTGCTGCTGCGGGCAGGTAGCTAGCACGAACGGTCGGGCTTGGGCATCCATGTTGAGTGGCGTGAGTCGTGGTGCAAGACCTGTTCGAATCTGCGCCCAACTTGTATTAATAGAGGCCTTTTGAGAGTCAAGCGTAGCAACAGCAAAAGTGACGGGTGGCCTACTGAAGGGTCTACTATTACGGGGGACCATAGTTAATAAGACCTATGGTATACATAAAAACCTATATATTTAACCATTTTTACTAACAATATTTGGTCCTATTAACTATGGTCCCCCGTAATAGTAACCACTTTTGAGACCACGAGATAGCAAATGAGAAGTTTGGCGTTATCAGCCGTCTGCGAGTATATAGCGCGAGCGCCCAGCAGTACAGGTTGGACTAATCAGGCTGTGCCTGTGCCGTACGACTCCTCGCGTTGAAACTCGAACACAATCAATTTATGCCACCCCCCACCCACACATTAGTCGTCGTTGGTTGCTGTGTCTGCAGTCACTAGTTTTCGTCCATTTTCGTCTCTGAAGTCGCAAGAGGGGGAATACGTACAGCAGCAGGAAGAACGTGCAATCGTTTGTACTTGTGCATCACCATTTCTGCTGGATATCCTATCGAAAACTAAAAGATCGAAGGTGTTTTGCCCTGCCATCCCCTGCCACCATTAATGGATGATGCACTGCTGTATCTAGATAGATCGTGATCTGTCCGAGGTATGCAAATATCGAAATCGTATGTACCATGGGTATCGATTCTGAGTATGTTTTTCTTGATCGGAAATCGTATCGAAAGAAATGGATTATCGTTCTATATCCAACACTAAATCACCATATGGTCTGCGCGCTTCGTACAGTTAGCTTCCTTGCATTGCGGTCCGGACAACATCCGTTACCCAGCAGCTTGGGCCACCGCACAGAGCGTTGAGTTCGCACAAGGGTGGGTGCGATCGTTTTTCGGAGCTCTATTTTTTTCCAGAACGGGAAGGTTGCCAATGCCGAACAAGGGAAGGAGGCGTTTTCGGGAAAAATTGGTCAAGCGCCTTCCGAAAATAGATTGTTCGACCGCTATAGCACCCTTGCCGCTGTTGTCGAGATTTCGAGCGCTGAAGAAACGATCGCATCCGTGGGCGAACTCAGCGCTCGCTACCGTTTTAGAACCGCGGTCTCCTTTTGGAGACAAACAACTTAGAATTTGACTGGTTTGTCCCCAACAACGGGACTGCAGCACTAAAGGAATCATAAGGTATTTCTTGTTGCCGATTCTGTAGTCGGCACTTCCTTTGGACATCTTTTCCCTTGTCTTGGAGCCCCAAAGGCCAAAGAGGTCAATATATTTGGGAGTACTGCTGAACCACAGCTCTTTTTCCGCTGCTGTGGTGTTTGCTTTGAGCAGCAAGTTTGGCGCTCGGTTTTATTGACTGCTGCCGTACAATTATTTGTTATTGTGTTGGCTCGACCGACGGCTGTAGGCTGGCCCTCTCCCTTGCTCACGGCCGCCGACCTCTTGCGGGGAAAATAATCTCGCTCGTGACCGCCGACCTCTTGCGGGAAAAAAGAGCTCGAAACAAAGAAAGAACTCATCCCAACCCTTTCGTGCCCTGATTGCTGGAACAGCAGCAGTGTACCTGGCATACAGTATAGGAGTACCAGCACGTAGTCATATTATTAGTAGTACGTTCCACACTGGACGAAAATATAAGGACCCTTTATATACTACTATGAATACCAAGCGGTCCTTCTATTCACGACCAGAGTGGTATTACGTACCAGGTATGCACCACTCATGTCCGGACGTGCAAGAGGAACGTTTTGGGTTTCCGTATTAAAAAGATGCCGAAACGGTTATCACATTTCCGAACAGAGCGGTGCCGGTACACGGACGGTTCGAATATTGTTTATAAAACCATTTAGGGCTGCAGTGCCGTTTAGGGGACAAACTTCTTGAAGTTTGAGTGGTTGGTCCGCCAACACGGGACTGCAGTTCTAAAAGGGTCAACCCTCCTTGTCGGACTTGCGGGGAAAAGGTTTTTCATTGTCAATGGCGTCTGCGGTATTGAATAGTAGCGTCGGCCGCAACGCGACCGGGCCCGGTCTGCTGGGGTAGGCGATGTGTCCGGACTTGAGAGGTGAGGAGCGGCACGTACGACACGTGCGCAGGCAGCATTTTTTCTGCTCGTTATTTGTTTCTTAAGCCATCACTTTCGGTTCCCAGCCCAACTCGTCGGAGGTTTTACACTCAGCGGTCTTCTTCTGGACAAGCCGTGGTCACAGGTGTCGTCCCTTCTCCCCCCCCCCCAGTACGTGCCTTCATTTTTTGTCGCGCATAGGGTTCAGCAGTCCCACTGCTCGTCGACTTTCATCGACTGTAGCTAACTCACGCTTTCGCGCTTTCCGCTATTAATAGTCCTTTTTTGTTCAAGAAAAAGTCCTTACGAGTGTGCAATCGGTGAGAATTGAGCGCACGAAATTGATCTTACCACCTACTACGTGAGCCACCGGGGACGTTGTGATGCTTATGCCGCGGTCTGCAGTGGTGGTGAAACTGCTGTCGCGTGCTACTCGTACAGCAGTAGTGTGGTAGCATCCTACAGAGGACCCTTAACAATCTGGGAGAAGGGATGTTTAGGTTGGTAGGCTGTTCGGGTGTTTACGTTCCTGTTGAGATCAAGGTACAGGCGAAGACTCAACCCAACCCCTAACCCTAACCCTGACCCCAAACCGCAGCCGAAACGGGCCAAAACTCGCCATAAACGCGGCTACGCCGAGTTTGCATCGAGCCAGGAAATTTCTCAGTTGCGGACGACAATTCCGAAGTGCAGACCACGCTACACATTTTTCAAGTAAAAAACATCCCTAATGATCCCTTCTCCCGAACTGCTGAACGTGCTCGTCCTACATGTCAATTTTGTGACGGTCCTCACTCGAAAAGCCAACAACCCATACAACCCATACAACCCATACAACCGATACCGCAGTACGAGCTAGCTGGGCTAGCCTTAAGACGGACATGCTTTCCTGAGGCTCTCGTAGCGCCACCACTTTTGCGGCTTGGGATTTGAAGATTGGAAGTACGGATCCTGAGCATATTTTTGAAGATGCAAAAAAAAATCGAAGTATGTGACCTTTTTTGTAGTCCGACTCGATCTCGTCGACATATCCGCGAAAACTCCGAAGTACAAGAAAAAAAAAGATTTTTGACGGACGTTTCGACACTGTGATTGGTATGACGACTCCGAAATTCGTATTTGCTGATTCAAGGTGAAAAGACGTGTAGACAGTGCTGGAAAAGGAGACGATCGATGTAAAATACATTGCCGAATATATTACCCATCGAGAGATACACCAAAAACCGATTATATACTACTGTTTGTAGATAAATATACCAGGTACCTGGTAAGTAATAACGTGAATGGCATTATTAATGTGATGCCTCGATCAATCAATTTGCAAATTCCAGACCAAAATCTAATGTCGCGTTTGAACCATAAGTGCAAATTCATTCGGAGCCATCCCTTCTCTAGTTTTTTGTTTTTTCACGCTAGTTAACCCCTTCAGAACCGCAGTCCCGTTTTGGGGACAAACTATTTGAAATTTGACTGGTTTGCTCCCAAAACGGGACTGCGGTTCTAGAAGGGTTAAGGCCGCTTTCTGATTTTCGGATTGTTGCATCGGTCATATATTATATAAATAATGTATCCTGGGGGAGGAAAAGTGAAGAAACGAGAGGGCATCTCAAAAGGTTGGTTGCGACATAAACAACACCGTTTCAAAAAATCACATCGTAATACGTAATATTGAGCGGGACACGGTCAATCTGCCGCTCTGGCAGCACCTTGGCTGGCCCCTCTCGTAAGCAACAGCAGTTAATACTGCAGTCTCCTATTTTGGCTACGAAGGCTCGCGGGTTATTGTGATGCTCAACGCGGGCTATTGAAGGCTGTTATATGCTGGTGGGATTCAGAGTGACGTTCCTGGCTGACCACAAATGCTCATTTATTTTTATAGAAAAACTCAGCCTGAAGTTCATATCTCCCAAATCTTTAACACATGTCGCATACTGCAGTTAGTTTAGTATATGCAATTGCACGGGCGAAGCATCTACCAGGTACCTGGTGTTTAATTGGGTATTTGGTTGGGTTTGATTTATTGTGGTTTGTTTTCTACAGTAGTACCAGTTTAGATTACTGAACAGCAATCCCAACCCACGAAATAATCATTGCTGCGGGAAAAAAAGTGACCCAAACTAAGTATATTCTTGGGTTGGTTACTGCTGTAGATGGATTGGTTATCGGTAAGCAAACGAAGCAACTTCTGATTCATCTGTTCAACCAATCAGATCCTCAGACTAGTCGATTTCAAATACATGTGTAGTAACCAACACCCAACCGGATTGGAAGGTCGCAAATCGCTAAACACCCTGCTGTAGGAATAATCTTGCAAAAGATAGATCGGGTCGAAGTATACACAATGGTTGGGGATCTCCGCATATGAAAAGCTCGGTCGGTCACAAATAGTTGCAGGGGAGCTTACCAACTTCTTTCACACTGTGGCCAAGGGTCACTATTTCGGGACCATAGTTAATAGGACCTATGGTACACATGAAAACCCATATATTTAACATTTTTTACCAACAATATTTGGTCCTATTCACTATGGTCCCCCGTAATACTAGTTGTGTACGAGAAGACGAACCAGTCATCCCAACCTTCTCAGACTGCTGTCCCATTAAGGGGGGGCAACCTGCTTGATAGTAGACCGGCTTGTCCCCAAAACGGGACCGCACAGGCGTTTTACGGTAGAGGTTCACCCTCTTTTTCCCGAGGCTCCTATTACGGGGGGGCATAGTTAATAGGACCTATGGTATACATAAAAACCTATATATTTAACCATTTTTACTTGCAATATTAGGTCCTATTAACTATGGTCCCCCGTAGTACGATGTCCCCCCAAGGTATGATGCGGAGAAAAATCGACGGATGCTTACACGCTTCTCGAACGTGTACACACGCGTTGTGCCCAACAATGACGTAGAAGAGCACGACTTGCTTACTCATCCTTCAACGGGCGCCCGGTAAGGACGCCGTGGGTGGCTCGGCAGTTTTTTTTATTCGCGAGTGTGATCTCTCTACCCCGTCGTAGAACGCCTCTGGAATCCTGAAATGGGGCAAACCAAATCAAACGCGACCAAAGCATTGGTTAGCAATGTAGTAGACCCTTTGTTTCGTACACAGTGAGTGTGTGATAACCATCCTTCTCAAACAGAAAAAAAAAAAAAAAAAAACGGTAAAGCTTTACTCAACAATGGTTGGGCGCATAAAGTGCGGCCCCAACCGTACGCCGCCCCATCCACAAGCTCCTTCTGGACTCTTGCGTGATGGGATTACAAGATTACACTCGTCGTCTTCTTTTATTTT
The DNA here is from genome assembly GCA_031213475.1 of Nereocystis luetkeana. Taxonomy (NCBI): domain Eukaryota; class Phaeophyceae; order Laminariales; family Laminariaceae; genus Nereocystis; species Nereocystis luetkeana. The sequence continues at coordinate 6,733,138 of JARUPZ010000013.1, read as the reverse complement.
CTTTTTTGTTTCGGTCTCTTTATGCGTGGTTCCAAAAGGGGAAGCGTCCTACGGTACGAGTAGGTGTTGCTCTTTTTTGAGTCCAAACAATTATTGCTGACGCGGGCGGAAGCTACTGGCTGTTGCAGCCACGCACCCAACACCCCTGGGTCCGTCGTGTCTGTTTTTTTTTGTTTCAATGTAGTATTGGCCCCTCTACGTATCGTGTCGATATGCGGCAGCCAGCCAACATCACAGGCACCATGGCGGGCAGCCGGGACTAAAGAGATACCGCTACTGCTGTGCTGCGGTTCGTCAGATAGAAGTACCTATATACATGGAGCATGGAACTGTGTTCAGGGCTTTGTTTAGATGTTTTCTGAACGTCGGCTGTTGGCTGGGGTATGAGCTGTTCCTCCAGCGAAGAAAGTCACCAGAAAAAATAGGTTGTAACCCTACTTGCCGTAGCACACCTTGGGGTTTACTTAGACTTGGGTAAGGTCAAAAATTGCTTGAGAACCGCGGTTTGGCCCCTTTTGACTTGGCGGCCCCCTGCACTATCACTGTTTTTGTTGACACCAAAAGAGGCCTTGACTATCAAAAACTCAAAATACTGTGACCAAATTAAGAAAGCCGGAAGAGGCCTTGATTAAGGTCGAAAGAAGCCCATTGCTGCTGTTACAAGAAAAAAAAAAACTGTCTTAGCTAAGGCAAGGCCAAAAGAGGCCTTGACTGAGACCAAAAGAGGCTTTGACAAAGTGCTTGCAATGCGCAAAGACCGATCTTCTTCCTATTTGTAACATGTGCTCTCCCTTCCCGCCCGATTCGGTGGTCTATCCCGCAGGGCGTACTATACTTTGGAGGCATTCTCCCCCCTGACAACATTAGTAGCATAGAGAGGAGGAGAAAGGGAAGGAGGGGGGCAGGGCGGGGCAGCACAGCAGTCGCACGGCCAAAGGGAGGGACGGACGGACGGACGGACGTGAGTCATGCAGCCGTGGAAGACGAGCGTGATCTGCGCGGGCAGGTACCGCCCCCGACAGTTCGAGTACCACCCGCTGCACGAGGACGTGGTCGTCTTTGGGACTCTACGGGGTAAGCGGTTTTGATAGGGCTGCTGTAGGCGCTGGCACAGTAAACACTGGCAGTATTGATACTTGGGAGTAGTATTCAGTTTACGAGCAGTATTAATAGCGATCTACTGCTTTGACCCGACCAGTACATTCGTCAGTAGTTTTTTGTCTTACGTATACCCAAGAAGCACGCCATATTATAGTACGGACGCCCACCAAATGCGTTCCGGGAGGAGAGAGGAGAGAGGAGAGCCAGCGGTGCCCAATAAATGAACGTACTGCGTCTGCCCAAAACACGTATTGTAGCGTACAGCATGCAAATTAACACAGCAGAGCAGTCCCCTCGGATGATTTTCGAGGCTCCGCGACGGGGAAAGTGGAAGCGCCGAGCGAGGCGTTTACGTTTGCCGCCATCTTCGTTGCTGTGTGCCCTAGGCCCTTAAGGCGTTTATTGGGGGAAATCGGCTCTGAAATTCGTTCAACGGGGTGTGTTGTCATACCCCCCGGGGTGATACGGTATTAGAACCGTGAGACTATGAAGCTATACATGTTTAAAGGATGCTGCTGTGCGTGTATGGATCGATCCCCGCGGGCAGATGCGAGCGGTTTTAAAGCAGAGCAGTATTAATAGTGTATACCACTATGTCCCGAAATATAATCACCATTTATATTGAATTTGAGTTTTGATATAAAATGGTTGTTATTTTCGGGACAGAGTGGTAGGAGGTAAGAGGCTCTGGGGCCAGGGCAAAGAGAGCACAACCATGGGGCGCCCGGGCCATCAGCTGGGTTTCTGTTGACGGTACTGGTCAGTAGCACGACACCTTTCGTACCAGGTAGCATGTACGACTGGTAGTTTAGTGTTGTTTATAAATAGTATTAATAGAAGGTGGGGAGTCACTGGCCTATATCCTTGACAAGGGAATACATATAGAATACGCGCAAACGGCTTATCATAAAATTTGGAAATTCAGTAAAAATGGGATATAGACGAGACATATTACGCAGCTTGCAAAGTTGAGTATCAACTATGTAATCAGTCGAACTCACAGCTGACGTATTTCATCATTTTATAAAATCATAGCAAGCCGGAAATTTCTGAGGAAGAATCTGACTTCACTGTTATTCGTATTGTTGCATGTTGTCTCGCATTTTGCATCGTTATTTTAGGATCCGTATCACGTTTTTACACGCTAGTAGTAATATGTTTTCCTACAGCGGACCAAACTACTGCTGTACAGATTCCATGGGGGCAAACTGCGAATCAGCCAAAAAGTATCAAAGCCTACCGTACACTATAGTCAAGATAAGACACCTAAGACACCCCTGGGACGAATTTCAGACCCGGTTTCCTCCTAAGCATGCCTTAACCCCTTTAGAACCGCGGTCCCGTTTGGGGACAAAACTACTTGAAATTTGACTGGTTTGTCCCCAGAACGGGACTGCGGTTCTAAAAGGGTTAAGGGCGGCACGCACAACGAAAATGGTGGCTTTGAATAAGAGATTTCGTCGAGAAGGTGACACAGACGCATCGCTGGTCGTATTCAGTACGCCCTCTCCGTTGTCGAGAAACCCGGATTTGAAAATCGTCTGGGGGGGTGTGTTATCTCATCACCCGAGTGTGATGAGAGTTACACGGTATGCGTCGCCAGCTCGATCGCCAACTACTATTACACACACATTATTATGGGGGACCATAGTAAATAGGACCAATTATTGTTCGTAGAAATAGCGAAATATGTAGGTTTTTGTGTGAACAGTAGGTCCTATTTAATATGGTCCCCCCTAATAGGCACTTTTGTAGGTGCCTGGCGCGGAGTAACACAACGAAACTGCTGTGATAACTGGCGAGTTGGTACCTGGTACAGCGGTCCTGATAGGTTGCATGGTTGGTTGTTGCTTGGCTTTGCGGGATTTTCGACGGAACATATCTGTAGAGCAGGCTCAACGGTCAATGACTCAACTCCGCTGTGCAATAGCAGCAGTACAAGGAGTAATGGTTTAATGGCAGCAGTAGTAGTAGTAGCAGTAGTAGTAGTAGTAGTAGTAGTAGTAGTAGTAGTAGTAGTAGTAGTAGTAGTAGTAGTAGTAGTAGTACGGGGGACCATAGTTAATAGGACCAAATATTGTTAGTAAAAATGGTTAAATATATAGATTTTTATGTGAACCATAGGTCCTGTTAACTATGGCCCTCCGTAATAGTAGTAGTAGTATTTAATAGTAGTAGTAGTAGTAGTAGTAGTAGTAGTAGTAGTAGTAGAAGTACCGTCAGTAGTTGTAGTACAGTCTGTAGTAGTTGTTGTAGTAGAGGTAGGAGTAGGAGTACAGTCAGTAGTATGACAGTAGTATTATACATACGAGGAGGTATGATGTATACAGTGTATTAGAGGTACGAGTATGTACGGTACCACACGGGTGATAGATAGACCGAGGGACACGTCTATCGAAATATGTCGCCGATATCTCCGAAGCAGCCATTTTCGTTTTCTGTGTCCCCCTCTCTTAAGGCATGTTTCGGTTGAAACTCGGCTGTGAAATTCGTCCCAGGAGATTTGTTGTCTTGCTCGTTATTGGTGGTAGCTTTCGAGCGTATTATGTACGAAAGATGAAGCCGGACCTATTGCAGTCCAGCATTCCTCTTACCAGGTGTCCTGGACTGCTGTACTTTGTCCAAAAAACGCGGTTTCAGTTCTCAACGCTTTCAGAACTGTACCCACGTTTTTTTTTAGTATTAATACTTGGAATTCGAGTCATTTTTTTTTCGGTAGTGAAGAAAAAGGGTTTCACAGCTCGGACCAATTATGATCTACCCTGGTATGTATCTACAGATAGATCATCTACGTAACATCTAGTTCTTCGCCTGCCGTTGAGAGAGACTGCCCAGGATCCGCCTTATATAGGGCAAATCCAACCCAGGAAATATGCTCTAGGCCATGCAGGTCATACGGCGCTCACCCGGCAACATGGGCTACAGTAGTAGATCATGCCGCAGATCAGGAATCTACCCGCTCTGAAAGATCTTGATCATGATCTGTAGATGATCTGTAGATGATCTGACCGAGGCGTTGAAACTGCACCTGCATCCACGTTTTAGGAACAATACCGTAAAGCGCACAGGGGTGCAAACCTTTTTCCAGCGCTCATTTTTTTTTTTTTTTTTCAGAACGGGAAGGTTATGCCAATACCAAACAACCATGGTGATTTTTGGAGAGATCTGATCTACTTTTGTAGAGAGCGTTCCGAAAATATTGCTGTGCGTTCTACCTTAACCGCACCCTTAATACCGTTGTTAACCCTTTTAGGACCGCAGTCCCGTTTTGGGGGCACTCCACTCAAATTCTAAGTAGTTTGCCCCCGAAACGAGACTGCAGTCCTAAACGGGTTGAGAGAAAACGAGCGCTGAGAAACGATCGCACTCCAGTGTGAACTCCATGCTCTTAACGCCCCACTTTCATTGTGGAGACAAAGCACTCAAACTTTAAGTAGTTTGTCCCCAAAACGGGGCTGCGCTACTAAAAGAAGGTACGTGAAATAAGTTTGTTTGTTTTTTTGCAGTACGAGTAACAGGGTTACGAGGGTGCTTCGTATATCGTAAAACGGACTTTGCTGCCAGCAGCATCACGGCCTGATCCGCGTTTGCCCCGTGTCCCGCCCGTGCTCCGTCCAGGCGAAGCCGTCGTCGCGGACGTAGCCAGCAACAGCGTCTGCTCGTCCATCTCCTCGGGGCTGGCAAGAGATAAGCATGACTCCATCCTGGGCCTGTGCTGGCTCAAGCGATCCCCGAGCCGCTTCGTGGTTGGCTCCAGTCACGGGTAAGAGGTACCACGCGGGGAGGCATGGTACAGTAGTGCCTCTTCCCCCTATAGTGCCGGTATCGTGCCCGCCAGGCACAATGTCGGCACTATATGTAGCGGCAATCGGCACTATTAGTAGCACACTGCCAAACTGCTTACTCCCGTCTGTGCCAAGCGATTGCACCGGCACTACTGTAATCATAACCCACGATGCACCTAGACACCCAGGGACTTTCACGGGTGGGTCTTGACGCGATCCGCAGGTCGGGTCAGGAGGTCTTGAAAACCTCACGGGTCGGGTTGGGTCGGGTCAGGTCGGGTTATGGGTGAGAGGCCCGATCCGACCCGACCCGCGAGTTTTGACCCCACCCGTGAGCAGTCCTTCTAAAACCGTGTGCCCTCCTTCCTGTGTTTACGTTTCCACACAATGTTTGGTTTTTGATTGATGTATGTGTGTATCCCCGTGAAAGTGTTGGCCTTGCACGCGTGCCTCGGTAGGGATAACGCCGACCACTCTGAACGATATTATGATCTTATTTTGATATTTTATATCAAGAGTCTTGACGTGGCTTATCTTTCCGTTCAGCGCGGTAGTTTGTGTGGCTCCTGTTCCCTTGAGAGGAGCTCTGTTTCCCCCGTCCCCCCAACAACAGCCGACGTATGATGATCATTGCGAGCTTCTATTTAAGGCCCGGTTCACGAATCGAATGGGCTTGCAACTAGTATTATGCAATACACAATCAAGTGGGCTTGCAAATAGTATTGTTGAACATACTATGAAATGGGCTTGGGAATCGTTTTATGAAAGACACAATCAAATGGGCTTGCAAATAGTATTGTCCAATATGCAATCGAAAACTTGCAAATAGTAATATGCAATACGCATCGCATTGCTAGTTACGTTGTATACAAATATAGCTCCTCAGGTTGAGCATCCCCGTCTAAACAGGAACGTGATTTTTTCGGGCTCCTTGCGGCGCCTGCTTTTCGATAGCGGTACGAGCAATTTTTGGCCTAAGCTTTTCTGACTGACTATTGATATGCCCCTTATAAGCCTTTTAGAACTGCAGTCCCGTTTTGGGGACAAACCAGTGAAATTCCAAGTGATTTGTCCCCAAAACGGACTCAGAAGGGGGAAATTGATGGTGACGAGTGATGATCTACAGCAGCGGCCCTGTCTGATTGGGGAATACTACAGGTTAGTGCCCGAGTTGTTGTACAATGCGGATGCGAGGAGTCGTTAGGCACTGGCTAAACAAAACCCTACCCATGTCTGTTGGGCGCTCACTCTGACCATAGACTGCTGAAAACCACAAAGTTGTTTATGGTTGTTCTGGTCGATATGAATCGACACCCAACGAGCTTATACCACGAATAACGACGTTGATAAATGTTGTCGCTCAACCCGATGAGTAATCAGCGCATTGATAGATCAGCTACAGACAGGTAATATGCACATCATGATCTAGTTTTTTTCAAGGCAGATGTAGTCTGTATCTCTACTATCCAGCTCTTGCTGCCGCGGGGAAGCCGCATAACCCGCATGATCCTATGTAGCACAGGTTCCCCGTGGGCTGGATATTTACTATTAATACTGTGCATACCCTGCCGGCGTCCCCGGTGGCTTGGTAGGTGGCCCGCGTGCCTATCAAGATCATTTCGTGGGTTCAAGTCTCACCGAGTACACGCTCGTAAGGCCTTTTTCTTGCGTAAAAAAAAATGATAAGCGGAAAGCGCGAGAGCGCGAGTTAACTACATTCGATGTAAATCGACGAGCAGTGGGAATGCTGAACCCTATTCGCGACAAAGACACATACGGGGGGGGAGAAGGGTAGACACCTGTGACCACGGCTTGTCCAGAAGATCGTGGAGGGTAAAACCTCCTACGAGTTTGGCTGGAAAGTAAAAGTGATGATAAAAAAATAACAAACGACAACAACAACAACAACAACAACAACAACAACAACAACAACCCTGTACAGCACCCTCAGGAAGGCAGGCTAGGATCTACTCCAGACGGTCGTGACCCATCTGTCCGGCGTATGCGATGGTTGTAATACCAGGTGTGTTTTACTTGAAGAAGTCCTAACCCACTCCGCCCGCCCTCCCACCACCGCCTTCCCCTTCGAACTAACCCCTTTTGTCTTGAAAAAATACAAATAGAATTTTGCGGCTGTGTGACGCGGGCGCGATGCCTTCGGTGGGCGCGCGCGCGGATGTGGCGGCTGGGGGGTTGGAGCGACAGGGCCGCGACCTGACGAGCCGATCGAGCTCTGTTAGGGAGGCGGGGGTGCCCTTCGGCGGTGCGGCGGGGTCGGTGTCTGCCCGGCCCCTGGCGGCAGACGGGGGACCGGGCGCGTCCTCTCTGTCCGGAAATGGGGAAGGCGGGATGGACGATCGGTTTTCGGAGGCGGGGAGGATCGTAACAGAGTTCTCGAAGTTCGAGAAGTTGACCTCCGTGCATGTCAACTCCACGGATGACCACATGCTAGCCTCGGGATACACCCACGGCGTGAGGCTCTTCGACGTCGCCACAGGACAGGTCGGTAGCTTGGACGTGTGTACTACCAACCATACCGCATATCACACAGGGTGATGAGGGAACACCCCCTGCGACGATTTTCAGAACCGAACTTGAAAATATATATCTAAAACCAGGGGGGGGGGGGGGTACTCGATAGGAGATATGTACTCGATTTCATGAATGGCCGTAGCCGTACGACCATAGACCCTCGCATCCTTACAATGCCGGGACAAAACATGTCGGGTTTTCACCGACCAGGCAGGCATTGCTTGCACCAAGCGCGAAGTGCCGTGAGGTGTTCGGCGAGTCGCATGAACGGTGAGCTGCATCCTACTAAGAACCGCTTTTGAGGCCGACTTGCATATGGACGACAGCTTCAATGAGTTGATTTAATTTCCGGTGCAGGCATTTCCAGAGACAGCAATGGGAGTACTATGGAACTGCCTCGTGGGTGCCTTACCTTGAACACTACGTGATACGATGAATTTCCTTGTGCGGAGTAGAGGTTCTTTACCTCGCACAAATGATCTAACTCGACAACTAGCTGTGGGCAACCGCCAAAAAAAAAAAAAAAAAACGATACCCTGGTTATCTAGCTCACGTAGTGAGCGGCACAAACCGAAAATGCCGGGCTTACGGGAAATGTCTTGTCGACACCTTTTTTCCATCTATAGATGCGTCGCAGTCGGTCTTTGCACTGAATGCTCTCTCTCCGTCTGTCGGAGATGTTCGGTTTTTGAAGATCGTCCGGGGAGGTGTGTCGTCCTATCACACGTTTGATACGGTAAATGTGGTAACAGCAGTGGCTGGTATTCATACTTCGCACCATAGCCCTGTGCAGCCCTCCAGTGTGTAGTGCCCTCCAGTGTGTAGTGCCTACGACTTGGCCTAGCTTTCGAAAAAATGGTTGCATGCCGTAAGGATTGCGAATGTCATCCCCCCATCCCCCCCCCCCCTCCCGTAATCCTTTTTTTTAGAAAATCGATTGCTCCTCAACCAAGAGGCATCCAACACCGACCGTCTATAGCCTATTACATGGAAAACTCTCATACGTTTTTTGTTTGTTTGTTTCCCAAAACCCTCCTCTTCTGCACTGGCACCCTCCCCCGGCTGTGGGAGCGATCGAGCTCGATAAAAAATATAGCCTGGGCGGAGTGAGATGGTCCGCATCCTTACCGTATACGATACCGCTCTGACCCAAAATTTAAAAGACATTTTGGATTGAACGTTTATTCGCTAAGTCTCCCAGTATTTCGGGCCAGGGTGGTGGTCCACAGTGACTCTGCCGTACAACCGTCCAGCAGTGTTTAGGACTCGGGACCAGCTTCGCCGGAATGGTTGATCGTCCGCACCAACTCCTCATCTACTGAAATTTCTGAGTAGTGTCCCGGGCGGTCGGGGTCGGCGGTTACAGTCCCATCGGCAGTGCTTGCGATCTGAGCCAGCTTTTCGATAAAATGTTCGGCATTGATAGTAGTCCACACTAATGGACGCACTGTGACTCCTGACGGGATCTTCATTCCGAGAATTTTCCCGAAGGCGGTCTGGGTTGGGGTTAAGATATACAACAAAGTTGAATTCAAGTGCTGGTTGAGAATCCGTTGTAACGCCTCATTATTCTTCCCCTTTTCGTTGTTCCTCCCTTTTTCCTTCGGGTTGATTTCAGTTTTCCGTCGCTTGAGGTGGTACGATGTGCTTTAGTTATGTTGTGTATCGTACTTTGCGTTGTATCTCATATACGCATGTTTTCGTTTTTCGTTTTTTTTTTTTTTTTCCTGAGCCTGTCCTGTGTGTGACCACGGGCCAATTTTTTGGCGATGAATGAAACAACAAGAACATAGCTTCATTCCGAGAAATTTCTTGGAGAAAACTCCCAGATATTTCCCAGGCGGTCGGGATTGGGGTCAGGGGGGTAGGGTCAGTATTGTCCGTCTCGTGCTCAGCGACCCTCAACCATTTTCTGGAATTAGTGGTGAACTACCCTCCTTGTCATTACTGTTTTTCGTGTATGGGTATGGGGGTGGCCAGTCTAGGGGTCAAACCGCAGTCCCCCTCAAGGCGTATTTGGTCGTGGGGGGTGGGTTCTACAGTAGCTCTTCGATGCAATCGCCGCCTCGTGGCGACGGTGGCCCTCTTTGGGCGTATGTTGTGTTTCGCAAGCGCGGCCGGCAAGAGTTCGTTATGTGGGCGGGGTCGACAACGTCCGGGTTTTTTTTTCAGTCTACTACGGGGAACCATAGTTAATAGGACCAAATGTTGTCAGTAAAAATGGTCAAACATATAGTTTTTTTTTATTTATACCATAGGTCCCATTAACTATGGTCCCCCGTAATAGGCTTGTTTCGAGGTTTACCCCCCCCCCCCCCCCCCCCTCTTGTTGTCGTTCGTTCTGTTCTCTCACTGTATTCGTCTCTTGTCTCTTTCCTCTTTCGCTGTCTCTGTCTCTTGTCTATATATATATATATATATACGTCGTCGATTTAATTACGTTTCTTCTTGTCCTGGCTCTATTTTGTCTCTCGGCTGCCCCTCTCTGTCGGAATTTTTGCGGACAGGTGGTCCGCGAGTTCGCCGAGGTCCACGAGGACCACATCAACATCAGTCGCTTCGCCAACCACTCGCCCTTCGTCTTCGCCACTTCCAGCTTCGATCGAACGGTGAAATCAGAGCACGCTTGGTACCGTTGACTTTCGCAGGACTGTTGACTTCGCAATAGTGCCGTTGACTTTACGTGGCCGTTGACTTCACGGTGCCGTCGATTTTGCTGTCGGGGGTGTCAGTCAGGGATCATAGTTGTATGCTCAAACGGTGAAAGCACACTTGTACCGTTTGCTTTACGATAATGTTAGCTGCACAATAGTACCGTTGACTGTGCATGGCCGTTGACCGCACGGTGCAGTTGGTTGTGCAGTTGAAGGTGTCAATGAGGGATGCACAAACGACAAGAACGCCAGCTGCCAGATTGGCAGCCACGGCAGTGCCTGACGTTCGTGTGTACTCGTAGTCTGCTGCCTCTGTTCGGAAAGTGTAAACACGATTGGGAGAATCGGAGATGTACGGAAGATTTACGTGTTCGGTGGATTCTTTCGCTGGGTGGCACCAAGAGGCAGGATCATATGTTGGCACCATAACTAGGGGACAGGGGACAATTTAACACACCCCGGAGGTAGAATCAGAGGGGATGTCTGGATAAAATCCCCGGGTATCCTGTCGGTAGGACAAGAAGTTTAGAATGTGTGTGTTTTCTTCTTTTTTGGCTCTGCCAATGCCGTACCTACGTACACCCGACATGTACTCTGTTTGCTTCCGGCCCCGCCTTCCACAGCGACAACGCCAGCAGCAGCAGCAGCAGCAGAGCTCGTGTTATGCAGAAATCGGGATAGTCCCTCCTCGCTTTGACTCGTGCGGCTCGCTCTTCTCGCAGAAAAAAAAGAAGTGTCGGCTTTTGACATACTCTCACGATCCAAACCAATCTCGAGTTTATTGGCTTATAACTCCTTCAGGTCTCCACTCCCTTATGGGGAACGAACTATTAGGAATTAGTGTAACATGCTAAAGGTTATATGATTATGTAAAAGTGCAGCAGCGAAACGGTAAATTGAACTGTGCCTGATATTTGTTTTCGGTGGAGAAAAATGCAAAAAACAGTTTAAAAAAACAGATAAAAAAGGAGATGGGAAGAACCCCTGTGACTGCAGCAATCGTGGGGCGAGAGACTCGAGCAATCGCGAGGCGGGCTGTGATTGCTCTTTGCTTGGGTAGACGCGAGCAAGTTCGTTGTTTCGTCTGATCTTGTCGTGTTCCGTGGCATTCAAGCACGAATCAAGTCACCAACTAATATCAGTCGGATTAATAGTTAGTCGGTTCCCAGAGGTGCCGACTATCTGACTTTTGGGGTTTCCATACTTGAAACGAAGAATGTTGAACGCGGGACACATTCGTTTTTGGGCGGGGCCGGGGAGGGCACTGTTTTGGCTCGCTTGCTTTAGTCGGCAAGTCGGCTGGCCATCAGCTGGGTTCGCCAGTCGACTTGCCGACTGAACTCATTTGTTGGCTAACGGCACCTACCCATTGTGTATCTGCCGTGAAGTCCTGTCGGCTCAACAGCTCTACAAACTTCCCTCTCCAACCTACTGTAAGATAATTCATCCAAACGCCCGTACTTTCTACTTTCTCGGGACAGAGTGGTATCTCGGCTCCGACGTACGCTCGGATTACCGTAACTACACGACGATTGCCACGTATATAGCTCCGGGCACCACCTACCAGGGGCTCCGTACAGCAAGTCGCGCTTTTGAAACTATAAACATGTGTTCTTCTCTTCCCCGGCAAACCCCACACAATGTTGTACCAGGTAGTGAAATATCTCGTAAACTGTTCACACCTGTCGGGTGAAAATGAAGTCGTGTGCGTTTTGTTAATGCATTTACAGCAGTAGCACATTGTACGAAGTTAACCGAAAAGTCGGGGCATGTCCGAAAAGTCGTGCCCTGTTAGCCCAAGTCAACACATTGTATTTTCCGACGCGCAGCCCCACGTCGTCATGGAAAGGAGAGGGCGGGTGGCGTGTATGCCAGACCCCCTTCCTGTGCTGTATTGATAGGGCCGCTTCATTATGCACGGGTAGGCCTTGACGCTCTCTCCGCCTGATGATCGGGGATTTTCTCGTGATAGGTGAAAGCTTGGGACTCGCGGATACGGGCGGACAAGTCCCCGATCTACACCTGCCGCTCGGAGATGGGACACGTCATGCTGAGCTTCAGGTACGCACGGAGAGGGGCGAGAGAAGTACGTTCGTACACTTGGTACGTCGTGCTGATGACTTGGTCGAGCTTCGGCAAAATGGTTTGACAGTCCGCACTAGCTCGTCGTTGCATCTCCACCCCGAGAATTTTCCGAGGGAGAAGTCTGGATTGGGATTAGGGTTGGGGTTGAAGTCCAAGTTGTTTCAACCATTTCTGTCCCAGCTTCCGGAAAAATGGTTGATATACCACCCTAACTCCTCGTTGCGTCTTCATTCATCCCGAGAAATCCCACAGAGGGCAGTCGGGATCAGTGTCGTGGTTCTCGAATATTTTCGACCATTTTGCCGCAGATTCGTCAAAATGGTTGACATCCCACCTAGGCTCCGCTGCATTCCGAGTGTTTCGCAGGCCGTTCGGGGTTTGTGCTGGGGCGTAAGTTCGAGTAGTTTTGAACTATTTTGCCGCAGCTTGGGACAGAATGGGTGATAGTCCACACTATCCCCTCATGACATCTGTGAAACACGTCCAGGGCGGTCGGGGTTGTACGGCCAAGGTCACCCCTGATGACATATTTATTCCGATAAGTCTCTCGGTGCGGCCTCACTGCTGTAGGTTATTAATAAGGTTAAGGTTGGAGTTTGGAGTTTTTCGTCAAGCTTACTGCAACCATTTTGTCACAGCCGGTTCGGCGTTTCGCAGTCATTACGGAGTAATAAAGTGCAGGATACGTTTTGATCCCTAGAAAAGAAGGCGAGCACTAAGAAAGGCAGGCTTGAAGTTTTTAGGAAAATAAGAAATTCAGCAAGTCATGTCTGCCAATGGTAGTCGTAGAACGCACCGATTCCCGAATGAAAAATCCAGCCTCGACCAGTTTTTTTCCCTGTTTCTTAGTGCAGTAGGTGTCCGGTACTGCTTCGACGAAATGGAGGATGGTCCACGCATCCAACGCTACCCCCTGCCCTTGATATTTCGATTTATATTTACGATAAATAGTTTGATTTTTCGTCAATTTTTTCAAAAATCGATGTCGAAACCTACCCTTATTAATCCCTGTCCTCGGCCCGTCTCTGTCCCTTTGCCCCGCTCGTTACTTCTGAGAGCAGTCCGGACGATGTTTTCTTGCTAACCTCCGCTGTCGATAACGAAGTCAAGCAATACCTTGCGGTGGATGGAAGACTGCACATGGATTTGGACGTACCCAAGACGGGCCTCGAAGAGAACTTTACGCGGTCTTACTACACGTCGAGCGGCAGGTGGGGTAGCGGGGGTTGGGGGTTATGTCGCTCGGAGGCTTTTGTGTGCTCAGTACGCGGGGGTGACTTTTCCTTGTTTTGCCGCGTTTTGCCTGGCTTCGGTAGACCTCGTCTCGTTTTGTCGTGTCTTGGCCTGCCGCCATGCCTTGCCTTGCCTCACCTTTGTCTTGTCTTGCCTTGCCTTGTCTCGCCTTGCCTCGCCTTGCCTCGCCTCAACTATAGACAACGTTTTCCGGGGAAGCGGGCGTCGATTTGGTAGCGAGTAGCGGCTTACCAAACAGACCTTTTCATATTCGTCGCTGTGGTTGCGTGCTCTGTTCCCCCCCCCCCCCTCCATCACATTATCTCTCGCGGGGCAGGTTGATATTGTCGGGGTCTTCGGAGGAGCAGACGGTGCGCCTGTACTGTGCCCAAACGGGGCGCCTCATCCACTCCGCGGAGATGTACCCCGGCCGCAAGCACGGCTCGCTCTATGTGCAGTCTTTGAGGTGAGCGGTGGCGGTCTTTTACTTCCGTCCCCCTTTTGTATGGTCTTTCCCGACGAACGCAAGGGCAATGACGATTGTTGGCATTCGTAAGTTGGCGTTACTTCACGTTTAGACAAGAAAACACAGCAATCTTCCTACGAGTAGCCTCTAGGTCTATGATGTCCGCACCAACAGTAGGCGGTCCCCCTCTGCTCATGTGCCTCTGCTAAACTCTTGGTAGCTGTGCACGCAAACCTGGTGACGGACGACTGCACAATACGCTTGCGCTTCATGTTGATGATGTCTATGATACTACCCACGTACGTAGGAAACCCGGGGATGTTCTCCGGATGTTCCCCCTGATGACCACATGCCGCCAGAAATCAGCCCTCTTCCGTTGGTGCGATATCCATCAGTAATTCCATCTGTCACAAGAAAGTTGCATTCATCTATCTTTGCACTGACGATCTTCCTCTTGTAGTGTCACGAGACATGACATCGAATTTTTCTTGTTTTTTTGTATTCCATTTTTTTCGTTGTCGTCGCCTGTTTCGTGCAAAATTTCACGCTTCGCGAAAATGCCACTTTTTTTTCGTCGCGGTTTCGTAGCGTTTGTGTCGTCGGTTGTTAGGAACGGCTCTTTCTGCAGCGCTGCCCGAGTGCTGTCGCAGTTGAACTGAGCCGGTGAAGTGAGTATAATAGTTTCATGGTGCTACTTGTGTGTTATCATGTCACGACTGGTGCGAGTTTATCGTGTTATTTTTGTGTTTTCACCACTGCTTCGATTTTTTTATTTTTTTATTTTTTCATTTTTTCATTTTTTTAATTTTGTTCGTTCAGGGGCGACCCTCACCATGACTTCCAGTTCAGCGTTCTGGTGAACTATCGGGACACGGCTTATCCCCTCGAAATTGTGAAGGTGGACATGCTGCAGGGAAGCGATGGGTGAGATGGAGGCTTTCACACATACTTGGTAGGACAGATCGCGATTTACTGTAGATCATCTAGATCCTATTTTTGCCGTTTTGCCATCCCGTCCCGTCCCACTCCATTCCATCTCGTCGTGCCATCCCATCCCATCCCATCCTGTCCCGTCCCATCCTATTCCACCCCCTCCCACCCCACCCCCTCCTGTCCATCCCATATCACCCCGTCCCATCCCACCCCGTCCCATCCTATCCCATTCCATCTCATCCCGTCTCATCCCATCCCCATATCACCCCGTCCCCTCCCCTCCCGCCCTGTGCAGGGAGGACCTGAGCTCCCTGATGGCGTACGCCTCCTCCTCTCGGCTGTCTGCCGACCTCGGGCGTGCTTGTATAGACAAAGAGGGAGCGGACGTGCACCTCGTGGCCCGAGACCGCTCACGCTTTCCGGCCCACAGGGCGGTGATCGCCTGCCGAAGCGACGTGCTCGGGGCCCTGCTGTTGCCCACCGAGGGTGATAGCGGCGCCAGCGGCGGCGATGGACCAGGTGAAGGTTTTTGTTTTTCGAATTATTAGTTCCACCACACGTCGAACTGATTATCTACAGATCATTCCCACTTCAACGATGTAGGTAGATATTTTCAGAAGGCAAATGTTGTTCACATGATCTGTGTGATCTGCACGCTGGGGCTTGTTCACCACAGCATCGAAACTGGTCATGTACAAAGATCATCACGACCGTCATGAATCTACTGCAGGCAGATATTTCAGAGGGCAGATATATTTTCGGATCTGCGTGACCCACGCGCTGTAAAAGCTATTCGTCACAGATCATGTACAGATCCACCTTCATGATCATGATCGTGATCTACTGCAAATGCTTGCAATACATGAATTGTGTTTGTATCGCAATCGAATGAGTGCCATTCGCGTTGCTTGTCTCTAGGCTGGATAAAATATTTCGCAAGGCAGATATATCCCGTACTACGGTACAGTTTTTTCACCAAACATTTGACAGATAACCAACCGACTCCCCCATTCAGAGTCTACTACGGGGGACCATATTAAATACCTGGTAGGACCTACGGTACAGACAAAAACCTATATATTTCGATATTTTTTCTTACAATATTTGGTCCTGTTTACTATGGTACCCCGTGTTAGTTATAATAAACCTTTCGGAGGGAAGGCATATTTCCGGATGTGTGCCATGTGCTATTGTTACGGGGGGCCAAAAGAAATAGGACCTACGGTACAGACAAAACCTATATTGTTTACGTATTTTTACTAACAATATTTTGGTCCTGTTTACTATGGCCCCCCGTAATAGTATCACTAAAAGTAGCTCATGTTAGCCGCGTGCGGGAGTGTATCTCATACAGTATCTCATAACCGCCGGTTAGGACCTACAGTAGATGCTCTATCTAATCTTTCTGCAGATGATGTATCCGATATTCAGATGGTCTGTCCCGCGCGTGTACAATTATTAGGAGCGAACCGAGTTTCTCTCGTTACGGCCGCCTAAATAACAGGGCGTGTCTTATGGGGTAGATGCCTTATAGGGCAGATGCCTTGTATGAGCAGATGCTTTATAGGACATGCCCCTTATTTTGAGCCGGGTCAAGCCGGTGACCCGCACCGTCGGACCGAATAATCTCCCGATAGCGGGATGTTGTCAAGGCACGAGAGAATATGGGTGCTGTGCAGTACTGTGGGGGCTCGCATCGAAGAACTGTTCAAATTGTCCAAAACACAATTCCTAGGAAATTGGTTGTAAGAAACACAGCTCAAAATGGGCAACAATATATTGAAACAGTCACACGAAAAAACAGAAGCGATCGACGCCCACCCCCCAAGATGAGAAACTAGGCCGCTCCGTAGCTTGGCGCTTGCTTGGAAACGCGAGAAGACTTGCTGTGCTGCGAAGTAAAACCGGCCGGTCAGATCAACGCAGGGTGTAATCGTACCGTGGCCACCACTGCTCTCATAGCAGGTACCTTGTATGGAGCGGCTGTAAGTTTAATGTGTGATATAAGTGGTTCTTTGTATCTCGGTGCAGAGTGGTAGCGTTGTAGCTCACCTGCGAGCGTACAGCAGCACGCAGCGGAGCAGACCCAGCGAGCGCTGCAGGCCCAAGGTGCGCTAACGGGCTACTGGTTCTGACTCACTACAGTAGTAGTGATAATTGTTTTTTTGTCGTTTTTTTGTTGTCTTTCGTTTTACTTCCATTGTAGATAAACATACACACACGGTATCTTGTACCTTGGTGCAGAGTCGCAGACTTCTCGAGGCAACAGTGCGGCGCCCCTACAAGCATACACGCATTTTGCTACACAGTAGTTCATGATCGGTCGGGATGCGGGCGTGTCGTCCCCTGTTGCAGGTCCTCGTCGTTCGGATTGGGATCGGGTCTTGGGGGAGGCGTTTGTCCTGTACTCGTTGGCTGCTCGCTTCTGCTGTGGTCGACGATGGCCCAGGGATCGCATGCACCCCGAGGCCATCCTTGTACTTGGTTACAGTAATACTCTAGTCACGAGATATGAAGACCGTCTGGACTCCTTTTTTTACATGCAAACGGTCCTTGTAGACGAGTGCTAATACAAGAGGGGCATGCCTTCTATATACTCGCAGCACTTTTTGCTAGGCTATTTTTGTTTTGTGACTGGGACTGGTGGGGTTTCTCGACCGACAAACCACAGCAGCAGCAGCAGCAGCAGCAGCAGTAGCAGTAGCAGTAGCCAATAGGGCACACGCCCTGTTTCAACAAGAACCGTATCAATACATGGCGTCGTTTCGTTTTTTTTAACTCGTTTGAGACTCTCCGGTCCCGTTTTGGGGACGAAAGCACTCGAAACTCTTACCGCAAGCAGTTTGTCCCGCAGTCAAAATAGGGTCAACAAACCAAATCGACAAAGGACGGGTGACCACAGTAATCAGGACCCATCATACACGCAAAAACCTATATGTTCCAGTATTTTTACCAAGCGTATTTGGTCCTGATTGCTACATCCCGCCGTAGTAGTAGTAGTAGTAGTAGTAGTAGTAGTAGTAGTACTAGTACTAGTACTAGTAGTAGTACTGTAGGCCATGGGATGCTCGTCAGCTTAAACATAGTACTAAGTACACCTTTTCTTGAATCCGTGTATGGGTGTCACTGTGACAGAGACCACCTCAAGTCAGGAGGGGCCTCAGATAATTACCAGGGTATTCTTCGGGATTTTTCCCGCAGGGTTTTTTCCCTCGGTTTTTGTTCGGGATTCGGGATAATCCAGTGTCCCGTGTGATGAATGTGAAATCCCGTGCCCGCATAAACGCTTCCCGCACAAATCATTGTAATCCCGCTCCCGCGCCACGGAGTGTTGTAAATCCCGATGCCGTACAAGCACATCCCGCGTTGGCCATATATCCCGTACAAAATGGTACCGTTTAGTCCCGGGGTAACTGAGTCCCGCGGGATGTCCCGAAGTCGAAAAGGCGTCCCGAGGAATGTCCTGAAAATTACAGGCACGTATGATACTCTTGTTTCGCTACCGTACGTACCTGTAGCATGCCTCTTTATTGCGGGACAAAGTGGTACGTTCCTATGGCTTCCGGCACCTGCGCGCACAGTATAATAGTTGACAGTTGCTGACACCCATAAGCGCGAGCGCCTATTATAATAGTAGCAAGAGCTCCGCGTCGTACCCTATCTTCGTGTTCTATTATATTCTCTGCGTGCTTGTATCACATGAGCAGCTCGAGACTCGGGACGAAATGTGGCGGTCCCTTAAGAAGGGCGGCGCTGGTGATTGGTTTACAACATGGCAAAAATAAAAACATGATTTCTCTCCTGAGCGTTGTATTTTGCGTGTTTACGTTGCACGCGTTCTTTCTTCACGTGATTTGCCTAATGCGCGCGTTTTTGTTTTTCGTTTTTTTGCAGAGTTTTTTTTTTTATCATGATGTACGTGTTTCTTCCGCTTTTTTTTCCTCTTTTGTTATTCTCGTGATTCCCATGTTTCGCGTTTTTTTTTTTTGTTTCCAACTTTTTTTTTGGTTTTCCCATTATTTTGCTTTTTTGCCGAACGCCACACAGGGGAGTCGAATGCCGGCGCGCTCCGCCCGAATGGGAAGGCTCCCCGACCGCGGCTCACCGCAGGGCTTTTGTCGAAGGGAACAGCAGGCAAAGGCTCTTCTAGCGGAGGCGACGAGATGACGTCGGTATGCCTGCCTCGCGCAGTAGCGCCCGACATCGTCCCAGTGATTCTCGCGTTCCTATACACGGACAGACTGGAGTCCGATCCGGAGAACAGTTCCGACGGTTACTCGGAGGCGTACACCGACCCGGGGGCGCGGAATAGGGGTGGTGTGGCTACGGCGGTGGAGGGGGAAGTGGTGATGGAGGCGTATCGACAGGCCGGGAAGAGGGGGCTTGGTAGTGATACGGGAGGGGGCGGGTCTGGCGGGGGTGGCGGAAAGGCTAGCGGCAGCGGCAAACGTTGGGTTGAAGGAACTCCAAGCGAGGTGGGAATGGTCACGGGGTGGTGGTGGGGGTGGAGAGGGTGGGGGAGGGGGAAAAGGATAGGAGGGTGGGGGCGTGGTGGGGAAAGGGTGCAGTCGATATGAGAGATGTACTCGATCTCATGCATGGCCGTAGCCGTATGACCGTAGACCCTCGCATCCCTACAATGCCGGGACGGAGCATTTCGGGTTTTCACCGACCAGGCAGGCATTGCTTGCACCAAGCGCGAAGCGCCGTGGTTGAGGGGGGGGGGGGGGGGGGGGTATTGGTGGTAGTGGTGGTGATGATGACGACGGTAGCGATCGTGTTTCTCTGCGTGATTTCAGTTTTTCTTGGCCCAATCTTGGACAACAATACCAATAGACGGCGGTGTGGTTTACTACCGCAGGAAGCGGTCTTATCTTGGGTTCGGCGTTGGCCGTGTTTTGTTTTTGGGTGCTTACGGAAAACCCCGCAGGTGGCGTTTTACGAGAAGGTTCTGGAAGCCGCCAGAGCTTTGGGCCTGCGGCGGCTGTCTAGCCTGGTGGAGTGGGAGTGCCGACAGCTGGTTAACACGGTCACGGTGAGAGAAACTCGTTACTGCAGTGCCTGCCACTGTTTTGCTCGTATAATTGTTGTTTTTTGGTCGTACCACGGTATAATTTATTTTTCCAGTTCGACCCGTGGGAGGTTTCTACCCTCGATGACCTTGTGGACAAGCCGCGGGCACAGGTGTTGTCCCTTCTCCCTCTTTTGATACTGCCTTCGCCTTTTCTTTCATAGCTGCATTATCTAGGCACTCCCTCTGCGCGTCGATTTTTGTCGGAGTCTGCTAACCCCCGCGCCTTCACACTTCGGTTTACCTGCCAAACTGGGGTTTGGCTTTTTTTTTTTTGTAGAGTATGCTTTCTATTCGGTTTGTATTTCCAAGCGTCAAACACCTCATGATCTCGTGGATTTTGAATAAAAGCTCAAATTTATCCCCGGGGGGGAAGGGGGAGGATAGTATTTCGTCCCCGGAAAAAAACATAATATGTAAATGGAAACCCAAAGCAGCGGACGCCAAAAAAAAAAAACGCGGGCATATGTCGTTTTTTGGTTGTCACAGTACACAGCAGTTACTTAGGGTTACTTTTTCGTTTTTTTTTGTTGCTTTCCCCGTTCGGATCGACTACGTTCGTCATTTCGGTAAGTTATGTATCTCGTTCTTTTTCTGCGATGCATACACCAGTAGCTTTCATGTGTCTTGTTGTCGGTGACCGCAGAGTTTGTGCTTCTCCCGATTTAGTCGGAACCTCTTCTACCGGCTACCTGGTATACTTGTATTGCCCCCCCCCCCCTCAACCACGGCGCTTCGCGCTTGGTGCAAGCAATGTATGCCTGGTCGGTGAAAACCCGACATGCTCCGTCCCGGCAACGTAGGGATGCGAGTGTCTATGGTCATACGACTACGGCCGTGCATGAGATCGAGTACACGTCTCCTATCGAGTGCACCCCTTCAATCACCCGCCGGGGGTTGGTCGTTTGGGCTCGCTTTGGCTCGCTTCGCTCGCCCGATTTCATTCAAATTTTATCCAAACATGAGCTCTACGTCAGTGTAGGCAACAAATGCCATTCGGACTTTGAAATTCGGTCAATCGGCTTCGCCAAAATCGATTTTGCGCATGTACACCTCAAGGGCGGGCCTCTCCCGTTTTTGGGGACAAAATTAGCTCAAGTTAGAACCGCTGTCGTACATGTTTGTTCTGTTTTCGGTTCGGTTCTAGAATGGTTTGAACAGAAATAAATCGAATGTTTTCGCTCCGATTCCTACCCTGGAAAGCCCTTCCTTGCCTGTTGGCTGATGTGCCGCCGTCGCTCGCCGCCGTCGCTCGCCGCCGTCGCTCGCCGCTTGGAAGGTTGTCGCCATCGCTTCGGTCGCGTTGAGGCAGGGGGCGGAGCAGCTGATGCGGTACTGCGTCCACTTTCTGGGTTCCCACTTGCGGCCCGTTCTCGAGCTCTACGGCAACGGGTGCCTCCCTCCCGCCGTGAGGGCCAGAGTGAGTGCTGATTCAATTCCTGCGTGTGATACTTCGAAGTGTGTGCGTGTCCACCTTGCCGTTGAGAGGGTTGAGAGCGTTTGGGTTTGCACAATAGAGGGAAGGGATGCTATCGGTTTTCGGCGGTCGCTAAAAAGTCGAAGACTGTGTCGTGGGGAGGCTAAGGAAAGGAAGGAAGGACTCTCTACTGTACTCTATCTAGACCAGAGATGTTTCCTCAGCCTTTCCAAGAACACCACCACAGGCAGAAGCGTTTTGCCCAAAATATGTCATCTCTAGCGCGCGTCTGGAGCGGAGTGGGGCCGAGTGGGGCAAATGGGAGCAGAGTGAAGCGGAGTGGAGTGAAGCGGAGTGAAGCGGAGTGAAGCGGAGTGAAGCGGAGTGAAGCGGAGTGAAGCGGAGTGAAGCGGAGTGAAGCGGAGTGAAGCGGAGTGAAGCGGAGGGGGGCGGAGGGGGGGGGGGGGGGCGTACTCGATATTATGCATGGCCGCAGTCGTATGACCACAGACCCTTGCATCCGTACGGGGGGGGGGGGGGGGTGATCCTTTGCAGAAGGGTACGGGAGAATGTGCAATGTTGTGTTTCTACATACGAACGTGCTTCAATTTTTTTCCCTCACATAGTCCAAGTAATTTTGACCCCAAAAACGTTCGGTGCGGGGAGTAAAAATTGTGTGCACGATTAGGTTTTTGGGGAGAAAATTACTTGGAACTAGAGGCGAGGTGCTTTTTTTTTTGTACGTGCGTACGTACGTACAGTGCAGTAGTAGTGCATGGAGGAGTTGCCGCCGCCGCTGCTGCTGCTGCTGCTGCTGCTACTCCTGATTTTGTACTATAATAGCGGAAAGCTTTTCGTTTCCGCTTGCTGATGGAAGACCTATTCCTTCCGGTTGACCGAGGAAACCCCCTCCCCCCCCCCACCACCACCACCACCACCACCATCTCCCCCCCCCCCCCCCCCCCCCCCGCTCCCGAAGGTTGACGAAGAGCGACGGCGTCGCCTGTACGCGCTTAACAGCGAAGCAAAGGAGGAAGAGGTAGCGCTCAACGCCGCCTACACCGCCAGACCGAAGCTGGCGGAAGTCACTGCGGCTGTCAACGCCGCCCGTGGAATGGGCAACCGTCCGCCTGCGCAAGCGGGCCAGGCGCTGCAAGCAGAGCAGCAGCAGCAGCAGCAGCAGCAGCAGCAACAGCAACAGCAGCAACTGGGGGGGCAGCAAGCGGGCCAGCAGGGGGGGGGGGGATGGGGGGAGGGAGGGGGAGAGGGGGCAGGAGCCGAGGCGTTGGCGGAGGACCACGGTGGGTGGTACAGGGCTGGGGCGACGCTGTTGCCGGACAGGGAATTGGGCGGGGTGGGGTTGGAGGGGGCGGGGAGGGGGGGCGGGGGGGGGGCATGTTTATTTTTATCTGGCGGGAGCGCTGTATTTCTTCCTTGGTGCCGACGTTGACGTGAAAAAAATGGTGGTACTGTTTCTTCGCAAAACTGTGTTTCTGTGTGACAGCGGGGGAAGAAGATTGAAGAAAGTGTTTGGGAGTTGCCGCCTGGTACGGATACAGCGGCAGTCTACTGTCGCGGCAGTTTCGGCTGTATCCACGTGCTGACTGTCGGGATAGGCTTTGAGTTCATGTGTACACTTGATCGAGAGGGTTGGGAAGTTAGGCGTCGAACTAGTGAGGCCTTCTGCAGTGAACGGAACTGTTATCGTGGAAGTAGTTCCTTGACCGCTCCCCTCCCCCCCTTCTACCCCCTCCCCCTCCTCCTCCTCCTCCCCCCCCCCCCCCCCCCTCCCCCCGCCCACCGGCTCTCTCCCCCCTCCCCCCCCATGCGAGGGTCTATGGTCATACGACTACGGCCGTGCATGAGATCGAGTACATCTCTCCTATCGAGTACACCCCCCCATCCCCCCCCCTCCACCCCCTCCCCTCCTCGCCTTCCCCATCTGCAGCGAACGGAGACGCCTTGATCGACGTGGAAAATGTTGACGCAGGCCATGAAGGGCAGGGTGGGGGTGGTGTGGCGGCAATGTACGAAGACGCTCTAATGGCTGCGGAAGATGAGGCGTTTGTTGCGGCTGACTACGATGATGAGGACGACATTGTTGATGAGGAGGTGAGGTGGTGAGGTTTTGATCTCGTGATGGGATGTTTTGGGGCCGAAACAAGATGTGGGGCGGGAACAGTTTTAGACCATTATTATTATTATTATTATTACTATTATTATTTTTCTTATTATTATCATTATTATTATGGATTACAGTGGTACATAATTGTGGGAGTTAAACTCGTATTTGGCGTTTTTTATACTGTATGAAACGGTTAAGAAATGAGCTGCAGCAGATGCAGTAAACAACCTGCCGAAGAACCCAGCCCACCCGCTCCACTCCGAGCGCTGCTTGTTTCAATCCCCGACTACTATGTACTGCTAGAAGGAATCCCAACGGCTTTATCGTAACTCACTAACATAACCCAAACAGTTCTATCGCCACCTATTGGCTCTATCGCGACCCAACGGCTATATCGCGACTCAGCGGCTCTATCGTAGTCTAGCGGCTCCATTATATCCAAACGGCTCTATTGTAAGGTCACAATGACGAGACTGACGGCGTCTGTTCTGGTGCAGGTGGAGGTAGAGGGAGACGACACTACGAGCGACGAGGAGACCGTGAGCGGAGATGAGGATGAAGACGAAGGGCCTTGGATGGAGCCATCGCATGGCTCAGGCAATCTGCCTGCCATCGTGAGACGGCGACTCGTGCCGACGGTGAGCGGAGGCGGTAGGCTTGGGGGGGGGGGGGGTAGTGGCTAGAGAGGACGAGTAGTGGTAGGAGGCTTGGGGGGGGGGCGCTGACAAACGTAATCTGCAGTAGGTCCTGCGGTTGATATAAACCAGGGATGTATTTTCCCAGAAAGGTCTAGATCATGGAACAGGGATCTGATCTGTCCAAATGATCTGGATCATAGATAGCGATGTGATCCGTCCGAAATATTTAGATCGTGGAATGGGGATCTGATTGTGTCCGAAACATGTAGATCATGGGATAGGGATCTGATTGTGTCCGAAACATGTAGATCACGGAATAGGGATGTGATGTGTCCGAAAGACCCAGATCACGGAATAGATATCTGATGAGCCCGAGCCCGATCCATCTAGATCACGGAATAGGGATGTGATGTTTCCAAAATATCTAGATCATGAGATAGGGATATGATATTTACCCGAAGGATCTAGATCCTGGGATAGGGATCTGATCTGTCCGAAATATCTAGATGATGCAATAAGGAAATAATCTGTGCGAACCATCTAAATCACGGAATAGGGATGTGATGTGTCCGAAATATGTAGATCACGGAATAGGGATCTGATGTGCCCGAAAGATATTATGCCGGAATAGGATGTGATGTTTCCGAAATATTTCCCAAGGATCTAGATCATAGGGGATAGGGATCTGATCTGTCGGGAATATTCAGATGATGCGATAGGGATATGATATATCCGAGATATCTAGATCACGGGAATAGGGATAAGATATGCCCGAATGATCTAGATCACGGGGTAGGGATCTGGTCCGGTCCGGTCTGATCTGTTCTGATCTGATCTGGTCTGTCGCATGTGTCGAAACGTTGATGCAGGTGACGGGTCACACGGCGACCGCGGTTCTGGGGTCTCAGATGATGCTGCTGGGCGGCGGTAACAAGCGGCAGTTTCACAGCTGTCGCCATGTGCTCATGTACGACCCCGTCGAGCGTGCTTGGAGCAAGATGGCGACTCGGGGTATCGCCCCTGCCGCCCTGATCTACCACAGGTGACTGGTGTTGATGACACAGCAGCAGGTCATATGGGGTCATGCTGTTGATGACACAGTACACTTATCTGCATGCATGAGTCATGCTATTGGTGATACAGTAAACTATGGGCCATGCTGTTGATGATGCAGTAGACTGTGGGTAATGCTACTGTTGATACAGTAGACTCTGGGTCGTGCTACTGTTGATACAGTAGACTCTGGGTCAGGCATTTATTTTCGCCTGTTGTTGTCGCGCTAGCTCGTCGCTATAACCTGCTCCGTGGTCACGTGACAGGCTTCAATAACTCTGGTGGTGGAATAACACCCCCAGGAAGCTCTCTATCAAGGTAGCTAGCCCCTGATATATAGGCCCGAAAACGGGGACGGAGAGGCGTCCCAATGTATTCCTGAAAAAAAAACCCAAAAAATAAAAAATAAAACATCGGTGGAAAGCCTAACGTCAACCGCGTTTTTTAGACAGACAGCATTTTCGATTCACCAAATAACTATTGAGATACAACGCACTGAAGTGGGTGATTTGGATTGTTTCGGGCCTATTTACTGTGGGCCTCAGTGTTAGATGATTTGAGTACAGCAGTGCCGGAGAGTATCATGCTGTTGTTGTTACTGTTGTTGTTGTCGTCGTTCTCAAATGGAGTCATGGCCACAATACAATGCATTCCGCGGTCACAGGACAGGCCCCAATAACTCTCTAGTGGAATGTTACCCTCAGGAGGAGAAAGTATAAGCGGAAATATAGTACATACATATGTAAATGTAGTACCTGCGCTGGTCGCTCGTACCGGGGTCGTCGTGGAGATGTCGTAGGGTAGAAGTCACGGAGAAGTCGCCGTGATGAGGTCGCGTAGCGAGGGTCCCTTGTAGCCGTCGTTACGGCGGACGTAAGCCGAGCAGAATTCTTCGTTGATATTTAGCAAGGGACATGCTAGTGCTATGCTAGACTGACTAGGTGGGGGGCCTTTTTTGCCGCCCAGAGTCTGCGGCGGATTACGTTTTTCAGGCCTCGTTTTATTTTTTTCGAGGGAATCGCCCGCGGCCCAAAGGCAAGAAAAAAAAAACGTTACGATGATTTTTTTTTTTTCCGAACGATTTTCCGCGATGACAACTCGTATTCAAGCGCAATGAGTACCGACGGTACAGCAGCACCACCCGGGATTTTAGGGGCGCCTCCGCAGTGTCTGGTGAGTAGCCTTCCACACGACTCCGTGATCGCCTTGACGCGTTAGCCCATCGCCTACAGCTCTTCCGATCACCGTAGCCGGTTAGTTCATTGGGTGCCGCTTCGCCATGGGCGTGACTTCCTCGTTCGTTGTCTGCCCCCTTAACCGCTACCCCTACATACATCCCCAACCCCCAATTTCTACCCCCACGCTGACCCCGACCCCCTACCCCCCCCGTCATCCCGTCCCCCCCCCACCACCTCAACCCCCCTCAAGCAGTAGAGAGTACAAATCACATCGTAGGAGAATGTGAAATGTACCAGGAGGAACAGGATGTGCTACTTATAGAAGATATGAGGGAAATATACGAAGGTGACATGGAGGAGCCCGGTACACTAGATAGCGGCGAGAAAGGGGTCGCTGTCCTGGGAGGTAGAGAAGTGGCCACAGGCGGCGACACAGGAAGAGGATAGGATTTTGAAGAACTTTGTATGAAATATATACCTGGTATGGAAGCAACGTAATGAGCACCCACCTGTTGCAGGTGTCTCTTGTTAGGAGTAGTGGGAACGGTGCTCCGTCTCCAAATGGATGCGTGGCCAATCGTCAAAATAACTAAGGCAAGCAACAAATGAGCACGTCTCCCTCCCCCCCCCTTCGCAACCCCCCTTCGTTCTGTTGTTATACCGTGTATGGTGGCGCGTCCGTGGAGCAGCTGCACCGCACTTGAACCACCTTGGGCTTGTCCTCGAAACCTCCTCGTGTTTGGGGGCAACAGCACCCCTCGACACGTCACGGTGAGAGAGCGTTCGCCGCTATTGGCTGTAGAAGCCGCTACTGATGCAGCACAGAAGCTATTGGCGATGCAGTGCAGCGGCTACTGACGATGCCGTACAGCGGCTACTGGTGGTGCAGTACGGCGGCTACTGGTTTTGCGGTACACCAGCTACGGATGATGCAGTACAGTAGCGATTGACGATAGTACAGTTAGTACAGCAGCTACTGGCGATGCAGTAACAGCAGCTACTGGCGATGCAGAAACAGCAGCTACTGGCGATGCAGCAACAGCAGCAGCAGACAGGAGAGAGTGGGTTGGAACCGCTCGATCACTTTTTTTCTGCATGCCATTTGTTCCTGGCTGGTGAATCATCCTACAACGCCCCTCAGGATTCACACGACGCTAGTATATCTGACTACGACCAATCTTTTGTGCAATCGGGATCGCCTCTTTCACACTCGATCCTTGATCGCTGGCGGGGTAACCTGCCCATTGCCGGTGTCATGTGTTGGCTGGCCTGGCCTTGTCTAATCAAAGCGAATGGTGATCACCCACTCCCTTGACTAGACCTTTAGCTGATGTCGTCCGCCCCTCCCTCCTTTCCCTCCCTCCCTCCCTCCCTCCCTCCCTCCCTCCGGCGGTGTTCACGTGCCGCTGCGCAGAATCACCCTCGTATGCCAGTGCGGATTAGCGTACTGGACTCGCTCACCATGGAGTGGTCCCAGCCGGTAGCGGAGGGGGAGGACGTAGGGGTCCGCACCCGCCACACGGCGGTTGCAGTCTACGCCGACTACGACGACTGCGGCCGCGGTGAGACGTCATGCAACGAAACCGATTGAAATAGACGCCCCAGAACATTCTGTGGTATTGAAGAAACGGCCTCGAAAATGATCTGCCGGATTCAATGAAACATTTTTTATTTATTTTTTGTATTTTCGCGGTTGTTCGCGGGTGCTGCAGGACGTGTCTCCTCGGGTACGGGGCCGCTGGCCTCGCGGTAGCTTCAATGATAGCTCTACACCAATGCCCACGCACCGTTTGTGCCGCGTGGGCCATTCGCGTGACGCCCAAATGGGCCGGTGTCATGAACAAGGAGATGTGACACCGATGTCGCCAATAGCCGTATCGTTGGTGCGCGGCACGACCTCTCAACGCTCCGCTTACCTCCGTGTAACGTTTTTTGTGACCCTACGGTGTCCTTACGCGTACATCAAGAGTGTGAGCGCTTCTTTTTTTTTTGCCCTTCGTGTAGTGCTTCCGTAGTTTTCCTGCAACATTTTCACGAATCTAACAGATTACGGTCTACTGTATCGATCTAGATGATCTCCGTATATATTCGATGCCAGGGTACCTGGTAGATTAAAGCTTCCTTTCCTTTCATGTCTGCATACACAAATACCGGGGGGGCGGGGGGGGGGACACGTTCGATCCGATGTATAGGACGTATCGAAAAGTCGGTATTTCGACATCCAACACGAAATGCTTTTTGTGTTGTTTTCCTGTGCTCGTGCAACTCGACCAGGAAAAAATGGCGACGAGGAGCTAGCGGGGCAGTTCGAGGAACTCACCACCGCCGACCAGCGCGAGGCTGTGAGTTTTTTTTGTTTTCGTGCTTTATGAAATGCTGCTGTCCAATGGTTTGGTGTAACTAGCTTGCTGTGCCTGCAGAGCCCTCAACTACTGCGCGCACATTTCGGGGGTGAATTACTTCGAACTAGGGTGCAGCCGTTTTTGGAGTAGGACGGTACTTCGAGGACGCACCAGGTAAATTACGTGGAATCATGTGTCGTTTTTGCAGCAGGTGCAGTATTTGAAGGACAACTAAAAAACTGGAGTGTGTGGTCGTTTTTGCAGAACGAGCGAAGAGATGCCGCAAAAAAAAAAAAAAAAAAAACTGTACCACACGAAAAAGTGTCATCAGTGAAAACACTTCACGTGCCGTCACCCCGCGTACAAAATATCCTGTAGAAGCTTGCACCGACGTCAACGAGAGAAGAGAGGGACGGACGGACGGATGTTTTTACCGCTCGACCTAGCTTCGACAAAAATGGTTCACACCTCGGCGAGATCATTTACAGATCATACAGATCATGATCTATCTACCGGTAGATAATCTAGTTCCTTGGCTGCCATTGCGAGAGGGTTGTCCAGGATCTGCATATTGCGGGGGGGGGCATAGTAAATAGGACCAGATATTGTCAGTAAAAATAGGGGAATACGTAGGTTGTTGTGTATACCGTAGGTCCTATTTACTGTGTTACCCGGTAATAATACAGATCCAACCCGGGATATGTGTGCTAGATTCGTTCGGATTCTGCGGGGGCCTCACTCGGCAGCACGAGCTGTATGTACATCATGTGAAGATCAGGAATGTAGATGTATCTTTCTTGGAGGAGTTCCAGTAGATGGTGCGGTGGGAGTCAGGGATCTATCCATGGCAGGAGTGTGAATAAAGGTTTAGTAACCCTTTTAGGGCCGCAGTCCCGTTTTGGGGACAGCCCAGTCAAATTTCAAGTAGTTTGTCCCCTAAACGGGACTGCGGTCCTAAACCCCTGTAGGACTGATGGACTGATTACACTCCCGTCTCGGACACACGTATCGCTTGGAGAACTTATTGCACTCGTGTTACTGTTTCTGTACAGCGTTGTACTATCAACACAAAGGCTTGATACCTACAGTTTCTGGAACCGTTTAACCCTGGTCGCCTGAAAGTTTCCTCTGGGTTGAGATGCGGTGAGGGGTTATGTGGTGTGGACGGTCATCCATTTTTTCAAAGCTTAGCCCCCACCTGACTGAACCCACCCCGGTTGTCGTGCATGTGAAATTTCTTGGAAATGGAATGTAGTGAGGAAAGATGGTGCAGTCGTAGTCTGTGGATCGTGTTGTCGAAGCTGTGGCCCAAGCCCCCCAAGTCGTCAACAATTACTGGGAAAACGCGCCTCCTTAGAGCTGCAGGCGTACCTTATGAAGTGCTCAACAATGCGACTAAATATAATCAAAGGGAAGAATACAAGAGATGATCGTCTACCTTTGAAGTAAACCTATCAACTTCATTTTTGGACCCACTCAATTTTGAATATCTGAGTGCCTCATCGATTGAAGTTTTTTTCTGTTTTTGATGAATGTTTTCCCCTTTCACATCCCCTCTCCTCCCTGCCCTCCCGTTCCGTTCCGGCTTCCCACGCAATGGAAAACCTTCGCGGTCCCAATAGGGGCGGGACGGTGTATCGCGAGGGAAGGGGTCTGGCAAACGCGACTTTGTGAAGGCCGCCGGGCGCTCCTACCCCCGCGACTTGGGGGGTGACACGGATGTCATCGTTTTCGGTGGATTCTCTCCTATCGCTGGGTGAGCGGGCGCGGTTTTTGCTATTGTCGTCGGTGGTGTTGGTGGTTCGGGAGGGAACGGAGGCGGGGCGGGGGGGGGGCGTAGTGGAGATGGTTGAGGGCAGGGGGAGGGTGTTATAGTTGTTGCTGATGGTGGTGGTGGTGATGGTGGATTGGGGGGAGGAGTGGGTGGGGGTGTCGTTGCTGGTGGTGGGGGGGGTGAGGGGAGGTGCGGGGGGTGTACTCGATAGGAGATATGTTCTCGATTTCATGCATGGCGGTAGTCGTATGCCCATAGACCCTCGCATCCCTACAATGCCGGGACGGAGCATGTCGGGTTTTCACCGACCAGGTAGACATTGCTTGCACCAAGCGCGAAGCGCCTTGATGTGTCCGGCGAGTCGTGTGAGGGGTTGGGTGCACCCTGCTAAGAACCGCTTGTGAGGCGGGGGAGGGGGGGGGGGGGGGTATGGCCGTAGTCGTATTACCATAGACCCTCGCATCCCTACTATGCCGGGACGGGACGGAGCACGTCGGGTTTTCACCGACCAGGCAGACATTGATATCTTGCACCAAGCGCGAAGCGCCGTTAGGAGTTTGGTGAGTCGCATGAAGGGTGAAGTGCATCCTACTATGAATAAGAGCCTCTTGTGACGTGGACTTTTTTGCATATGGATGACAGCGTCGAAAAAGTTATTCGTTTTCTGGTGTGGCCACTTCCAGAGACTGCAATGGGCATACTTGGGGGGGGGGGGGGGGGGGGGGGTTGGTGTTGACGAGGGGTGGTAGTGGTCGTTGGGGGGAGTGGGGCGGGTGCTGCTGTTGTGTGGTGGTGATGGTTGTTGTTGGTGTTTGTGGTGACGTTGGTGGTGTTGGTGGTTTTGGTGGTTCGGTGGTGGTGGGGGTGGTGGTGGTGACGATGTTGGTGGTTTTGGTGTTGGATGTTTTCTGTTAGTAGTCGGTCGTGGTGGTGGTGGTGATAGTGTTGGTGGTTTTGGTGTTGATATTGTTTTCTGTTTGTTGTCGGTCGTGGTGGTGACAGTGTCGTTGTTGTTGTTGGTGCTGTTGCTGTTGCTCCCGTTGTTGTGTTAGGCGGTGTTGTGGTTTCGTTGGTGTTGAAGTGTTGTTTCCGTTGGCGTTGGCGTTGATGTTGGCGTTCTTGCCGGTGGTGGTAATTTTGTTGTTGGCGTTGGTGTTGATATTGCCAACTGGGCAAACGGCTTAGCACTTAAGTTAGGTGTTTTCCTGCAAAATGTTCACATTGAACGCACTGCAAAAAGGTTTGCAAACACTACCATATTTCCTCCGACTTGAATGCCGCCGGTCTAACCACAGCATTTCAAACACCACCCCGAAACATAAATGAAACAGGCAAGCGTTCAACGACGTCGTCGTGATGAACGTCCGTCGCTCCCACATGGGGGTTTTCTCCCCGAGTGACAACCTCTACAGCAACGGCCAAAACACGAGCGGTAGGGGCTACAGCAATGGCGGGAGCAATGGCGGCAGCTGTGGCGTTGGTGGTGGTGGCGGCAGAGACGGCAGCGGTGGAGGTGGCGGTGGTGGGGATGGCGTGCGAAATTCCCCAGGATCCGGCTCGGCAACGACATCGCCGCCTTCACGGGGCCATTCTTCTCGTCGGCGGCGTCACAGTCACGGAAACCACCCGGTTTGGGACTCTGACGGCGATTACAGCGATGGTGATGGTAGTGGTAATAGTGGAGGTGGTGGTGGTGGTGGTAACGGTAGCGTCGACAGCATGAAGCAGACGAGCGACGGGGTCTTGCCTCGCAGCTCCTGCGTCGAACCCACCGGTTGTGACGCTGCCGGAGGCGATGGCAGTCGTGGTAGTGGTGGTGTCGGTGGTGGCGGCGGTGGTGGTGGTGGAAGGGGGAAGGGGAGGAGAGTCACCCACGGTAGCCAGGGTTACCGGTACCGCTGGGTGCGGCCAATGGTGAGGGGTACGCCGCCCGAGGGAAGGCTCGCGCACGCGGCCGCGCTGGTTAGGGTGGCGGTGGGCGAGGTGGGGGGCACGACGGGCAAGCAGGCGTTGATGGTGGTGTTCGGCGGGGTGGGGACGGGGTCCCTGTTCAACGATGTCCACATCCTTAGGTGAGAGTGGTGGCGGAACGGAGGGCTTCATCGACCTTGGTTTTTGCTGCGATGGAATGGTTTATATGTGCTTTGGCTTGAAACGCCAACCCTATTAAACCATAACGCTGACTGCCCGGGAATCTCCCGGGGCGAAGATTTAAGCAGCGTAAGGGAACGAGGGAGTGGGTCCGGAGCGCGACGTGAAATGTTTTCAAGGGACCGTAAAGGCGTTGCCCCGTGTCACGTGGACACCGAAAACAGTAGTAGAAAACATACCGTTATATGGTATAATAACGTATTTTTGTTTGAACCCGGGAAAATGTGTCCGGCTGGCTAGACGCGGATTTTAAAGCGGAGCCGGGAAACGATCGTTTACGATTACTCGTGGATGCTCTCAAGAGACCGCGGTTTAGCCCCTCGACTGGCAGTCACCTTTTACTGAAAGCAGTGCAACAAAGGCCAGAAGAGACGCTGACACGACCCACAAGACCGATCTGCAGTAAATAATACTTGCTGATGTGCCGCCCATGCACGCGGAAAGATGCCTTGTGACCTTTTTTTTGTCAAAGGAGCAACTGTTGATGAACAGCGGGGTGACTTGGGCGCTGATAATCGTAGCTGGAAACGGCGGCAGCACTTTTTTCAGGACTCGTTGATGGATTTCGTCGGAATCATCCCACCAAAACGATCAGCGTTCGGCACCGGCGATGGATGGCGTTATCGTCCGCTAGGATGGCGTCAGAATTCAACCGCGATTGTTCGGCCAATCGCATGTGGTTCCTTCTCTTGATATGATATTAATTGTAAAAATAATCATAATAAGCTGCGGCAACTATGGTATACATCTCTCTCTTTTTCCGTCGTTTGCTTGAAGGCAGGTCCGGGTGCAACTTCCGCACCCCCACCCTATATAACCCTTTACCCCCACCCCCACCCGAACCCCGTGCCAACCCCCACTCCCGCCCCCACCCCCACCTGTCACGGTTAGTGTTGTAAGGATTACCCTGGGCTGGGTAATCGATCGATGTTTTACCCAGATAGCTCGGTGGGTATCGCCTTCACAGTTGGCGTCGTCGACAGGACACGGGTTCGAATCTCACGTCGAAAGCTTTTCTTTTACAGAAGCGCTTGCGCGTGCGCCCCTAAAAACGTATCTCCCTGTTTCCCCAGGTACTGGAGCGAAGCGCGGGTATAGGTCAACGCACGGCCGTATACACGGTACCGTTACGTCCCAAAGATCCCGCTTTTTTGTAGGGGTGGGGGGGGAGTGTTTTAAGGATGTTACTCTTTTTTTTATACCCTTTTTTTTAATCATCACTTTTACCTTCCAACCTAACTTGTGGGAGTTTTTACCCTCGACGAGCTTCTGGACAAGCCGTGGTCACAGTAGGTGTCTACCCTTCCCCCCCCCCCCCCCCCCCCTGTACGTGCCCTTGTTTTTTGTCGCGCATAGGGTTTCAGCATTCCCACTGCTCGTCGATTCTCATCGAATGTAGCTAACTCACGCTCTCGCGCTTTCCGCAAATCATTTTTTGTTTGTGCGAGAAAAAGCCCCTACGAGCATGCACTACGCTCGGTGAGACTAGAAACCACGAAATTGGTCTTGATAGGCGCGCGGACCACGTACCAAACCACCGGGGACGCCGGCTTCGGCTGAGTAATCGATCGGGCGTTTACCCCCATAGCTCACCAGGTGATACCTTCACACACATACCCACCCTCCCGCCCTCACCTCTGGTCCTATTCCCACCCCCCACTCCCACGCTGAATACGACAGGTGTGGCAACACGAGCAGTCTGGAGTGGCAGCGAGTGTCCGTCAGGGGGAGACGGCCCGCCAAGCGCTACGGCCACTCGATGGTGGCGTTGAGATCCCCCTCGCCGAGCTGTTCCTACGCCAAGACCGTCGTGTTCGGGGGCACCGCAGGTGAGGGAGAGAGAGAGAGAGAGAGAGAGAGAGAGAGAGAGAGAGAGAGAGAGAGAGAGAGATGTGAGAGATCGATGTGACAGATCACGATCTGTGTAGATCCTAAGCTGTCGTTGTACCATGTTGTGCTGGGTCTGTGTAGCACAGATCCAACCCAGGAAGCGTGCCCTACAGTAGATCGCGCCCCCCCCCCCCCCCCCCCCCCCCCACCCCCTCCTCCCCACCTCTCGGCGCTTCGCGCTTGGTGCAAGCAGTGTCTGCCTGGTCGGTCAAACGGTGAAAACCCGGCGTGCTCCATCCCGGCATCGTAGGGATGCGAGGGTCTATGGTGATACGATTACGCCCATGCACGATAATGAATACCCCCCGTTCCCCCCAAAGCAATGTGTTTGACGCTGCCATCCATATGCAACCACCTCATAAGCGGTCCTTAGTAGATGCAGCCCACCCTTCACGCGACTCGCCGGACCCCTCACGGCGCTTCGCGCTTGGTGCAAGCATGTTTGTCAAGTCGGTTGAAAATCCGACGTGCTCCTCTCCGGCATTGCACGGATGCGAGGATCTATGGTCATACGACTACAACCATGGGTGGCATGAAAACACCCCCCCTCCGTCCTTGCCGTCTCACGTCCAGCGTCCACGTGTCGGTTGCTACATAGATTGATGTGAAAGGCGTCATTATTTTATCCCATTCTCGCCTCTGTAATCCCTAAAAAGATTGAGAATTGAGAGCATAGACAATATCTTTGTCCTCCGCAACCAGGCTCGTCGATCGCCCCCCCCCCGCCCCTCCTCTCCTCCCCGTCCCCTCCAACCTCACGCCTTCCTCCTCCCGCCTCGCGTCTGCTGTTCTTGGACAGCAGGCCACAATGCGTTCGATGATATGTTCGTTCTGACCATTTCTTGGGGGAAGGTGGAAGGCGTTTATGGTCTCGTCGCTGAGTGGGAAAATCTGGAAACGATAACCGAAGGCCCCATGCCCTGCCCGCGCAGCCGCCAGGTGGGTAGTGGTATTGGGGATAGGGTTAGCGTTGGCGTTATTGTTAGCGTTAGGGTTGGACTTCGAGAGCTGGAGTGAGGGTTGGTCTTGAGAGAGTTGAAGACAGGGTTGGTGTTAGAGAGTTGGAGCTAGCGTTGGCATCAGCGTTCGGATTAGCGTCAGCGGTAGCGATAACGCTAGCGTTAGGGTTATAGGGTTGGTGTTGGATTTGGGGTTAGCCTTAGCCTCAGAGTTGGCAGGAGGGTTAGCGCTTGTGTCAGGGTGAGGGTTGGCGTTGGCGTTGGCGTTAGCGTTGGCGTTAGCGTTGGCGTTAGCGGAAGCGGTAGCGGAAGCGGTAGCGGTAGCGTGCGCCGATCAGTACGCCATGTGTCACAAATAAACTCAGGCAGCATCGCGAGCATCAAGCACTAAACACCGCTACTTTACAAGACCAAATACACCCCTACACTCCTAACCTCTAATCCCCAGTATCTCCCCCCCCCCAACCTCGCGGCCATCCATGACAATTGAGTAGACCCCCTTATCTCATTCGTCACCCATCCACCCATCGACACGCTCCCCCCCCCACGCCTCTCTTCGACTCTCCCTCGTCATCCTCCCACTCGCCCAACCACCCACCCCACCCCATTCCCTACCCCTTCCACGCACCCATCCGATCCCCTCCCCCGCCACCCACCCCCCCCCACTCCTCTCCCGCCGCGCGACCACGATGAAACATCGACAGACGATCTGCGAGATGAACGGAGAGTTGATCATCTTCGGCGGCTCCGATGAGACTCCCGCTACGAACAACACGCACCCGGCCAGCAGAGAAGTCGACGCCTTCGTCTACCACGTGAGGCCGCGCATGCGCAAGACGCCCCTGCCTCCCGGAGCGGAAGACCCCGACCCCATCTCGAAGTACGCGCGATGCGAGCCCTCGGCGACGCGGGTGGGGGGCGCCGCGCTGCGACGCTGGCACGAGCGGACCATGGCGAGGGAGGTAACAGCCGTCGAAGGGCTAGTCCGAGCTGCGGAGAAGAGGAAGGCTCGAGCGGCCGAGGCGGAGGCGGCGGTGGCGGGTGGTGCGGCGGCGGCGGGCGGCTGGGGGGG
Organism: Nereocystis luetkeana; assembly: GCA_031213475.1. Taxonomy (NCBI): domain Eukaryota; class Phaeophyceae; order Laminariales; family Laminariaceae; genus Nereocystis; species Nereocystis luetkeana. The sequence continues at coordinate 6,696,679 of JARUPZ010000013.1, read as the reverse complement.
CGCTGGGTCGGAGGCGGCGGGAGTGGGGGCGGCGGGAGGAGCGAAGGGCGTGGTGTCTGTGGGGGGACGGTGGCCGGGGCGCTCTGCTCCTGCTAGCTCACTCGATGGCGCAGCGCCTTCTTTGGGGAAGCAGGGGATGGTGGGCAGTGTGGTGGTTAGTGGTGCTGGGGGAGGGCGGGGTTGGGTTGGTGCTACGCGCGGTGGTGGTGGTGGTGGGCTGCAAGGCAAGCAGGGGGCGAGCTCTCGCTCGCCGATGGAGGTAGTTAGCACCCCTCCGCGCATCCGGCCGTGCAGCTTGAAGGTTTGTGTGGGTTTGGGTCTGGGACTGGGTTTTGGGTCTGTCGGGCGTGCGTATTTTGGTGGTTCGGGGTTTTTGGGTTCTGGTTTGGACGTGTCGTGGTGTTTTGGTGTTTGCGTGAGTTTTGGGTTTGGCTGTGTTATGGAAAAAGGTGTGTATGTGTGTGCGCGTGCGTTGTGAGCGTGTTGTTTTATTCCTGGTAAAGTGCGTACGTTCGTGCTTGTGTGCGGTTGGGCGGAAGGTTGTTGTGCGCGTGTTAGGATGTCTGCGTATTTGTGTGTTTTTGTGCGTGTTTGTGTGTGTTCAAGTGTGTCATGTGTGTGTTAAGTGCACGGCGGGGTCTGTTTTGATCGTACCCCCCCCGCGCGCTGGCTGTGCGCGATGACCGTGGGGGGGGAGAACTCGAAAGCGTCGTTCGTGATGGACAATAATGCACATAGTAGGGATGATGACGTACGACCGTCTTTGTCGACAACGCTGCTGTTGCGCGGGGAAGGCGAGCAAGTCTACGCAAGGCGACCGCCACATTTACGCCCACACCTTGCTCTTTGCCCGACTTTCGGAACTAGCGTCAGAGCCCTCGACCAAAAATTGCGGCCCAGGGAGCGCTTCCTGTGTTTGTTGGCTTGCTTGCGTGTGACCCTTGTTTGTGCTTGATTTCTGGTTGGTTCTTTTCTTGATGGTCTGATTTATGTGTTTGGTCGGGTGATCGGTTGTCGGTTGGTTCGTAGGTTGGTTGTTTGCTCGTTTTGTTGCTTGGCCCCTTTATGGGGCGTTACTCCTTGCAGTTACTGTCACCGCTGCCTTTGGGGTTGCCGTTCGCGTCACCGTTGTATTTTCCGTTACCGTTAGCGTCATCGTTACCGCTGCGATTGCCGTTACACTTGCCGTTATCGTCACCACTTCCGTTGCCATCATCGTCGATGCCGCTGCCCATACAGTTGCCGTTACAGCTGCTGTTGCTGCTTTCCTTGCCGTGGCGGTTCCCGGTAACCTTTCCGTTACCACTACTCTTTTCATTGCCGCTGACGGCGCCATCACCATCACCCCATCCCCGTTGCAGTTGCCGCTCCCCGGGCAATCGTCAACATTACCGCCAGTACCGTTTGTTTTTCCCGTCACCTACCGTTTCCAACACTGTCACCGCGACCAGTAGCGTTAGAGTTGCCGGTAACATTACCGTTACCGTGACCAGTAGCATTACAGTTACCGATAACGTTACCGTTTTCCGTTACTTTTAACGTTACCGTTGCCGTTGCCACTGCTCAACTGCTGTTACCGTTACTGCCGCGACGCTAGCTTATCTGGGAGTGCATCCGACCAGACGCTTTCGTGTACGAGCCGGGCCCCGAGCCGCCTGTGGTGGTGAAGCCCATGAGCCTCCACAAGGACATGCAGACCCTCATCGGCAGCAAGAAATTCTCCGACATACAGTTCCGCTTTCAGGTGACAACCCGCCCCCCCCCCCCCCCCCCCCCCTCCCCCGGCACGCCCTCATTCGACGCTGTCATCCAATGTAAGAATGTCCGCCTCACAAACGGTTCTGAGTAGGATGCAGCTCACCCTTCATGCGACTCGCCCACCATCTCATGGCGGTTCGCGCTTGGTGTGCAAGCACTGTCTGCATGGTCGGTGAACACCCTATGTGCGCCGTCCCGGCATTGTAGGGATGCGAGGGTCTGTGGCCGTACGATCACGGCCATGCATGATAATGAGTACACCCCTCTCGTGGAACCCCTTTTGGGACCCACGTACGGAGTGGATTATAGAGATAAACAAATTCGTACGTATGGCGATTTTATCGGCGTGTGGCCGTGTCATCTTGCTTTCGCGCAATCGTTTGTTCCTTGCTGACGCTGCTGGTGTTCGCGCTGCTGCTATTGTTGGTTGATCTCCCTCTCCCGTGGTAGTGTCGGCTGGTGGTTGGCTTTGCAAGTGTTTTCTGCTCCTGCTGCTGTTGTTGTAATGTACATAGCGACTGCGCCTTGTTGTACGTGGACGACTCGTAGTTTTGCTGTTGTTCATACAGTTTGAAGTTGTTGGTTTGGACACCCTGCCGGCGCAAGGGACAAACGGGTTTTCACCCTTCACGTCGCCCCGGTCGCCCTGGTTTCGCCGGTACATACAGTAGCCTGTCATACCGTACACAGTAGCATCGGGGGTGATCGATGGCATTTACTCACCGCGCCTGCGTGCCCGCGCTCCCTCCTCCCCGCATTTGCTCGTTCCACTACAACCCTCGTCCTCCTCGCCGCCTCGCCAGGCGGTAGACTTCGCACTGCCGACTACCCCTACCAACACGGCGCACTACGCGATCGTACCACCACCTGCGCCTACTCTCTCCCCGAGCGGCGCATTCTCCTCCAGCGCGCACCCCGCGGGTAACAGGATGTCGTCTTCGGGAGGTGCCGGCGCCGGCCACTGGCCTAACTCTGGATCGACTGGTGGCGGCGGTGACCGTGGCGCCGCGCTCGCCGCCACCATGGCTACCCGAGAGCACCCCCGCCCTGCGTCACCGTCGCCGTCGTCGTCCGCGGTGGCGGGAGTGGCGCGGTGCAGCGCGGGGGGGGTCGTGGGGGACGAGGAGGGGTTGAGCGCGAAGGAGAGCAGGAGCGCTCGGCGCGCCCATCGCAGCGCGCTGCTGACCGTGCCCCCCTCTATCCTGTCCCCGCGCCCTACCACCAGAACTGCTAACCACAGGGATGCCTGCAGTGATCGCGGCAACGGTTGTCTCGGCGGCGGTGGTGGCGGTGGCGGTGGTGCCGATGTCGGTCGTCGCTGGGACGGGGCCGCTCCGCGCGGCTGCACCTTGGCGACCGAGCTGACCCTGCCGCAGGCACACCCGTTAGACGCAACCCCAACGCCACCGACCTCACCGGACTCTCCGGGCCTTGTAGCCTCCGGTGCGACCGGCGACGACCGCCTAGCTGACGAAGACTGCAGCAGGAGGGGCAACTGTGGCAGGCCGAGGCAAGCCGCAGCGGCCCCCGCCTCCGTACTACCGCCGTACGACGGAAATTCTGCCGGCGTTGTGAGCGTAAGCGCAGGAGGGGCTTCGACGGTCGTCAATTCGGACGCCGCTTCTTGCGGGCGGATGTGCACCCTTTGGCCCCTGGAGGCGGCGAAACAGGCAGCGGGGGCGATGGCGGGGGCGGCGGTGGTGCCTGGATCGGGCGCGGGAGCGGGAGGGAGAGCGGGAATGGGGTACGGTAAAGCGGCTGTCCCTTCGGCTCAGACCACACCAGTGCCTGCCAAAACGCTGAAAGAGTGCGGTGAGGGGTCTTCTGACCTCGGGGGGCGGGGCAAGATGCGGACCGTGGCTATGAGGTCATCCGCGGGTCAGGAGTTCGCGACCCTGAGGTAATGCACAAAAGGACAAGCTTGCGTCGTTGCCGCTGGTGTAGCAAGAGTAGTGGCGCCAGGGAATGAGACGAAAGGATCTCCGCTGTAGACCAGGTATTCCCGAGTAGTCTAGTCTACTCGCATTCGATGGCGCAGATGGCAGAGAAGAGCAGAGAGAGTTGTTTCAGGTGCTTGATCGGACAATCGCAGCAACATAGCGCGATAGCCGATTCAACAACCCGGGTTCTAGATTTGTCAGTTTTGAAAGAGGTGTGGCCGCTGACTTCGAAGCGCGTCAGTGACTCGTCCACGTAGGGCTAGGGAGCTTACAGCAGTCGAACCTTCGATGCATGCTACGGCTGGGCTGCCCCTGTTTTTTTGTATGATAGTTCATACCTGCAGAAGCCCCCAAAAAAAGTTTTTTTCAAAGACAAAAGGAAGAGCTTAATCCAATGAAACAATCCGGTAGACTGGCTAATTCATTTAAAATATATTGTTGGCACTTCACTTGCTCTTCGGTTATTTTCGTTTCTTGTTTCTTCTCCGTCTCGCAGTCTGTGACCGCAGACTTAGTATTTCTCTAGGACAAGGTACCAGGACGGACAATGGGTATACTAGTGTCATTGGGTAGACCGAACGGTTTAATGTCAAGGCAGCGCACACATTGTAGAAACACTAACGGCATTGGGTAGTTCCTGAGTTGAGGATCCCCGTCAGACACAAACCATTCGGCCTAAATAAGATGCAGTACCCTCCTAGTTGCAACTCCTACTTGCCACGCCTAATTGCACCCCCTCTATTGTAGCACGCGTCCCCGCTGACACTACCCTCGCGCTGCTGGCAGTCCACCCCCCCCCCCCCCTTCCCCCAATCCTCCCGCAGGGGAAATGTCAAGGTGACGCGAACGAGACGGTGTTACTTTGGCTGGTCACCCCTTGAGGCGCTCCGAATCCCGCCATGTCCTGATTCGCTTCGTGCTTCTCGATTACCGCGCGACTGACTCAAATCCCGCGCATCTCATCCTGCGCGCTTGGTAGAGCACCAAGTGGGTCCTTGTGTCTCTTATGTATGATATTTCGTTTGGGTGAGCGAGTGCTGAGTTCACCCCCCCTTTTGCGAGGATCGCGCGGCAGGTACAGTTCGCTCAGCAAAGCCCGGACTCCGGAAGGTCCGTGATGCACGAGTGAGGTGCTGTAGTCCCATAGACACCTCTCATGCGTGTTTCCCCCTGGCAGTGGCGGCGGTGCTTAAGGGGGGACGCAGCCACGCCGCACGCTTTCTTTTTCCCCCGAAGAGCTCCGCCGATAGGGAGCACCAGGTAGCGATTTAGAACTGCCGGTTCCGTGCAGCGAAATCATCGCTCGGTCAAGCAGCACGCATATTTACCGCACTGCGCTGCACTGCACCGCACCGCACGGTGCCGGATCGATAATTTCGTCTGATATTTTCACGGAACGTTTTCGCCGAATATTGTTCACCGATGAGAGACGACGCTACGCGTCTGCCGCAGCCACCCTCACATCATCACCCTCAGCGTTACACCTATGGTCGTGACGGTTGTCGTCTTTACCGATGCCGAACCGGTGTCGTTATCGTTACCGATGCCGTTACCGCTACCTGTCACCGTTGCCGGTACCCTCAACATCTCGCACCCTGCCCATGTTCCGTTATGTTGCTGTTGTCCCTGATCCGTCAGCCCCACCAGATATAACAGCCCGTCGGGCGGGTGGACCATCGTAAGTCTCCCGAGCCCACCCCCGTCTTCCCTCTCACCCCTCGGGTCGGGCTGCGGCTCGTCCAGGGGCGGGAAGCGGCGTTTTTTCGGCTTGTCTGAAACCGCCGAGGCGGAGGCCCAGGGCGCCGCCAGTTTGTCCAGGCGGGGGGACGCTCGAAGCGGGGCAAACACTGCTGCTGCTGCTACTGCTACTGCTACTGCTGCTACTGCTACTGCTTCGCCTGATGGTGTTGCTGGTGCGCTTGGTGCGCCTGATGGCGCTGCTGGTGTCGCGGGAGCGAGCGAGGGGGGCGGCCCGACAGAAGGGAAAGGCTTTGGCGAGTGTGGTGGTGATGGTGGTGGTGGTGGTGGTGGTGGTGGTGGAGAAGGCAAGCAGTATATCGACGCGCACCGTATGGTGGTCTCGCTCAGGAGCGACCCGATGAGGGCGATGCTTCGGAGTGGTAAGTGGTGAACTCGCGATGCAGCGCGGTCTGTCGGTATGTGCCTTGTGTAGTGCAGTCGCCACGTAGTGTAGTTGTACTCGCGATATTTGATAGTGCGGTCGCTTGTGTGGTGCGGTCGTGTGGCGGAATTGCAGTGTGATGTTGTCGAGATGTGGTGCAGTCGCGGTGTACTACTGATGTTGCTACTTTTTGTCAGCGCTACGTGTTCTGCTGCTGATGGATGGTAACGGATGATGACAATATTTAGATATACATGATGGTATGGTAATAAGAATGATCATGATTGCAATGATGATGACGATTATTTTGATGTTGATGATATGATAGTCATGATGGTGATATTGGCGCTTGCGTTTCTGCTGCTGCTGCTGATTGTGCTGCTGCTGTTGCTACTTCTGCTCCCGCCAGGCATGAGGGAAACATTCGCAACAGACGCGCTGGTCAAGGACATCCGTGCACCGGTATTCTCAGCCCTGCTGACCTACATCTACACCGACACTTTGCAGCTCGAGAAGCCGGAAGACATAATGGAACTCCTAGTTGTGGCAAACCAGGTGCAAACCGACCTCCCCCTTGCCGCCCGATGCTCCCTGCTGTGCTGCTGTGCCACAATCTTTACAGTAGCGGGCTCATGCGCCAGCTTGAAAATCTATGAATTGCAGCTCCAAAATACTGTAGACTTGAGCTCGAAAGGTATTAGACAACTGTACGTACTTTAGCAGCTCGCTGATTGCGGAATCCTTGTGCTTCGTCGCCATTACTTGTATTGTTGATAAACGGACATTCCATTTACGGACGCAGGGGTATTGCGGTGCGCACCGCCATCATCGCGGCGTACAGCTCTGCACTCTTTCCCTTATCTCCCCCTTCCCCCCCCCCCCCCCCCACTCCCCGCCTGCCGCGGTTGCGCGTTCGTCGCTTTTGCGCCTGGTGTTTCTCTTTCTTCCCGCGGTTGCTCTCTGGATGTGCCGTCACGTGCGGTGTGTTACCCTCACATCTCGCGTCGCCTGTGCGCTGCAACAAACGAAACAAAAAACGAACGAACAAACAAACGAACAAAAACAGTACACCTTGACGGACCTTGTGTCGTTGTGCGAGGGCTTCTTGCAAGGGGTCATGGACGAGGAAAATGCCTGCAACCTCTACCACTACGCCGACTCATTGGGAATGCCGACCTTCGAGCACCGTGTGCTCACGTTTATCCTGCGAAACTGGTGCAAAGTCGTCAGGTGGGATGGGAAGTGTCATTGCGCCCCCCCCCCCCCCCCCCCCTATTATGTAGAGGTTGGGTTGGCGTCGGTTGGCAACGACACTGTAAAACATGCGGCTCACTACTTGAGCTATACCTGGTAGTAGACACCCAGGGTACCGTTTTTTGTTTTTGGCGGCTGGTCACAGCTGGTGGTCCAGTTCGATAATTTGTACGGGGTGAAAAAAAATTGCTCCGCACAAAGGAAACGATCGTATCACGTAGTGTTCACGGTAAGGCACCGAAGAGGCAATTATATAATACTCTCACTGCTGTCTCTGAAGGTGGTCACACCGGAAATGACGTTAGCTCATAGAAGCTGTCATCCATGTGCAAGTCCGCCTCACAAGCGTTTCATAGTAGGATGCGGCTCACTCTTCATGCCACTCGCCAGACACCTCACGGCGCTTCGGTCTTGGTGCAAGCAGTGTCTGTCTGGTCGGTTGAAAACCCGACGTGCTCCGTCCCGCCATTGTAGGGGGGCGAGGATATATGGTCATACGACTACCGCCATGCATAATATCGAGTACACCCTGCCCCCATTGGTATCTTATCTAGCTCCTTGATCACTCAACTAGCAGGAACGAACGCGGGACAGATCGCGGTTTGTCGTGCGATAGCGTCTCGGCTTGATTTATCTTGTGTTGTCGTGTTAAAAGTGGTGTTTCGTGCGATGTCGCCCCCTCCTGGTTGTAAGCGCGTTGTCGCCTCGTTGTGATTTATGTGATTGATCTTGCGATGTCGTCGCAGCTTCAATTCTCGTGCGACGCCGTCTCGGCTTGGTTTATCGTGCGATGTCGTGCTAGCTTTGGTTTCTCGTGCGATGTCGTCCCATGACGCGTTCAAGTGCAGACGTCGTGTCGTTGTGATTGATCTTGCGACGTCGTCTCAGCGTGGGTTTCTCTTGCCAGATCGGCTCGGCTCGGTTTTGTCATGCGATATGGTCTCATCGTGGTGGGCCTTGTAATGCTGTCTCTGCTTGATTGCGCATGTATTGTAGCTTTGCTCAACTTGATTTATCTTGCGATGTCTCCTCGCAATGGCGTACTGTGCAAGAAATCGTCTTAGATTGGTTTCCAGAGTGATGTGATTTATCTTGCGGTGTCGCCTCGCGATGGCTTACTGTGCGATATCGTCTCAGTATGATCTCTTTGTGCGATACCGTCCCAGCTCGGTTTGTCGTGCGATGCCTTCTTAGCTTGGTCTCTTGTGCGATCCATGTCAGCGTGGTTTGTCGTGTGACATCACCTCAGATTGTTTTCTCGGCCGATAAAATCGTCTCGGGTTGATCTCTCGGACACTGCGACAGCAGTCAGTCGTGCTCCGCCGCAGGCACCGCCGCAGTCGGCTTGTAGACCGCTGCAGTGCAGTGTGTCTAAGTCGGACCCTCTCGTTTTTGTTGCTGTTGTGAATTTCGTATCGCTTTCGCTGTCGCAGGACGGAAGGCTGGAAACTTCTTCCTACAGAGCTCAAGCGAAGGGCCGATGTTTTCAGAACCAGCGGCACCCACATCTTCATGCTGGGACAGAAGGTGCCAACTAAAACGCGCTAAACGTTTGCCTTTGACCGTTTCTTTTACAGTTACAACAACACCCACGTCTTTCGTAGAACAAGCTATTGATGATTTGATTTGGGGTTGACTCTGTTTTACACCCGGTAGTGCCGCAGAGCGCTTTGGTGTCGCTCACGGTATCTCGGTATTTCCACAACGGGAAGGGTTGCCAGCGCCGAACAGGGTGCTTTCTGGTCGAGGGCATTCCCAAACCTACTATTACGGGGGACCGTAGTTAGTAGGACCAAGTATTGTTAGTAAAAATGATCAAATATATAGGTTTTTATGAATACCATAGGTCCTATTAACTATGGCCCCCCGTTGTCGAGGAAACGATTGACACACCCTGTCCGAAACCAAAAAGCGCTTTTACGGTGAGTGGGTTCAACCTTGCCTTGACCGCAACATCCAGGTTTTTGGTAAACACGCTCCTTTGAATTCGAGTTGGATTTTGTTTGTAGGGTGTTGCCGTAAAATTGCTCATGGCAGCCGCCGCCACTCCTGACGAGCTAACAGAAGTAGGTCGCGTCTGAAGCCGCCGGGGCACACACCCCTCCTGGTTCGGCCACGTGCATTCTGTTGCGAAGCGGCCTATTAATGCCGGCCATCAAACGTAGACAGTGGTGTTCGCGCAACAAATCTTGACGCGAAAAACACAGCTATGTAGGTGTAGGCGTGAACCCACAGCTGCGGCAACATTTTTTTTAACTACGTAGTTGGGCACCGTCATCGCCCAGAGCCTTTCAACCAAGTCAGGCGAGCGAAGCTAGCCAAATCAGCCCTCCGCGGATGAGAAGACCCCGCACCCCCCAAAAAGAAATGTATCCTGTTCAACAATCGTTCTCACACTCATGGAAACCCAATAAGTCGAATAGTCGGCACCTCCCGAAAACGACGAACTTTTTCAGTAGTCCGACTAACATAGCTAGTTGGTGACTTTAGCCGTGCCCGACTCGCAGGTTTTACGTTTTTCGTGGGGTCTACTGTAGACTTTTCGTAGGACCCGTATGACGCGGCACATGCGCGCATGTTTGCCATGCGGGACGTTGTATAATGGGACTCAGTGCACAACAAACCGTAACGGCAAAGATATACCTGGTAGGGTCTATGGTACCGTACGACACGTGTGACGAGACAACACACCCCTCCTCGGACCAAAAAATTGAGGCAGGATTTTCTCTCGACAAAACGGGGAGAGCGTAAGTAGACGCCGCCGAGTGACGCATCTATGGGAATGTCTCGACCGATGCGCGATATTTTCAAAGCCACCGTTTTCGTTCTGTGTGCCCTGTAAGTGTACCTTAAGGCATGTTTTTGGAAAAAACACTCTCTGAAATTCTTCCCAGGGGGTGTGTTATCTTATCACACCCGGGTGATAACGGTGTGTACTGCAGATGATGTAAACCGTTATGCGTCCGAGGTATGCAGAAACTAACAAAATGACGAATGGCCCTTCCGACTGCTGTTGTTGCTGCTGCATCGATGGTGTCGTGTGGTGGGTGGGGGTGCCCAGGATCACGTGTGGTGGCGCGAGCGCGAGTGGACATTTTCCAAGTGGGTGTGGGACAGAGCCTGGTCTGACCCCGGCAAGTTCGCCGGTGACAACGCTTCGGCGACATACGTGAGTTTTTTCGTTTTGATTTGGTTTACGATAGTTTTATAGAGATGTATGCGGTTTTTGTGTCCTCTATTTAATACCTACCATGGTACCTGGTACCAGATACCGCAGTACTAGATTGATTGTGTGTGTTCCTCCTCCGACCGCTTCCTTCACATTCCATGCCACCCCGTCCTTCCACCCCATCCCAACGCATCTAATCCTATCTCATATGTTCCGGTCCTTTTCCTTCTAATTCCATCCCACATCATTACATCACATCCTATCCCACCCCATACCCCATCCCGTCTCATCTCACCCAACCCCATACCCATCCCAGGCCAGGCCAGGCCAGGCATGAGGCTTGCTACAATAGGAGGAGCACCTAATGCTTCCGAGTCTGTTTGTTTGACCCTTTGAGGGCAAACTGCGGTCACCCACGTTTTTTGGACAAAACTGCTTGAGAGTGTGCCTGGTTTGTTGTCCCCAAACCAAACCGGGACAGGCTGCAGTCCTAGCGGGGTTAAGGAGCTCGTTGTCTCGCCTAACAACCGGCTTTTTCAGGAGAAGTCACAGATCATCGGACATATCATCCATTCCCACAGTTCATGATCTAGCTCTTTCAGGGAAAATATACTCTTGATCTGTATGATCTGTATGATCTGCATGGTTTGTGTGATCTGTATGATCTGCATGGTCTGCATGGTCTGTATGATCTAGCTCATGTTGCCGGGTGGGAGCCGTATACGTATCCTGCATGATGTACTGAGTAGGACAGGTTTCCTGGGTTGGATCTATACTATACAGGTCCTGCGCAGCATCCCATAACGGCAGCTTAGGGATACATGATCTGTCTGTAGATGAACTAGATCGTGATCTGGCCGATGTGTGAGAAACTTCCAAGATAAGGCCGACACACAATCCTGCGGACCAGGTGTCTGACGAATATTGTCGCTAAATGTACACCAAATCCTAAAATGTGGAACAACTCCTGAGCCAAGGGGCAGCTCCTGTGCGGAGGGGCAGCTCCCAAGCCATGGGGCGGCTCCTGAGCCGAGGGGCAGCTCCTGAGCCAAGGAGAAGCTCTTGAGCCGAGGGGCAGCTCCCGAGCCGAGGAACAGCTCCTTATCCGAGGAGCAGCTGCTGAGCCGGAGCGCAGCTGCTGACCCGAGGAGAAGCTGCTGAGCCGGAGCGCAGCTGCTGAGCCGAGGAGCAGCTCCTGAGCCGAGGGACAGCTCCTGACCCGAGGATCAGCCCCTGAGCCAAGGGACAGCTCCTGATACGAAGAGCAGCTCTTGAGCCGAGGAGAAGCTTCTGAATCGAGGGGCAGCTCCTGAGCTGAGGAGCAGCTCAAGACCGAGGAGCCCCGTCAGTGAAAACGGTTTAGGCTCAAAAGTGTAACCCCTAATCGCAATTTTCCGCCCCATCCCATCCTGTTGCTCTCTCCCTAGAGAAAATCCTGACGTCCCAATACCCCGCGCTACCAAACGTTCCATCACCCATGGAATTCCACGTTCCACGTCGCAATCGTATATCGTGCAAGCACAATCAACACATCCCATCCCATACCATACAACCCCATCCCATATTTTCCTATTCCATCCCATCCCATACAAACCCATGCCATAAAATCCCATCCCACCCCATCCCATACAACCCCATCCCAAATAGTCACATTACATTCCATCTCATACAACCCCATTCAATACAATCCCATACCATATAGTCCCATCCCATCCGCCCGACCGGCAGGTGATGCGAGACACGGCAGCAGGCGCGGTTAGGCGGACTGGAGGCGAACCGGACGAGGAGTGGCTGACCGCTCCGGAGTCGGAGGGCGGGGGTTCGGATGACAGCAGGGGGGGGGAAGGAGGATTTTTCACTCCCACCGTACGCAGTCCTCATCGCAGCGCCAACTGAACTGAAACCCGTGCAGGCACGCATGCGCGCGTGCTTTTTGGATCTGACATGGTTTTGAGGTTGGGCGGTAGTTTGTTTCTTAGGGGCGGGGGGCGCAGAGGGGATAGGCGGCGGGAAGAAGGGTAAGTTGGGGATGGAAGGGAGGTGGGGGGGGGGAGATTTTGGCGACGTACGGGTAGTAGACGTTAATTGCAAGGGAGGGGAAGGGATTTTGACGACGCATGAGTAGACGCTCATTCGAAGGGGGCGGGGGGGACGGGGGGAGGGGGGGCTGACGCCGAATGGGTTGGCGTGAGTGTCTCCCTCCCAGACCTTGATTTTTTTCGCGGGTGTAGCCGGACGGTGGTACACGTTTGGTTGATTGGAGTTGAGAAGCCGCCTTTCGCACCGAATGAAGCATGAACTTGTAGGTCATGGCCCTTCATTTGGAGGGGAGAGCGCGCGCCACTTGCGGCACGATCAAGGAATAACTGTACAAGTGTGCGTGTGCATGGTTCTTTCTTCGTCTTTTTACTGGTACGGGGTGGGTGGTGCACGAGAGGCGTGTGCGTGCGCGCGCGTCTTTCAGGTGTGCTGGGGGAATACATGTTTTTGCATCCGTACAGAAGGCCGGCAAACTTTCAACCCTTGCCAGGTTCTATTTGGTCAGCCATTTTGTGGTCGTTCGTTTTGGTATTTTTGTTTTTTTTTGTGTTCTCGAGGCGAGGCGAAGAAAATGGCCGCAACCGAAAAATTATAAAATTGCCAACTAAGCGATATGGTACGCTGGTTTACGGTAGGGGGGGGGGTGTTATCGCAGTTGGAAAGCGTGGGAGGGAGGGTGGGCGGGATCGGCCAAGTTAGGGCGGTGGTCTCGCAGCGGTATTACACGATGCTTGGATGTTCTCTTAAGGGTTTGGGTCGTTGGGTGTGACATGGCCGTGTTCTCCCACCTATAGAGTTATCATAACATATCCTGGAAGTTCATTATGATGCGTACGTGCGAGTAGTGCAGATTGATGAAACTTTCCGCAAAACACATACCATAGCAGCGAACAAAGAACCGAAAAAAAAGCGATCTGAACAACAGTGATGAATTTAGGCTGTGGCTCGTCTATGGCGCCTATTCACGCTTTGCGAGACGCGAATGTGGTCAAGGCGGAGTGGATGATCTATGGATCCCTTCCGCCAAAATTGTCGTAGCAGGCGACTATGCGTGGGGCGGTGGATACGTTGTACTTCCTGCACTAGAGCACGCCTGAGCCAACATCACGCTGCTAATGCGACGGCGAGTAGAAATTATGCTGTACGTACATCTGTTTGTTAAATATTTTCTCTGTAGGCACAAAACCACATGCAAATTATTTTTTTTGGTGCTTTGTGGGATTTACGTAGCTTTTTTTGGGTTTGTGCTGGACGAGCCTTCTCGCAGAATTGGTGGGGGTATGTGGGACTCCTGGTTGTTGCAGTGGCCAGTGGGGTGTGCATAGCGGGAAGGTAGCGAACATATTGGAGATATGGTACAATCCCCCCCCCCTCTTTGCTTTGCATCCTATTTGTTTGGGATCAGTTGCCTCCCACAGGAAGATTGTGTTCGCGATCTGTGTGACGTCTAATTATAGCCTTTCTATTATTCTGCAAGCTAGTGGATCGTACGTAGTGATTGATCGGGGGCAATTTCGTTGCCGTCTTGCTTCCTTTTTTTTTTTTTTTCGCTGCCGCGGTAGAGGTGGTGGTGCTGCTGCTCCTGCTGTAAGGTGTGAGTGTTTTCTTATTTTGCGTTGCTGGCAAAAGTGGATGGATTAGTTGATTGATTGATTGATTGATTGATTGATTGATTGATTCAGGATTGTGGATTTTGGCCGAAATGTTATATATATTTTTTATAGATTTGGCGATGGATTGGTTTCGAAGTTTCCCCCCTGGCTTGAGTTGATTTTTTTCTGCACCGGACAACTGCGGTTCAGTCAGTACTCGCTTCTATCATTTGATCTGGGGATTGGTTGATTGATTGGTTGCTTGGTTTTTTTGGTCGATTGGTTGAGTGATTCATTGATCAAGAAGGATGCGAGTGAGCAATGGGAATACATGCGGCTTCCAAACGTATTGTTTTGGTGGGGGATACGGGGGAGGGGGGGGAAGGTGGCTCCTCCGTCCTGTCTTCTGCGAGGTACTCAGCGTCGCTTCAGCAGAGAGATACGTGAAGGTTACCCGCAGTTACCTATTGGTGCATTTTTCTGTTTGAAGGAAACATTTTGATTGGTCGAAACGCCTTGAATAACATCATCCAAGGGCCTGATTAAATGAATCGATTGGCGGTCTAGCCGTCAAGGCCTTTGAAGAGTTACTATATACTGCAGCAGGATTATTGTGGGCAAGTTTGCCGTCAAACGACATGTTTTGATCCTGGTGCCATTTTGAGGAAAGGTGCCCGTAGTGTTGCGATTTTCTGGACCAATCAAATGCTTCTCTTTCCTTTGGGAAATTCAAGCAGTGTGCCTATTGGTCGATTTTTTGGGACCAAACAAATGCTTCCCTTTCCATTGGGCACTTCAAGCAGTGTTCTCGTTGGTCGGGTTTTTGTACCGATCAAGTGCTTCTCTTTCCTTTGGGCAATTCAAGCAGTGTTCCTACTGGTCGATTTTTTGGGCTTCTCTTTCCTTTGGGCAATTCAGGCAGTGGTCGAGTTGGTCGATTTTTTTGGCCAATCAAATGCTTCGCTCTCCTCTGTGGGTAATTCAAGAGGCTTTTCGTTTCATCCGCCATCCGCGTCGTTGTTAGTTACCCTAGCCTTATCATTTTCCTGTAGTTATCGGTGCGCATTTTTCTTAGGTGGAGTTGGTTGACTGGTTGGGTTGGTTTGCTACGACTATGAATTTTATGGACTTTGTGTGCGCTGCTGGGCTCTAATAAGCTATTGTTATTTTCTTCCTTGCTTCTGCTGCAGCTTAGTCAGCACAAAGAATGCAACATGGGCTCTAGTAATTTATATTTGTATTGTCTTCCTCCCTTTCTATCGCTTTGCGGTTTGCTGTACCTTCCTGAGCTGATTCTCTACCGTGAATGGGTGTAAAAACTATCGACATTCTGTTTTATGGCGATTTTGTCGAAAAGGCGAACAGCCAGCCACCAGAGAGCCAGACAGACTCTTTCGGAGTTTCCGTTGTAGGAAGGCAGACCCTATCATAGATAAGCCTAGGGAACTATATTACCCGGTACCAGCATGTAACTACAGTAAATAACGAAAAAAATCGTAGCATCTTCCTTCCTTCCTTCCTTCCTTCCTTTCTCCTGCGTCGAAGAGAACGTGGCACGAGCTACCCGTAGTACCATCGCCCCCATGCAGGAGGTTCATGCGGCGGTCTCCGCCCACAAAAAAGGGCGTAACAGACATACACGTGGCTTGAAGAATACGTAACATAAAACTAAAATACACCGATGTTTTCCTTCTGTCCAAAACAACCACCTGGAATGAATACGTTGCGGGAAGATGCGCTCCACTGCTTTTGTGCAGTAGAATGTGAGTATATTATTCTTGCGTCTGGAGGTGAATTTTCGTTCGGGCAAGCGGCTGAAAAATCTCATTTAACCCCTTCTTGAAGCACACTTACTTCCTCCGTCTTGAGGAACAAATCGCGTGGATTGAGAGTCCAGTATATACTAAGTGTGTCTGGTCAGTGCAGCCCTATAGAAGGGTTACTACGAGTGCGTGTCATGGTATTCATGATCCCGTTTCCCTCTATTGTCGAGGAGGCGTGTTTCTGATGAAACGCCGCCACGCAAATAATTTATGTAAAACCCCTCTGTTCTCAGAACTCTCTGAGAGCCAGGAGAGTGGGAATCATCGAGGTAAGACGAAATCAATCTCTGTGAGTAAGTATACACGTCTAGGCCGACCTGCATTACAGTAGTCGGGCCTGCCCCATACTGCCTCTTTTGTTATCCGGTAGTCAGTTATATATACCCCCCATGCCCTTTATACTAAATGGCAAGCACGTACATGTGGCTATTCAAGCCTTATGTCCGTACGTACAGCAGTGTTCTGTATTATAGCGCAAAACAGTTTGAGACGTCATACTCGTCAAGCCATCCCACAGTAGTCTAGAGGTGCACCAGAAGTTCCTGAGTCCCTCACATTGGGAGCTCAATATTTCACCCGACACAATTCTTGGAAGAAATTCGTTCGTGCCACCCGACCGGCACTTACTTGTATGCGCTAGTCCTAAAACGAATACTTTGTAGAATAAAAATTTCATCCTGACTGGTGGTTAGTTCCTCACTTGAGGAGCTCAATTGGTCAGAAACCTCGGGCCCAAAAAGTGCAACCCCTACCGTGGGGTGGTCCGAAGTACTATTACGGGGGACCATAGTTAATAGGACCTATGGTATACATAAAAACCTATATATTTGACCATTTTTACTAACAACATTTGGTCCTATTAACTATGGTCCCCCGTAATACCAGCACTACAATAGTTTCATAGCATCGCCTGCCTGGGCTAACTAACCCCAGTCTCGATTTTCTTCTACCCTCTTTGTTCCCACGGGCAAGGGTGGCTGGCATCATGAGCGCGGTATTGCTCGGGATGCTTTGCTCACAACGCGCACGCCTGATGTACACGAGGGCAATAGGAAGCGATATATTGCTATTACAAACAGTACTACTACTACTACTACTACTACTACTACTACTACTACTATCACTACTACATACAGCCGCTACTACTTCGCATAAAAATAATATTCCGATGAACCATGTTATTACGGGGGGCCATAGTTAATAGGACCTACGGTAGAGACAAGAACCTATATATTTACCCATTTTTTCTAACAACATTTCGTCCTATTTACCATGCCCCCCCCCTAATAGTGAGCGTCGTTTACGCCGTTTGTCTTCTCCAACTCCTTTCTGCAGCAGCAGCCCTGACTGCGATAATTAGGATATATAGGCTATCTTGCTCTGTTGTTGCTCTCTTGCTTTTGGGGGCCCCGAGATAGCGACAAAAACAAGCATATTATCTTAACAGCAACATCACAGCACAGCAAGCAGTGTCATCAACCGTCTGCGAGGGGCGTGAGCGCCTATATAGAAGAAGAAGCGCGAGCGAGTGCAGGGTTTCCCCGCCGCGCCCGTGCCGTACGACTCCATGCAACCATTGTAACCCGGACGCCAATTTGTATCACCCCTCTATGACTGTTGCCGTTTGTTGCTGAAGAAATAGTATTTATTTGTGTTCTCATCAGAGTCTATGCTCGTCACTTTTACTCTCCAGCTCAACCCCAAGGATTGCTCACAAATCAGAGTGTCGAATATATCACTACTACTGCTGTACTTCATGATCTGGCTACTCGTACGTCTTTCAGGGCGGATATATACCTGATCTCCGTGGGGATTAGCTCGTGCAAGCGCGTGGGAGCCGTGCACATGTAATCTTGCAGTAGGACGAGATTCCTGATGGGTTGGATCCGTGTACTACTACTGTCTACAGATCCTGCGCTAATCCCTCATTAAGCGGAAGGCGAGGATCTACACTGTAGATGGTCTGGTCCACTGCTGTACACCGTGATGTGTCCGATGCGTACCTTACGACTGTCTGCGCTCAACAACGCTCTCGTGTCCGAAGGAGCCGTCGTCACACCCCCCTCCTGCCCTTCCATACCTCTATTAATGCAACACGCATTGATCGGTGTGGTGCAGAGGGTTAACCGTTTCACTACATACAAGTACGACAAGAAGGGCATTTCCCCGCACTCGTTCCAACTACTACTACTACTACTACTACTACTACTATTAATATTGTAGTTTGTCCCCAAGAACGTGGCTGGTGGGGAGTACTGAAGGCGACACAAGCTTTAACGATTTCCCCTGCTCGTCGAGTTTCATAGAAGTTCGACCAGTGGCACGGAACGGTAGAGGTTGCGGATTATTGTTTTCTGGGCCCCTGCCTCACATAAGGAGCTCGGTACGTCACACGAAACATGACTTCGAAGAAGTTTGTTCGCGCAATCCGAACAACTTTTGTATGCGCTGTATGCGCTGTATGCGATAGCCCTGAAACCCAATACACTCTCCGATATCTCTTGCTACTGCTGTCGCCGGCATACCAATATTAATACTTGCTCGCTTGAGGAACTCAACCGGTCAAAACAAATATTGAGCCGAAAAACGGTATACCGTGGGATGAGCTTCATGGCTCTCGCCCCTTTAGCGACAATGCCAAGAGTCAAGAAACTAGAAGAAACACACCAACAGGTGTCATTTCTGCTTTCACCGGTATTCACACACCCCGGCCTGTGTTCCGTCAGCAGGGACGACAGACAACAGGTCACCCGTGATCGTATGTCCAACCGCACGTGCTGTATGTACTACCGTATACCGCC
Source organism: Nereocystis luetkeana (assembly GCA_031213475.1). NCBI lineage: Eukaryota > Phaeophyceae > Laminariales > Laminariaceae > Nereocystis > Nereocystis luetkeana. Next base: position 6,678,180 of record JARUPZ010000013.1, on the reverse strand, counting down.
GTAATCCTGGTAACACTTGAGATAACACACTCCCCTGGGACGATTTTCAGACGACCCGGTTTCCTCCAAAAAAGATGCCTTAACCCTTTTAGAACCCCAGTCCCGTTTTGGGGACAAATCACTTGGAATTAGAATGGTTTGTCCCCAAATCGGGACTGCGGTACTAAAGGGGTTAAGGGAGGCACACACAACGAAAATGGTGGCTTTGGATAAGAGATTTCGTCGAGAAGGTTGCATGTATAGACGCATGCATCGTTCGTCGTATTCAGCACGCCCTCCCCGTCATCGGGAAACCAACCGACCATACCTTTCAAAATCGCCCGAGGGGGTGTGACATCTCGCTTATAGTATACCAGGTACGGTATATTCTCTGAAACGAAGTATGCATGCATGTGCCAGGTATGCATGTATGCGTGTGCAATATTAATACCACTCTGACTGAAAATGTAAGGCCCTTTAGTGGTCAATAGGAAGACCAAGCGGTCCTTACATTTACGCCCAGCGTGGTACGCGACAGCACTCAAGAACTTGGGAGTTAATCCCTTTAGAACCGCAGTCCCGTTTTGGGGACAAACTACTTGAAATTAGACTGGTTTGTCCCCAAAACGGGACTGCGGTTCTAAAAGGGCTCGTTTCTTCGGAAGAGTGTGGCCTTTCTTGTACTGAAATTTAGAGTGGCACGCACCCTTGCTTGCATAAAATTCGAGGATGATCCGAAATAAGAGAGTACTACTCGCACTTGTACAGTATGTGCAGTCGCGTGTATGTGTGTATAATAATCCGTTACCGGTCTGGTCGAAAATATAAAAAGGCGTTTGGATATGCCGCAAAACGTGCGCAGGATACCTCATGCTCACGACGAGCAGACTGTTAAACACGGTAGGTATTAATATTACGGGGGGCCATAGTCAATAGGACCTATGGTACACATAAAAACCTATATATTTCACCATTTTTACGAACAATATTTGGTCCTATTAACTATGCTCCCCCATAATAGTAACTACAGTAGGTGTGTAAACCCCTTTAGCCCTGTTAGGACTGCAGTACTGCAGTCCCGTTTGGGGGGCAGACCACTCGAATTCTAAGAAGTTTCTCCCCAAAAAGAGACCGCCGTCCTAAAAGGGTCAAAGTAGGATCTCTTACGCCAGAACTCATTTTGTTACCCCCTTCGGGGAAAACATACCATGCATTGTATCTGGTACTTGGCTCAAGCCATGCTTGTCCGACGAAAGCGTGTACTTATGCATGATAGGAAACGCACCACCACTTTTAACTAGAGTAAAATGAATTAAAGGGCGAATATAACAGCTACTCCGTGCGTGTTATGCGTACCGGCTATCCGGAAAAAAAAGTGGGCCGTGCGGGTAATACCCGACAAAAACCACAATAGTCCTATAGGTTCTAGGCCTACCAGCAGCAGCGCAGCGTCGTGCCATTCGCTCGTGTGCCTCAGCTATGCTCGCGCTGCTAGGCACGAGAAGCAGGAACCAAAACGAATGAACACCCGTGTTTCTACGTCTCTGCGGTAAATCAGCACTAACTACAATACGTCACCAAATGAGCCATGGTTGATTTCCCAGTGCAGCCAACGGAAACGAGATGATCGCAACCTTATTCTGCGACCTGCTTGTGGTTATCTTGAACACTACCCATCCCCTCGTTGACTCGTATATAGAACGAACAACCAACTTGGAAAACTTATGATGGCAAACCATACCCCTCGCGTATTTTGCTCCGCGGCACGCACGTGTGCGGTACATAAAAGCAACGAGTGCCTGATGTTTGAGCCACGGGGACGCATACCTGGTATCAAGACGCTAGATTCACCAACGTCATCATCCACGCCCAATTTCCCGTATAATGTACGCATGTATTTGTTTTACGAGAAGTGACGTCACGATCCCAGATGACGATACACACGTCGACCAAGGATTTTCCACCAATAAAAAACTCCAACCTCAAAAATTGACCGATCACCAATCACAAAACTGCGGTCACGAATCGTCTTTCGAGGCATATGGAAGCTCTGCAGTAGCCTATACGCCCTTTGAAAACGTTGAACCATCGACAAAAATCAACGCTGATCGACACCAACCCCGTGAAGACAACGCTATTTTTTTGCCGGACAGTGTTATCCAGGCGACGTTCCCCCAAAGGATGGGCGCAATCCGCACCCACTCCCTGCGCGGGCGATACCAGTCAGCGGTTGGCGGTCGGGACGGCGCAAGAGATATACTGTAGCTTCGAGCACCATCCGCCTGAAGCTCACCCCGACCCCCCGGCGCGCGCCGTCACAGGGGGCAAGTGTGCCTATTTTTTCGTTGAAAACCACTACAAGCCAGCACTGTATACACCCTGGTACATAATACACCCGCCCACGCGACGGTTTTTGAGTTACAAAACAAAAGCAAAAGTTGGATGCTCCCCATCTTTGGCAGACGCCCGCCGCCGGGATTGAAATAGACCAAACGTCAATATTTTCAACATCTTGCCGAGGCCCGCCCTGACCTCGCCCTCGTTGGGGGGGGGGGAAGTCAAGGGCACACCTCGTCTCATGATGGGGAAAAAAACGCTTCCTGCGGCACGCGACATAGTTTTGAGCTACCCAGCATAGGACGTACAGTAGACGCCCGCGTCTTTGTCGATGGCAACGGTAGTTCGAGCGGCCCAGCAGCAACAACAGCAACAGCACACATAGAAAGTAGACGCCCCGATCTATATCGCGGACGTCGGTCGCTCGCCCTAACGAGATCAAACGACAACACACGATACCCATGGCATCACGCCATTTCAGCACCTTGCCGAAGCCCACCCCGACCCCGCTCTCGTTCGTTCGCGCACGCGGGGGGGAGGGGGGTGATTTTCATGGAAATACACTAAAGGTGCCGCAAGCGACGCTTTTTTGAGCTACACAGCAACAACAATAGCAAAAAAAAAAAAAAAAAAATGGGCGTCCCTGTTTTCTGCCGACGCCCACACCACGGCCTACCTTTTACGGGGGGGAATTAGCCGTAAAAGTGACAAATACCAGTATATGATTGAAGCAACATCCACTGCTTGGTTGAGGGTTGATAAAAAAAAAACTGGTGTCTTGAGTTACAACGGTTGATGCAACGATTCGTACGGCGCGGGCGCAACATGACCCCACCAGTACTGTTGGGCGACCACTTTGCTCGTAGGAACTTGATAACACTAAAAGTAATCATCGTGTCCGGTCGCAATCTCGGGGGTCTCGGAAGAGTTTACGAGATCCAACGGCAACGAACGACATCATGAGACGACGCCGTTTACTCAGGCGTGTTGTCAAAGTCTACCCCGACCCTGCCCCTTCTTCGAGTATACCCGGTACGGTGCTGTGGATACAAAACACCCAGCAACGCTTGTTTTCGAGGGGAATACTAGCCCACGCTACGCCTTTCGAGCTATCACACGCTGCAAAAAACAAGACGCTAAGACGCTAGCTATTTGTAAGCCCGCCGCCTGTCTCAACAGGACCAAACGGTATCGAGCGACACTATGGCACGAAACCGTTAGCAGCACCTTGCAGGAGCCCACCCCAACCCCATCCTCCTTTGCATACGCCATGAGGGGGAAGCAAGGGCACACAAAATATCGTGGGGGGAAAAAAACGCTGCCTGCCGCACGCGACGCTGCTTGAGCTCGCTACCCAGCAAGCTTTAGAAATTCACACCACTCAGTCCCCAACTATAGGACTGGTTGTGTAATAATATTTAATCCAAACGGTCCTTACATTGAAGGTACTAAAGGACAGATGCTACTATGATAGTAAGAATGAAACATGTCGGGTTGATATTACGTGGGGGTGATAACTTCAAGGCATCGACATTCGACATCATGAAATTCCGGCATCCGCAAAGAGCTACTACCGTACGTAGGATGCCGACATTCTCAACTTTCTCTCGATCCTGGAGAAAGACGAAAACACGTTTCTGCCTAGCAAAAACAAAACAACTTGGTGGCGTAGGCCAAACAAACTTCGGCGAACCCACCCCTTCCCCCCCCCCCCCCCCTTCGCGCACAAAGCAGGCGCCCCCATCTATCACAGGATCGTAGGTTTCGATTTTCGATCGCCTGCCCAAACGAGACCAAACGATGCACTATGACACCAAGCCGTCTACTCCGCAGAGACCCCCTAACCTCTCTCGTACCAATCACCCAAGTAGCTAGACAAGACGACTAAACTAACCTCGCTAAATACTTCCGGTACATGACGAGGCAAAACAGGACACAACACGACAGACCAGAGTAGGACAGGAATCGACGGTCGCGAAGAAAATTTGCCACGTTTGCTTGGAGATTTGGCACGATGGCTCAAGACCGGTGCTACAAGCCTAGGGACGGTGAAAATCGAATTCACGGTTCCCAAAAGCTATGGCATGTCGACGACGCCAAGTTATCAGGTATTGGTCCCGTGGGCTACTATGACGAGAGCCTACAGCAATCAGAACCCACAATGGACCCAAAAACCATACATCCCCCCTAATATGTTTACACAGCGTATTTGGTTGGGAATACTGTGCTCCCCCGTCACAGCCCGGCGGATTACTCTATATAGCCTAATACCGTCACCCTTTTCCTACCCTGTAAAAATGATCCCACACTAATTCCAAGTCGTTTAAGTACCCCGAAACACTGAGCGCAGCTCTAGCCGCAAATACTTGGGCAAGTGGTCGCGAATACTTGGGCACGTAGTGCTCAGTCAGACCATCGAGCGAGGTGGCTTACGCTAGCCGCGATCAGTTGAAACACGGCAGGTTCGTTCAGAGCTTCGAGCGATAGCCTGGGCCGGGAACGTTCCGATAACTACTCTGCTCGCCTTTCCCCTTGGCGGTTTCGGCCTTCAGCCTCGCCTCCCTTGCCCCGTGGATGAGAGGCTTGAGGTCTTCAACGTACCCTTCCGTCGGGTCCCTCTGGTTCATCGGGTTGCGCTGCGATTGGCAGATTGTTAAGCAAGGCATGAGATAAGCGATTGGGAGCTTGTTCAGCAAGGCGTACGACGATTGATGCGTGTCACGGATTGTAGGAGTAGCTACGGTACGAGTAGGGGCAGATCCTCCCAACTTTGGTCGAGGCTCCTCACTCGATTATAGTGCAGGAGCTATCTACCCCACCCAAACACTGACCAAAAACTAAATCAAGAGCAACATTCACATGACCTAGGTGGATAACGGCAAGAATTTTGAAACAGAAGTGGGATTCCCAGTGACATTAGGATAATGCCTCAGTTTTCTAGCCCCATCAGCTCCAGGAAAATGTTACCCGGGAAGTGCTACCAGTATGTACTCGTAACTATAGTAGCCCGCGTCGATTGACAGGTTGTCCAGCGAATTGACACATTATTGAACAAGGCATAAGGTGACAGATTCTTAAGCAAGACATAAAAAGGGCGATCGACTAGCAAGGCATGAGGTCATTGACACACTGTTGAGCAAGGCTCCGATCCTGCGCCTGAGGAAAGTTTTTTTTTAAGGCATTACATCATCGGGATGTTTTCCTAGCCGAGAGTTCGTTCAACTTGATTTTAGTTCGTCTCGAGGTTTTCACGTACCTGGTACACGCTACCGTGTGCGGAAACGCAAGGACCGTGTGGATATTAATATGAGTACCAAGACTGTATTAGATTTCCGGGCAGGGGGGGGTACTGCTGCTTCCCTCTGTCCGGAAACGGAAACGGAATGTTGGAACGTTCACATGATCACAGAAATATATCTTACACTTACAGGTGGCAGTCTTCGCTGTGTGCAATCTGAAGCGAAACACGTCCTGCCTGCTGCAAGTACGGGGTTTGCTCCCTGCTGCAGGTGAGCGCTAGGGCTCGATTCCACGGAGACGAAGCTACTGCCGCTTATGTTGCAGTCTGGTGCCGGTGTTGCCGTGGTCTGGCTACACGCACGCACTCAAAGCATGTGCCTCTGGGGTCTGGGCAGATAATTGTACGTGCAGGGATACAGCAGCGGGCGCCGACCCTGACTTTTCGACCCTCCCACAGGGACAGCGCGCAGGCTCCCAGAACAATAACCAGGCGCGTACTGCAGGGGATACACACCGCCACACCAGGAAAATAGAATGTTGATCCGCCCTCTGCGGTGGCGATTATCTGAGTGTTCTGGCTGCAACAGCGGTCTCTCTCTGTCTCGCACGCTCAACCTCTATGCTCTCGGCATACATCTCGGCAAGGTAGCGGCGCGACCTCGTACCAATCACCATCGCTCGTCCTTATAAAATCCTCAAACAAATCGTCTTTGATTGGTCGTGATGTACTGACTCTAAAGCCTGCGATTGGTCGGTCCTTACGAAAAAAAACTACTACGTAAATGTCTTGTGTCTTAAGCAAGGGGTAAGCGATTGGTAGGTTGTAGCAAGGCATGGACGATCTACGGGTTGCAGCAAAGGGATAGGGGCGGGAGTTGGACATCGTTGGATGTATGCGCGGTGACCATCAGTCGGGGAGGGGGAAAGGGAGGCAGGCAGGCAGGGCATGATGGATGGTTTTGCCGCGTGTCGACACGGTACCTGAACATAGGGTGCACACTGCTTTACTACTAACATTCACACTGCCCTACTAGTACTCATACACGCTTCCTCCACTTAAAAGTTAGCACAACACCCCACCGATCGGAAATATCACCATCTACTGTAGATCATTTAGATCCGGTGTTTGCCGTTATGGTAAATGGAGCAGGAGCCGTATCAGAAAGATCCCAACCGCCGACAAACAAGTGTCTACCCTGGTACGCGAGACCTGTGTCATACAAGATCCGACCCATCAAGTAGTGTTAGAATGATGCGTGCCTAGACTCTGTCTCTGTGAGAAGAGATTGTAAGCCTTGACACGCGCCATTCTAATAGGTTATGAGCCTCGACCTTCTATCTTCATTCATAGTCACTTGGAGCCACCACCTCAGAACATTAGGTGCAGTACCCCCCCCCGTCTATCATCCTATGAATCTCGCATAGCCGGTGCTGCCCCAACCGATAGGCCCTCACCCCCGTCGTCTCCAAAAGCGCTTCGTAAGCACGCCCATCGAACCTTCCGAGGGTGCTGTTCAGCTGGAAGTCGCTCAGATCCCTGCACAGTCGCAAGGGTAAATAAAGCGCGGTGATTGTTGAGGTATATACCGTGTCTTGTCGAAGGGCATCGCACTGTTGCCTGCTGACACTTGTCGTTGAAGTATCTATTCACATCCTTCCAGGCACCCGCTGTAGTTTTCACGGGGCGACTATTAACTTGTAGTAGACACGCCGCAAACGGTCAACTCCGACCCCAAAAAACTGCCCCTTAGTTGTGAAGTGAAACAGAAAATACCGCACATCTCGAACAGATTATCTACAGATCAGATAGATCATCCAAAGATAGATGACCTACAGGTAGATCATCTGCATCCTAATCTGCTGCTATGACATGCTGTGCCGGATTTGTGCAGTACATGTTCAACCCAAGAAACATGTCATATTAATAGATCATGCAGAAAAAATCTAAGGCACCCACCCTGCAACACGAGCTAGATCCTACATATCATGCAGATCACACAGATCATACAGATCAGGATTGTATCTGCCCTGAAAGATCTAGATCATGACGTGGAAATCGTTAATCTGTCCGATCTGTGAAATACTTGGAATTTGAAGTACACACTTTGCTTTAAGTTCAAGCCTTGAAAGTTCGACATAACTTAGGGACGAAGCGTTAAAATATGAAATATTCGGGTGACTTACTGTCAACGCACTGTTCAATACGCCACGAACGTCCATCATAACTCCAACCGTACAGACTGCATCTTACTTAAGGGAGCAACCTGTTCATACTTGGGAGTTCGACTCACACACATCGTGCAAACGAAGGCAAACTTCAAACCCCAACCATTCGACTCCGCGTTACAGTAATCTCTGGGAGAAACTGTCAAGACGTGGAATTCGAATTGAACACAGTTTGCAGCACGAGTAAAAAGCAGGGATTCCTCACAGGTCGTAGCTTGACCCATGGGTTGAGTAAGGACCTTTTGGAGTATCACGGGCCGGGTCGGGTCGGGTCAGGAGGTATTCAAACTCTCACGGGTCGACCCAACCCGACCTGACCCGCGAGGTTTGACCTGACCTGATCTGCGAAAAGCCCCTGTAAAACATGCCAACGTTTAGAACTGTGGTTAGACGCAGTTTGCAGCTCGAGCAAAAGGGGCAACGTTCAGCGACGACGACAGGCTGTATATAGCACGCAGGCGTGGGAGAAATACTATGATCACCATGCGTCTACGAGGGAGACCGCCATCGGCCGGACCAGGTGCAGAACTTCCACCACCTCGTCTCGCACCCACCCTGCCTGATCGCCGCTGAGATAACCTGATATTTCATCATGCGAGATTAAAGACGACGAAGTACAGTCGAGCGGTAAAAGAAGGCTCACATCATACCCTGCCTGATCGCCGCCGGGATAACGTGATGCCTGGTATAATATACCAGGTATACCATACGAAATGTATTCAGAAGGGGAAAAATAGTCAAGCGGCGAAAAAAATATGACAAATACGAAGCCCAGTAAGGACAGTCAAGCGACGAAATAAAAACAGTCAATGTGAAGATTCGCAAAACTACACGAATGGGTGTGTTTCTCTTTGCGTTGCGATCGTTCCATTTTTCGGGTCTTACTGTGTTCGCACCTTGAGCCCGGCAACAAAAATGATGAGTTCCGTTTCGTATTGTTCAAAAAAGTGTTTTTCACTTGAGCGCTCATCGAGGACTACAGCAAGTCCACAACCCATCATTGCACGCGTTCGTCAATAACCATTTACCGTCCTCAACGAAGTCGCCCATGTCGTTTTGCATCCAGTACAGCCCAAGCAGCGAAAGGAGAAGGTCGAGCGCGTAGCACGTGGCGCCATCCAGGACCTGGTGCGGCTGCTTGCCCTCGGACGACTCTCCCACGCCTTCAACAACCGCCTTGAACGACTTGAACACCAAGAGATAGGCGTGGGCGTGGCTTGCGCGGTGGATCTGCACGCCGTCGGGGGTACAGGCCGGCCTCAGGCGCGTGTCTTTTCGTGTCCACCAAAGCGAAAAAAACTGGCATGAACTACTAAACAACTGGGAAAAAAAAAAACTCAAAAACACTACCAGGTACAACACGGTTTCGAATAGAAAGTGGACTGCGATTGGAAAAAAAAAAACTTGCATGCTCTTCACAACAACTGGAATGCACTTCAAAAACTTCCGGCGTGCAAATCAAAACAACCGGAAGTCACTCCAAAAGAACTGGAACGCATGTTCGAAACAACTGGAACGCAACTCAAAATTACTTTAAACTCTACACCAACTGCAAGGCCCCATTCAGAACAACTGCCTGACCTCCACAAGAGCCCTGTTCCAAGCCTCTGCGGACGTCCTGCCCGCCCCCACGTCCTTCGCGAGGCGGGCTTCAACCCGCCTCAGTAGCCGAAACGCACGATGCTCCAGCGCCGCTTCCAACACGTTGGCGTTGCGGAAAAAAGTCGGGGTTCGCGCAGAACAGCAGCTGCGCGACCCGAGAAGGCGCCCAGACGTGTGAAAGAAAAGACAAGAAGCGACGGAAATGAATGCTAACCAAAACATGTTCAGAACCTGGGCCCGATCGTACGCGCAACGGTTGAACCAACAGCAACCCCACGCTAAAATCCGTAAGCTCGAGTCAACTCCCATTCCATTTGGCAATGTGGAACACTCGATGTCTCCTGCAGGACATCATGTAACGGCGCAACAACAGCCAAAAACACAGCAATCAATAGCCGCGGTGGCGCGGTTGTCGAGCACAGAGCTATTAATACACCCACCTTCGGTAACACGCGGAACCAAACCAATAGAACGACGTGGGGCGGCGCAACAACAGTCAAGAACACGATAGTCAACGAATATCCGCTTTGCAGCCCTCTGTTTTCAGAAAATATTAGGAGTCCGTATCAAACATTGGGACCTCCTATAGCGTTGACTCTAAATCACTTCCGTGCTCCACTCGTAAGTTATCGCCTACAAAACTGAGCAAGGTGTGTCTCAAGGCTAACTACAAGTACACCGCTTCTGTCTGATTGATCAAAATGACTCCGTGCGTACAAAATAGTACCTGGTATCTCGTAAGTGCCTGGATTGCACAGCTTCGATCTGATTGGCCACACTTCTTACGTACGTACGAAACACACGTTATCTCGCACATTCCTCGTTAGTAGAACGCTTTTCGAGCATGACGCTGACGGGGACGACAGCCGCGCACTCACCTCTCTCCGCCGCCCCTAAGGTGACGCGCTATGTAGGTGCAGTCCGTGCCCACCGAGCCACCCTTTCTGGCGGTGGACAAATCTTGAAGCAAGACGCGCACTACCTGCAACCGCACGCCGCGCTCGTATGGGTTAACGCTGAACGCTACGCTCGCAAACGGACCGTATCAAAGGTTCTTGAGGAAGCTTCCGCACTAAGCTCATTCCGGAACTTTCATGGGGCGGGGGGACTACATGAGTTCCCCCCCCCCTAAAGGCCCAGGGTGCGTCCTTCTGGGATTATACCAAGGTCCCACTGCAGAAAAAGAACGATGGTTTAAGCCGGGTTTCAAGGCGTTTTACCGGATCCAGGAGGCAAAAAGTACGCGACAACACTTGACCCCCTTTGGGGCCCGGAGAGACCGACAAAAGCAGTGATATCGGTTGTGGTGTCACAAAACCGTCGTCTACGTACGGGCTATAGAGTAGCGTGAGCAATACGGGTAGCATCATGTTCTTTCCGTGTCGTATAACTCCTCGTTTTGCAACCATTGGTGAATTGAACACCAACCATTGTATCAACCCCCAACCACGCGGTGGCCGTAGCTGTCAACAGCCACATTTTTTATCGACAAAATTTTTCCCCCTCTGCAGTCCCGAGAGGGTAAAGAAACACGTTTTGCTTTTGTGGAAGGCTCCAAATTGATCATGTGAGGCGGTGTAAACGATATGCTTCTCTTGTGTTCCGCTCACAAACCCTGCGGGCTATGTATGTATCCGAGCACGCAAGCCACACAAGCAAGCACGTAACGTCCGCGTAGCTTCCGAGATGAAAAGACGCAAGGTACGGTACTAGGGGTAAGAACACCTAACACTGTATCACACGCTACTACTGAAGACTATGGTATTCTGGACCCATCACATACACCAAAACCTATACCTGGTATATTTTAGTACTTTTACTGGTCACACTTGGTTGTCTTTACTATGCCCCCCCGTAAGAAGCAGCACACCCGCCTGGGGCGAATTTCAGTGCCGATTTCCCCTAAAACATGCTCGAAAGGCCTACCTGCTAGGGCACACACGGCGAAAATGGTGGCACTGGAAACATCTCGTCGGTACCTTCACATAGACACGTCGCTCGGCATTTACTATTTCCCGCTTGTCGAGAAAACCAGTCTTTGGATTCGTCCGACGGAGGGGGTGTGATAGGGTTATCACACGTGTTATACGGTATTTCTGAGGCTCCTTACTTGAGGTAATCTACAACCAAGTTCTTCTTTTTATTCAAGTGTAAGCTGAAAGCCCATTGGGCCACCGCTCGGTATCTAATCAACGATATTGCGAAAAAAAACGTACTAAAGCTGTGAGTCGGCACGACTCGAGTCACCAACTAGAGACTAGTCGGACTTGTAGGAAGTGGTTCCCCGGAGGTGCCGACTATCCAACTTACTGAGCTTCTATACTTGGAAGAAGGATTGCGGAATGCGAGAAACGTGCTTTTTCGGGGCGGGGACCACCGCGGCCCGGGAGGGCTGCTTTGGCTCGCTTCGCTCGCCTGACTCAAGTCGGTCGACCGCCAGCTGGCCTTATCAGTCGATTTGCGGACTAACTAAAGCCAGTTAGTTGGCTAACGGTACCTATTATGCCGATCATAATTTTAGTCGTGAAATCCTGCCGACTCAAAGTTCTACAATGGTTGAATTGCTCCTCCAGCTGCAATGGTTGAGGAACCCCGTGGGTGACAAATATTTGGGCTCGAAATAGCAATCCCCTACACTTTACCACGCATACACCAGGGCTCTTGACGGGTCATGACCCGGCCCGCGGGATGGGTCAGAAAATTCTCAAAATCACATGGGTTGTCAGGGTCGGGGTCGGGTCGAGTCGGGTCGGGTCGGGTCGGGAGGCTTTCAATCTCTCACGGATTGGGCCGGGCCACCCTCATGTGACCTGACCGAACTTGACCTGCGAGGTTTGACTCGACCCGTGAACAGCCCTGAACATATACCACATATATACATCGCAGCAAAAAAAACAAAAACAACCCCACCCCACCCCACCTGTTGGGTCAGCATGTGGTTCTCTCCCTCCACCGTGCAACCCTGCAGATACGTGCCCAGGAGCTCCGGGATCCCGCTGGACTGCAAGAAACCATGTCCCCCGCAAGCTTTGCGACAGTCCTCGATGCCGGCGGCGGTGACTCCCGTGCACATGCTCTTGAGGCAGGAGCTCGCCGCGTGGAACTGCTTGAGTGTGTCCCCGGCCCCCTGCCCCTCTCGCGTCTTCGCCCCCTCTCCTTTCCAGCACCAAAAACCAGATCGCAAGGCACAGAAACAAGCGAAAAATGTCAAGGCGCAGATCCGACAGACCGTGATCTAGATCGTTTAGATCCCGGGGGCGAAATCGACAGCACAGAAACGAGTAAAAAACATAAAAGCTCGCACCGGACAGAGCACGAGCTACTACTGTTGTGAATCATCTAGACCCCTTATCCTGCCGATACGAAACGTTGTACAGAGCAAGAGAGGTGGGGGCGAAGCCGAAGGCACAGAAACGAGCAAAAACAAGCAACGCGCGCGCACATCTGATAGATTTGACCGTAAGATATACTCGTGTAACATCCACAGTGGATCCTAACCTGGCCGTTGTAAGATATCGTGCAGGATCTGTGTAGTACAGATCTAACCCAGGAAGCATGTGCTAGATAGAACATGCAAGACAATACGGGTCCTTCCCGGAAACATGAGCTAGATCGTATAGATCGTACAGATCAGCAAGCTATCTTCCCTAAGAGATCTGGATGATGCAGCGGGAGTTGTTTCTCTGGTCTGTCCTGTGTGCGCGTCGGTCATTGGCACTGTATCATCGCAAGCTTGCTGTTGCCACGAGAGATGGACTGATCAAAACCCCCAGGGAAAAGGAAAACGAGGCCTGGCCGCTTGTGGAGAAGCGCGGCATGGATCGACGTACTGGAGAAAGGTTTTGTCTGGTAGTCTCGAGAAAACACGGTTCACTCACCACATGCTCCTGGGGTGAATAAACTGCGGCCAGCGGCTATTACAATAGACGATTATGGCTTACTTCCGTGTCCTCTTCGACATACTCTGAGGTTTGGGCGGGGAGCCCTGGGTGAACGGATTGATCAGCGTAGTATGATCTTACTCCTCCGTTTAAAGAAACCGCGTTGCTATTATTTTTCGAGAAGCTACGCCGTTTACCCCCACGCGCGGGGGAGGGAGGGGGTGTACTCGATAGGAGATATGTTCTCGATCTAATGCATGGCCGTAGTCGTTTGACCATACACCCTCGCATCCCTACAATGCCGGGACGGAGCATGTCGGGTTTTCACCGACCAGGCAGACATTGCTTGCACCAAGCGCGAAGCGCCGTGAGGTGTCTGGCGAGTGGCATGCAGGGTGAGCTGCATCCTACTAAGAACCGCTTTTGAGGCCGACTTGCATATGGACGACAGCTTCAATGAGTTGAATTAATTTCCGGAGTAGGCATTTCCAGAGACAGCAATGGGAGCACTGTGTAACTGCCTCTTGGGTGCCTTACCTTGAACACTACGTTGATACGATAATTCCCAATTGTGCGGAGTAAAGGTTCTTTACCTCGCACAAATGATCCAACTCGATAACCAGCAGTGGGCGACCGCCAAAAAAAAACGGTACCCTGGTTGTCTAGCTCATGTAGGGAACGGCGGAACGGCATGTTTTACAGTGTCGTTGCCAACCGACGCCAACCCAACCTATATAAAATAGGGGGGGGGGGGGGGTAGCAAACTCAGCCAGCATCCAATCGATGCTGGGTCCTTCCCGTACCCTCTTAGACGCCCTTTTCCTACGGTCCACTCCAATTGGGGCACGTAGCAAAGAAACTAGGCAGCGAGCCATAAAGAAAGCAGCACAGTACAGTACAGTACGTCGCCTTGTGCATCTATAACTGTTGCAAAGGCGATCCAACTCAATTTTGAAGTAGTGTGTCTTCAAAACGTGGGCACACTTCCAACGGATGAAAGGCCTGATCAATGTATTACGTACAGCAGCATCTAGCAGCTTCGCCAGCATATCGTCGCCTCGTCCAAACTAGAACGGGTACATCGGGAGCTGCAATTCGCTGTGTCGTGGGCAACGCAAGCTCATCGCGGATGTTTATGTTTTGCGTCATCGGACGCAACGTAGAACTCGTCGTAGATGTGTTCTGCTGCCGAACGCAACACAACGCTCACTGTGAATAGCACAACGCAAACTTCACTACTGCTGTGGGTTGTTTGGGTTGCCGAAAGCAGGGCAGAGTAAGCCCACCGTGGATACTCCATGTTGTCGAACGTAACGTCGATGTTTTCTGTTGCCGAACGCAACGCAAAGCTCACCGTGACGACTGACATTCTGGAGCACAATGCAAAGCCCATCTTGGAGGTTTTGTCACCGAACGCAGCCAAGAGTTCGCCGTATGTGTTTTTTGTAGTCGAACGCAGCAACGGAAAGCTTACCGTGGAAGTTTTACGTTGCTAAACGCAGCGCAAGAGCCGTCGTAGAACGCGACGCACTGCTCGCCGTGGGCGTTTTGTGTTGCCGAACGCAACGCGAAATCACCGTGGAAGTTTTTTGTCGCAGAACAGCGCCAAGTTTCACCGTGGATGTGTTACAAACGCAACGCAAAGCACACCGTAGGTTTTGCGTTGTCGAACGCAACACAAAATTCACCGTTTACGCTTATGTTGACGAACGCAATGTCGAGCTCGGTTCACATTTACCTTGCCGAGCGCAATGCAAAGCTCACCGGTCGTGTCACCCTGTGCTGTCGAGCGCAAACACCCATTTCACCCGTGAATGTAACGCAGCGCAAACAGCCTCGCCACTGCTGTGGGCTATCTGCGTTGCCGAACGCAAGCGCAAATCCCCTCGCCGTGGGCGGTTTCTATATTACCGACCCGCAATGCGTACTTCTCACCGTGGACATGTTCCCTTTCCAGTCTGCGGAGGCGAGACGTTATCGCCTGCCCGGCGAAGTGAAACCCGTACGCCGTCGCGACCAAGGGCAGAAGGCGGTGCATCTGGATGGTGTAGTCCAACACCTGGAAGACGGGTGAGGAGACCGACGGACAGCCAGACCGATGTGCCGACGACCGAGGGTTGAATTGATAGTCGCGGCGGTAGCGGCCGGGGGGGTGGGTTGGGGATGGGAGAGTGGGGGGGGTTGGGGGGGGGAGGGTGTACTCATGTCATGCATGGTCGTAGTCGTATGGCCATAGACCCTCGCATCCCTACAATGCCGGGTTGGGGGGGAGGGCGGGGGGGTGGTTGATGGTGGTGGGGGCGGGGGCGGGGGGTGTTGGAGCAAAGCTGGATGTCACAGTTCGTGACCAAAACAAAACAAAAAACTCTCAAGAATCGCGAGATACCGCTTTGCCTGCATGCAAAGGTCACG
This sequence comes from Nereocystis luetkeana, assembly GCA_031213475.1. Lineage (NCBI taxonomy): Eukaryota > Phaeophyceae > Laminariales > Laminariaceae > Nereocystis > Nereocystis luetkeana. The sequence continues at coordinate 6,662,503 of JARUPZ010000013.1, read as the reverse complement.
TTTCATGACAGTCTGCTAAGAATCGTGAAAGGGTTGGTGTTCGTCGCAAATTACCCCAACGACGGGTGCGGATGCACTATGAGGGCGGCCTGCTGAGTGACACTATCGCGTGGGTGGGTGATCGACCAGCTGCCCTCTGTACGCCGCGCAAACCCAACGACATGAGATGGGTGGCGCTTGGAGCGGCATTCGGCCACGGACTATACAACGACGAGTGTTCAAGGGAGAACAACAACTACAACACCAACTACAACCACTACAATACCAACAACAGCACCAACAACAGCACCACCAACACCACCACCACAAGCAACAACAACAACACCACGCCATCAACACCATGCACCACTCACCACCATCACCATCACCGCCACCGCCACCACCACCAATAACGGATGCTACGGGTGCAAAGACAAAAACGGGACCATCCTCCGTGCGGCACCCGATCTGGCCCGGCCGCACAAGACCCTACCTGATGTTCCCCTGGTCCCTTGCCCCCCTCGCGGAATCCCTGCCTCCGGAGGATGGAGTACCGGGTGGCAATGGTCGCCGCCTTCGCCAACGCTATGCCGGCTTGCCCAGCGAGCAATGCTCGAACCTTATCCGGGGGCGAACAAGCCAACACGTTGAGCACGTTTTTCCACCAAGAGGGTTCAGACGTGACAAGCCGGGTGTACGGGCCAAGAGAGTTCAGACGAGCCAATCCGGGGTGTTCGGCCGAGAGAGTTCAGGCGTGACAATCCCGCGCCGTTTTATATGCCGGCTTGCCCAGCAAGCAGCGCTCGAACCTTATGCAGGAGCGAGCAAGCAAACACATCAGGGGTATTTCTGCAAACAGAGTTGATTCAAGGCAACACCAACTCAAACCGCTGACATATCGCAGTATGCAAGAGCTACATACCGGTATTGATTGAGGAGCAGCAGTAATCAAAGCCAAATGTGGTGTGCGAGCATAGGGGGATACATGTTTTTTCGGTCCATCATGAGTTCCGATAATTATAGGCCCCTGTCGTGGTGGTGTTTTCACAGCTTGGTGCGCACGTGTCGATTGAGCTCTTGCGTATATCGATACGTACTGGCACGTCGCGCCCGAAAGAAAAAAAAAGCCGCCTGGTGATATAAAGGTCCGGTCGAGGCCGAAAAAACCGTGCGCGGGCAAAGTGAGTACCTGGTAGATGGCTATCCACCTTGCGACAATACAGGCGTTTCACCCCTCACTAAACCCGTATCCTACCTACCGTACTATGTCCCTCAGAACAACTCTGGAACCGCTTCTTTGGGGTTTCCCGTTTTTATTCCACCCTTTTCTGTTGGACAGTCTTGAGGTATCGCTTCTCGCTTCCGCTCTAACGAAAGTACTTGATTGAAATTAAATGAGGCCTCTCAGCCACGGGTGGTTTATTTCCCTCATAGCACTTCTTCACCATGTCTTGATAATGCTGTTGCTGCCGCGGTGGAGTCCAGGTCCATAGGTTACATCGGGTGCAGTTAGCTCTTCGCCTTACCTTTACACTGTGTATCGCGAAAAAGTGTCCCAAGAAATTTGTCCCAAACAAAATGGCTGCAGTTCTTGATGGGTTAACAAAGGATTGCAACGACAGGCCAAATGTTCGTGAAAATCTAAGAGGTGCGGGAGAGTAGCACCACGCGAGGGGGCAGTTTACAGGCTACAGTGACTCAACTCTCCATTAAGGCAATGAAACGCGTGGAAACCCCGCGACTGCAACAGTACGCCGCCGCTGCTCCCGCCACGGCGCACGACGCAGGACGCAAAACCGCCATGGTGCGGTTGATCTTTGTGCCACAGGCAAACAGCGTTTCCTGATATAACGATATCTAGGCGCGCAACACGCAAGGCCAGCTCGCTTGAGGATGCTTAACGGTAAAGTGTACAATGGCCTCGCCACGAACTCCATCACTCGCGGCTCGTGGCTCGTGGTTCGTCGCACTCACTTGCATGACCGTGATGTAGGCAATCTTGCTTCCATCCCTCGACTCGGTCTTGGCGTACGTGCCGTCCCTGTCGACCGTTTGGTGTCGCATGGCCATGTTACCGCGGGGGATGCGAACGCGATCGAACGCGCAGAAGCCGTTGTCCATCGTGTTGAAACCTATTTTCGGCCCAATGTCCCCGACTCTGCCACGGCGCACGACCACCACAGTAGTAGAAGTAGTGGTAGTAGTAGCAGTAGTAGTAGTAGTGGTAGGAGTAGTAGGAGTAGTAGTAGTAGTAGTAGTAGTAGTAGTAGTAGTAGTAGTAGCAGCAGCAGCAGCAGCAGCAGCAGCAGCAGCAGCAGCAGCAGCAGCAGCAGCAGCAGCAGCAGCAGCAGCAGCAGCAGCAGCAGCAGCAGCAGCAGGAGTAGTAGTAGTAGTAGTAGTAGTAGTAGTAGTAGTAGTAGTAGTAGTAGTAGTAGTAGTAGTAGTAGTAGTAGTAGTAGTAGCAGCAGCAGCAGCAGCAGCAGGAGTAGTAGTAGTAGTAGTAGTAGTAGTAGTAGTAGTAGTAGTAGTAGTAGTAGTAGTAGTAGTAGTAGTAGTAGTAGTAGTAGTAGTAGTAGTAGTAGTAGTAGTAGTAGTAGTAGTAGTAGTAGTAGTAGTAGTAGTAGTAGTAGTAGTATTATAGTAGTAGTAGTAGTAGTAGTAGTAGTAGTAGTAGTAGTAGTAGTAGTAGTAGTAGTAGTAGTAGTAGTAGTAGTAGTAGTAGTAGTAGTAGTAGTAGTAGTAGTAGTAATAGTAGTAGCAGTAGTAGTAGAGGTAGTAGTAGCAGCAGCAGCAGCAGCAGTGGAGGTAGCAGGAGCAGGAGCGGGAGTAGCAGTAGAAGCAGCAGAGCAGTAGCAGCAGCAGCAACAGAGTAGCAGCAGGAGGAGCAGGGTCAGGAATTAGTGCAATACCGGAGCTTGTGCAAACATTCGACCGAAACCCTGACCGTCGCAAAAGACGCTACGAAACAAGTCGTCTATTCTTACAGTACTCTGCCATGTTAGTGAGTACAACTACATTTCGGCGGTGGGAGTCTTTAAGCGTGTCACACCACAATGCTCAGGCTGTGCAGCAATTCTTGTTGCTGCTCTCACATTTACTCATCGCCATGAGCTACTGTAGTCAGTGGTTGCAAGAAAAGGAAGCTTCACAGCGAAGACTCTGGAGGACCAAGTAAAAAAAGACGAGAAAAACGAGCAAACAATCAGACAGAGAAAGAAAAGGCATACCTCAGGAAAACCAAAGCACACGAAGAACACAAAACACAAAACGCAGGACAAACATCACAACAAGCAAGCAGGCACGCAAACATTCACAGCTATGCGAATAACGTTTTGGGCACCCCAACGGCTACACACTCCCGCGAAGTTGAATACCAGGTATAAATCTACTGCTGTACTTCTCCGCACCTCACGCCGGGAAGAGGAAGATGGTTCTCCCCTCGAACAGGTACGACAAAGTTGTGGATCCCGTACACCTTGCCTCCGATGACCAGCTGCGCGATCACCATGGCATGGTTGGCGGTTCGCCCCAGTGTCCCCGGCCACCTGCACACAGGACACAAACCGTTCCGAAGCCAAAACAGGGAAGACGGTTTCCACTTTACAAGAAAACCTGCCGGCGATCACACAAAACGCAAGCAAGAGCTCAACTCACCCTTTTGATCACCAGCTGTGCGATCACCCACGGCAGGGCGTGGCTGCTGGCTGCTGGCTGCTGGCGGCTGACTGCCGGTTCGACACAGCGTTCCCGACCATCTAGGCACCGTGACACGAGCGCTCAAATCAGCAAGCTGACTCCCACCGAAGAATAGGGCATGCCTTACCCTCACTTCTGTAGTAGGAGCTCGCCCCGGTGATAATATATACCAGGTATAACCGTCGTCAATTGTGTGCGCAGATCGAAAGCAGCGAAGAAAAACAACGTGTTGTAGTTTCGGGGATGTAACGTTTCTTTCGGAGAGTTTCAGTCAAACGGCGCGCGGGCGTTCTGGCTTGTTCACATTTTCTTAGATGATCTGCGGCTTCACCCAGTAGATAGCTCAGAAGTAAGGCATATGCCCTGTAAGGCATGCCCTACAGTAGAGGCGGCCGCGTAAAAGTAAGCAGCTCGCTTCGCTCGTAAAAAACGAAACACTCGCCGTCGAAAACAACAACGCACACATCAGGCAGATCATCGCCAGATAAATCATGATAGTACGATCTACATGTTTCAGGGAAGATATATATATTCCTGGTCTGCATCATCTACAATAGCTCATGTCCCCGCGTTGGAACCGCATAATTTGCACGATCTAGGACAGGTTGCCTGGCTGGGTTGGGTCCGGTTATACAGATCCAGCACAACGTCTATGTTTTTTTTTGTTTTTTTTTTCTTTTTTTTATCCTCCGGCGGATTGGTAAAAACTATCTGATCTATCTGATCTATCTGGTCTATCTGATCTATCTGGCGATAATCTGTACGTGATATATCCGACGTGCGCAACCAACAGTACGATGTACACGCAAGAACTGTTTACTCACGCAAAAAAGAAGATGGACCTGCGTGCCCGAATCCAATATGCTGTAGTTCCCCCCCAGCACGTTGGTGCACTACGTTACAGGGGTGACAATACTACTTACTGTGCCAATGTGCAGCTTGCAGGGGTTATCTACTTCCGACTCCAAGGTAGATTAGCCCCCACAGGTTGGTGTTAACTAGCCTCGCTAGAATTCCTCTCGCGCTTCGAGCACGTACGTAGTCTGCTCTTTAAAGCGCAAGCTCACGTCGAACCGGTCGCACTGGCGCCTGGCGGGGACGAACGCCTTGAGACTACGAGAATTGGGGGTCATTGCTGCAGTAGTAAACAAAAAATGTTTTCACAATTTTTGAAGCCTGCTTTTCAAGGGCCGTGCTCCGATCGGGGTTAGGCGTTACACTCTCGAGCCCAGACATTGACCACTGACGGGAGACCCTCAACCATTACAAATCCTTGTAGTCGAGAAGGTACCCAGCCATCGTGCCTTCAACGCCCAATAAGTATTTTACAGTAGTACCCGTACCCAGCCCGTGAGATTGTCGTGTACATCAGGTCCATTGTAGCTAACGTTTTCCTGCAAGTTCGGTAGCTGGGTGGCGTTATACGAGCTCCTCAGGCGAGGAAGGGAACCTCAGGAAAAATGAGAGCTATCCCTACGACCTGGGAACGTGTTTACAGTGATCCGAACCACGCAAGGTCAGTGAAAGAGAGGGATATATAGGGGGATACATGATTTTGGGGGCCGTCGTGGGTTCTGACTACAACGGGAGACCATAGTAAATAGGACCCAATATTCCTGCTACGGGGGGCCATAGTTAATAGGACCTGTGGTATACATAAAAACCTATATATTTAAACGTTTCTATGAGAAATGTCTGGTCCTATGGAAATATGTACTGGTAGGTTTTTGCGTGTACCGTAGGTCCTATTTAACATGGCCCCTCGCAATACTACGGTATGTATTACTGTGGCCCTCCGCAGTTCTGCAGCACGCTTTGGTAGTGTTGCAAAGCTTGCCCGGCTCTCGCTCTCGTTAAAACGTGCGTAGCTTGTCCCTAAACGTTGATGCAGTTGGAAATGGGGGTTACGTTCTTTTAGCGTTTACGCGGCAATGGTTAGTTCCTGCAGAAAAGCCATGACGTCGGGGTGACGAAAAAGTGCGGCCGAGTAAAAACGCCGTGTGACACCAAAGTTAGATGGTGGCGGTGCGTGATGGGACGTCAATGACGCGGCGGCGTTGTAACCTGACAGTATTGTCAATTCACCTGCCGCCCGGCGATGTGCATGCAGCGCCGTGCCTCAATCATGAAAAAACACTGAAGAAGACAGGGGCCCTGTGTTTTCAAAACAAAAGCGCGTGACAGTCTTTGCCGTTCGGCGCGGACACGAATCCTGCACGTGCTCCCAGATACCAGCGGGGAAGTGACCTTTGTACGTACAGTACTAGGATAACAGAAACTTTCTCGTCAAATTACCATAATCACCATCAACATCTTCATAATCATCACCGATATCATCATCCCCACCCCCACCATTGCAAACATCACCAGAATCATCATCACCATCATCATTCTCACCACAACCGCCACAACCATCATCACCATGACCATCATCACTATCCTCACAACAATCCACCGCCAGCATCATTACACCGCGCCCACCACGCACAACGCTATACCAGACGATAGGACGGGTTGATTCACAGGGAAAACTCGACCAGGGTTCGGCGAAAACCTCCGGCGAAGGATAGACTAGCTGCTCTACCTCCCGGAACGACGCGGACAACGAGCGGAAATCACTTAAGGACGGGCTTTAACGGCTAACGATTTGATACATTCGGACAAATCATCGGTCCCTACCCTATGTTATATTTACCATCTTTAGCTTTTCAGGGCAGATGTATGCCTGATCTGGATACTTAAAGCTCATTTTGACCAGGGGTGTGTTCGAATGTGCTTGTTCAGTATTTTGACGATTTCATGACTATTCGGTATATTGGCTTATTCTGAATTACTCGGTGGTTGCTTCTGTGGGTGTACGTGATACCCACATGACCACTTCCATCTGTATCTACTCTGGCGAGAGAATAATACTAAAATCTGAAATATCATCTTTCTTCGCCTGGGAGTCATCAACACTCTATAGTTCGCAACGTTGAGAACCTAGGCTCATGGGTGCCGAAGTAGAAGATCTTCGGACGATAGTATTAGAGCAGGGCCTCGCCCTCGAGGGGCTGCAGCGGGCGGCCGCAGACGCAGAGGAGCGTCGACGGTCGAATCACGTCGAGATCCTCGAGATGGTGGCGCAGATGGGGTCCGGTAGACTGCAACAGCTATCTACCGCAGTTGGAGCAGGGAGAGATGCTTCAACGCCAGCGTCAGAACACCCAGACGTTGGCATCGGGAGCCGGGAGGGTGAACGCGTTTCCGCGGAAGATGGCCACCTCGGTGGGAAAGGGTGCGGAAGCTATGTTGGTGCTCTCGGAGTATGCCGGAGACATGACGGCGTTCTAACTGGAGAAGAAAATGCCCTGCGGTGGAAGCATAACCGTAGGCGCCTCCGTGGGAAGTGGCACGGAGGATAACAAGTCGTGCGAAATTTTACGCGCGCACCCCACTCAGGGAGATTGTGGTGGGGCTAGGAGCTGTGGGGGTGGGAGACAAATCTGCACACTTTCGCGTGAAGTCGCACGGTGAGCCAGGCCGTGTGCACCCGGCCACCCATGTGGCATGGTCGGGAAAGCCGCGTACGAGATGCGCGCACTCGACTACGGTGTGGTAGTGGTCGAGGGAGCGGACGTAGGGGGAATCGGGGGCTGCTGCAGCGGTACTATTAGCAACGAAGGAGAACACGTCTGCATCGGCAACAAGTCGCGTGACACAGCAGTCGCGTGAAAACGACGACAGCAGCAGCAGCAGAACAGCAGCAGCGGGAGGTCAGGAACAGCAGCAGCAGCAGCAGCAGCAGCGGGGGGTCGTGGATGGGGCAAGCGTGGTTGGATCGTCCGCTGGATCCCTTTGTGGGTCCAGCAACACGCGGGGCGAGGGGATAGCGTCTGCACTCGTAATGGTGGGTCTTCGATCCACTGTTATATTGTGATTTGTTTCTTTTTACGGCGAGGGTAGAAATTCGTAAATTGATTCGTAGTACGTACGAGTACGTATGAAATGCGCGATGAGGTTCATACTGGATGATACGTAACAAAATATCGTTTGGGCATCTTTTTCTGGATCATACGTGAATACCCCCCCCGTCCCCGTCCCCCACCTGGTGTTGAAAAGCTGTGTTTTTGTGTTTAGGTTAGAAATGTTTCTGCCGGATACATCCACAGCGTTTCGTTGCGCTCCGTGTTCGATGTGGGCAGGCCCAGAAGAGCAACTATTACTGGACAAACACCATACGTTAATATCGCACACAATATTTCAAAGCTTTGGAGGGAGTCGGTGTCGAGGGTGTTATTTATGTTGCGGGAAGGTCGTGAAGTGGACAGACAGGTATCTCGTCAGCTGGAGCCGTGATGCGGCTACTTCGCGCGGGCGGGAGGTTATGTCTCAAGTCTCTCTAGTGGGTGTTCGTAGGAGTAATTTTCTTTCGCGATTGGATACACCTGTCGGTCGAAATACGTTTTTGATCGTACGGATGGAGACACGTCATTTTCGACTGGGTTTGGATTCGTTCCGGGTAAAGAAAGTCGCATTGGATACATATGATACCGTTTGCGACGTGTAAGGGAATACTAAATTATATGGCGGTTATCGTTCTTCCTGGGTAAGTGGTAGATGATATATGTACCAGGTATTGTTTATCACTGGTTACGGAGATCTGAATGGTATGGATTATATTTTGTATCCCGGGAAAGTCGTGAATGGTACGAAGAAGGTATAGTATCGTCTACTGTTGTAGGTTCGTCAAATGGAGATGTGTCATTTTCGACTGGGTGTGGATTTGTTCCGGTTAAGTCGTACCATATATGATAAAAAACCGTTTGCGGCGTGTTAAGGATAAAATTATATGGTAGTCATCGTTCTTCCCGGGTAAGTGGTAGATGACATGTAGGATATGTATAATTTACCACTGGATACGGGTTTCTGAATGATCGTATGGAGTATACTTTTTATCCCGGGAAAATCGTAAATGGTACGGAGGCCTATTTAATAGGTATAACATCGTCTACCGACGGTATACGTAGCGTCTTGTTTTTTTTTTCCTGGAGTTTAGCAATGTAATTTCATGTTCAAATCAAACAGTCTTATAGAGATATAGACAGGACCAGAAGGAGACTGGTGGAACTGATATTTATTGATTTGTCGAACTGGCGAATGAAGAGTAAGCACGTGGTGGGTGTGCTCGTGCACCTTGAGGAAAGGTGTTTCGGCGGTGTTGGTGGATACTGACTTTATTGGGTCTTGCAGGAATTTATCTTTGTGCTGTCTAATGGTGACAGAACAAGGGAGGGTATGCATATTCATGATGATTGGTTGTTCTATCACCGTTGTTTTTTCCGAACTTGATGGGAGATGGAAATCTTGTTCGCGACTTGGGAGATGAATTGTTGTGGGTATATGGTTATTCGTGATTGAGGGTGATGGAAATCTCGGTACACGAGTAGGAAGAAGGCGAATTATTTCAGGGAACAAGGATAGCTAGTGAACTGAACCAGGAACAGGGAGTGTTTTTCTTTTTTGTTCTGACACAAACGGATATTGTTTCGGGAATAGTAAGCGCCGGGCAAACTCTATAGCGAAAGATAGTTTATGGCGGGAGTAGTTGGCACAGGGAGACGTGTGTCCCGGGGGGACGGAGTTCCTCGCGAGCGCTCTATCATTTATCTATCGCTTTAGTTGTAGTCATTTACGGCATTGAACTGTTGCAAAGGAGATCTGCGATAGGTTCATACGGGAGGGAGATGTTTTTGCTTGTAAGGTACAGGTTTCCTCTTGAACTATTTTAGTTGGTTTTTGATCATGGAGATAAGTTTTGTTCGGTTATCTTGAATTGTTATTGCTGTTTTACTGAAAAAGCAGGGAGTGTGTTCGAATGTGCTTGTTCAGTATTTTGACGGTTACATGACTATTCGCTATATTGGCTTATTATGAATTACTTGGTGGTTGCTTCTGTGGGTGTACGTGATACCCACATGACCACTTCCATCTGTATCTACTCTGCCGGGAGAAGAATACTAAAACCTGAAACATCCTATTTGATCGCCTGGGACTTATCAGCAGGGGAGACGTATAATCCGCATGACCTGGCACCTGTTTCCTGTTTTGGATACGCACTTTATATGCCCCTCCTATCCCACACAAAAACACATAAATCTACAGTATAGAGTAGATGCTCTGTATCGTGATATGTCCGACGTGCCAACCATTTGTACAATTCACCAATAAAACATCAACCACCGTCTTTACTCTCCTATTACGGGGCAACGTAGTAATCAGAGCCAGTCACGGTGTGTGAGCATAGGGAGATACATGGTGTTCAGGTCCATTCTGGGTTACGAATGCTATGGTTCCCCGTGATGGCTATCAATGATAAAAAAAAACACCAGTGAACATCGAGGTAAATAGACAAGGGAGGGGTAAACGACTCGAAAAGACAACACGAGGCGAACAACTTTTGTCAAAACAAAAAAAAAACAGGCCTTCTCCAGTTCTCCAAAACAAAACGCTCAGCAAGAAAAACAGCAAAAATATCAGCAAAAGCCTCAGGCGAAACGGCATTATGCTTGAACCGGGCCAAACACCGGCGCAATCGGACCGGCAAAGGGGTGCTGGAAGCAACCAGAGATCGAGTATCACAAAGTGAAGGCCTTGTTTCAAAAATGCCCGCGCCTCGAGGTCACGGCTAGTTTGAGGCTCGACCCTCCCGACCTCGGGGAAAAGACGGTACGGACGGCTGTCTCACCATTTGGTTGCCGTGATGGACGGGGTGTGGATCTCGAACTCGTCCGTGTCCGACATGAAGGTTGCTGTCGTTTCGAGGGCGCGGATGTTAGACCCGTGGCCTAGCTCTGTCTGGGCATAGCATCCGATCACCTGCTCAAAAGGGTGGGGGTCGGGGTGGGGGCGGGGGTGGGGGGGGGGGGGGTGAGGGTTGGGGGTGTACTCACGTCATGCATGGCAGTAGTCTCGTATGACCGTAGGCTTTGCCGTGAGGGGCTCGGCGAGTCGCAAGAACGATGAGATGCATCCTACTATAAACCGCTTGTGAGGCGGACTTTCTTGCGTATGGAGGTGGGCGGGGGAGGGGGGGATAACTATGACGCACCTCTACAAACAACACAAATCTAGATAGTGCCTGGCCAATGGCGCCTAATATAGCCCTGTCCACGACCCGACTAACTCTCCCTGCAACGTGGGGAATGGTTATCTGTTTTATCAGTGAAAAACCACCCACCGAAAATTGCGCCACCTCGGAAGGCAAAAGTTTGACGCACATGAAAACTTTCGGGTCCGTCGGGCTGAGGGTCGTGCATGCTACCATTGAAGTGGCTTATCTGAACGCAGTAACGCCGCCATGTATATGTAACGTGGAAAGACGAGGTCGTGTGGCTACGCGATGCATCGTGCAGGGCGTAGAGGGCGGCATATCGTGTGATCGGATCGCCCGAGCGTAAAAGCCAACCATTGCACCATCATGTTTCGCGTTCACATATTCGCTATATGTGTTGGAGCTCATTGGCCCAGGTTGCACCGCATTTAGTTGCGAACAAACCTACCCGATATTTACTGTAGGAGTACAGTTTCTGGGTTGGATATTGGCATCCGTTCTTCGTCCGCCGCCCCTGTGAATATCGCACAGATCCACGGATACCAACACGTCTCTGTCAAGCCGACCATTGCTCTTGGCAAGTCAACCATCGTACCTCGACCGATCCACTTTCCAAAACAGCGAACGGCCCATCGCGGGGCACGCCATGAAAAACCGGCACAACGACCCTTCTCCACGTTATCATATAACACTTCACAAAAATGGGACACAGTACAGAAAACGAGGGAATTTTTGTACCGTAATTCATTTTTAGTACGGTCGATCATTTTGTCGATACAACGTGTTTTGCCGGAATTTCGCCAGACGAAGCTCCTTCGGGCAGGGTAGGGGTCGGGTAGGGCGGGGGTGAGGGCCTAGGGTAGAGTTTGGGGCGTAAAAAGAATTATCCCGTCTGCCATACGAAATGACGGGGGTGGGGAATTTCACCTCCATGCTGTGGCACCGGGGTAGCCAGTGCTGCTGCTGCTGCTCGTTGAATAACGCCTCCAGGTTTGGTACGAACATCAGGGGGTGGATCATAGTCGGTAGGCTGTCGTTGAGACTGCCCGCCACGATATCTGTGTCCTCCGAACTGCCGTGCGGCAACGGATGGATACAATGGATGTAACGAGGGAGGGCAAACGGAGGGGGTGGGGGGAAGTGTAGTCCTGTTATGCATGCCCGTGTAGTCGTATATATTACCATAGACCCTCGCATCCCTACAATGCCGGGACGGACCACGCCGGGTTTTCACCGACCAGGCAGACATTGCTTGCATCACCAAGCGCGAAGCGGGGGGAGGGGGGGGAGGGAAGCCAACAGTAGCGACCATAATAGCAGTCTCTTCAAATTCGGCACCATGCATAAACAGCTGTCCGACAACCTTTTGAAGGCATTGATTTTCCAAGCGAGGCATATGTTAACAGCACACCTCTCTCGGAAGACTTGTTTTCCCAAGGGAGCCGGCGCGCCCATCCAATCATGCGGCGTTGAATCATCAAAACCAAGCCAACACACAAAAAACACGAAGCGTACATACACGTACCGTGAGGCACGAGTAGCTGCACCCGCTGTGCTGCACAGCCGAAACAAAAGCCCCTCCCAATCAACTCGCTGTGTTTCAGGCACCTGAGTTTCAGTTCCGCTTTCAAGGCGGTGAAGCGACGCGCCTTCCTTAGGCCGTGGCGATACCTCTCCGGCCTGCTCATGAACATGTTGTCGCTGTTCGCAAACACGGGGTCTGCTTCCACGATGGCCTGCTCGTAAACGAACACCGACATCACCACCGACACCAGCATTTGACGATTACGTAGTGCGTCAGGGTGACCGTTGAACTCACGCGTTGGGGCGCAACAAAAGACATACTACGTCATCCCGGGGCCAGGACTTAGTTTCTATTGGATAGTTTTCCTACTTCTCTGTGGAATCCTACTTTTTCGTGAACAGTGATGTTGATTATGGCATAGGCTATTGTGATATCATCAACAACACCAAAGACAACAAACAGAGACAACAGCAGCAGCAGCAACAACAACAACAACAACAACAACAACAACAACAACAACAACAACAACAACAACAACAACAACAACAACAACAACAACAACAACACAAACAATAGGACACGACAAAAAAACGATTCGATCTTCAGCTAGGATTTGGCGGGTCTGGCATCGTTATATAAAAAATAAAAGAACGAACTCCGACAACTGACGGAAGCTCTCCATCCTTCCTGAGGATGCATCCTCCCTCAATATGTTTGGACTGACCTTTTTAGAAGCCACTCTGGACGAAATTGTAAGGACCGTTCGGATTTTAGTATGAGTACCCACCGACCCTTGAATTTTCGTTCATATTGGCATGGCAACAACCCTTTGGTATCCAGGTACTGCGCCGACTACAAAAACGAGAAGTGCCAATTTATCAGTCGTCGACTTTCAGCTCCTCCCAGCACTACTATAAGCACCGGGGGGGCATATGTAGTAAGAAGCAAAACCCACGATGGACCCAAACATCATGCATCCCCCATACCATGTGTACACACGATAGTTTGGTTCTGAATACTGCAGTTGACATGGTACCCCGCAACAGCATTATGCTCTGCGCGTGCCGCACAACTCCCCACGCCGTCCCTCAAGACCCTCAACCGTTTCAGTAGTGCACCTCACTGCTGTACAGAAACCTAAAGCTGACTCCAATTCTAAGTAATTTGTCCACACAACGGGAGTACCGTCCTGAAGGGGATCGATTCCCTGTTAGCCGATGGCCCGGGCCGCGGCTGTTTGCTTAGAGCGGCCGACAACTGTCATTTTTGTTTTCGCCTCATGTTTCCCGCTCATACCCATACATACGTCAGTAGGGGCCAAGCGTTGGCCGATTGGCGGCATGCTACAAGTATGAAATATAACACGCGCTGATGTAGCTCAGACAAGAAGAAAGAAAACAAAACATCCGCTAGGATCTGCCGCGAAGAGAAATGCAACACACGGCTCAAAAATTACAATAATAGCCACTGCAACGCTTCAAAACAAAAGGAGAAAGCGGAGGAGGGTAGCGGGGATGCTATTGGCTATGGTTTTGGAAACGTGAGATACTATGCATAGCATACCGCATAATGTTGTGCCTGTTGTCAAAAGAGAGAATTGCATGTCCATAACATTCAAAGTGTCATCATAAACGCCCCTTGGTAGGGAGTTTCTGATGCAATCATCGTGCGGAGGTTCGGGAGCACGTTTGAGCAGAGATAGCAGGCTGCACGAGCATAAGGCACCCCCCCAGCTGTCAGCCTAGCAGCTATTCACAGCGCTGTTGACGTTCTGCCCGTTCACGATACGATAAGGCACGTCCCGCCACCACACGACAGTACACAAGACACAAGGCATGCCTTACAACGGGTGGTGAGATGATCACGGCCCAACCATCCACCTCGGCTGTGCTCTAATATTACACCCAGAACACCGGGTGATATCCTCTATTACACCTATTAATAGAACCGTGGGTTGGCCTGTGTCGTCAAATACGTCCCTGGTACAGAACAGATTTATACACTAAATTCAAGTTAATGCAGCGTCAAGATAACCAAGTACACATTCAAAAATATCTATATACACTGGGCTGTGCCTTCCTGCCGTAGCTCAAACGTGGGGGTGGCTGGAACCTAGGTCGCACACCGCAAAAAAAGACGAGGGCATTGAGCTTCTGATGGTGCCGTAGCCACGCCGCCTTCCTTTTCAACTATAGCAACTAGGCTATGCTGAAAGGTGGTAACCGGGGGGGGTGCTTGAAAGCCCAAAACCTGCCCGCACATCTGAGAGATCATCGATTAACACTTCCTCATCGAAATCTTCCAGGGCAGATGTCTTCCTGATATCATCAAGGCGTCGGAGAATCTTATCCACCTCCCATTCCCGGGTTTCCGGGTGACTATTCTCCACATGTTATGGTCTGCATAAATTTGCTGGACTGTGGGTACCCCGACGCAAGAGAGGCCAGGTTAAGAGGATAGTACAGTTAAGCGAGAGCAAACCGGTTTGAACCAAAACATAGAATGACTCGAACTTAGTGTGGATAGTAGCTAAAGTGAAGAGAGGAAACTGTTTTTAGGAGAGCTGTTTCTGGTCTGTACTACACCTCTCTCAAGTCGGGGCACCACTGTAGCTCATGTTACCGGGTGGGAGCCGTCCAACCTGCATCATCTACAGGAAGGACACGTTTCCTTTTTTTTTCTGTAAGACACAGATCCTGCGCAGCACCTCGTAACGGCAGATTAGGGTCTACATGATCTGTCTGTAGATGATCTATCCGTACATGATCTCTCTGTCCGGCGTATTTTGACTGTCGGTGGTCCTCAACCTAGGAGCTACTGTAGCAATCAATCAACCGAGTGGCTCGTATCTTTTGCAGCCCAATACTTGTTTCGCAATTATACTCGTCACCTGGTACCTCACCAGTATGCGCTTACCCCGTGGGCTCGCTTTCGTCGGGTTGCATTAATAACACGCGCGAACGGTTTGTGCCGTTTACAGCTTTGAAAAAAAATGGGTACCAACTACAGCATCTGGTCGATGCTCACAGGACATAATTTGCTTTCATTCATGAAACACAGAACACGCGCGCCCGCCGTATCACGCAGCTTTCAGAGGGCCTTCAAAATGGAGTGTCGACCGCTCGACAGGTCAAAATCACAGTTGGCGCCTTTGTGACAGATGGGTACATTTTATGTGAATGTTTCATGAGGCACACAGCTCCTCAATTGAGGAAACCCAGAAAATAGATGTATCCCCTCAAGTATCATGTACCTAACGCCGCATGACTCAGGTATACGTACATACAGGGTACATGCCACGGACAAGACTTCCGAACGAAACGCCCGCAAAATCTGGCACCGGCTTTCCAGAGCCAAGCGCGGTGCAACTACCGTGACTCTTTGTCACGCCGTCCGATCTTCGGGACGAATAACAAATAGTTGAAAAAGGAACAACGGGAATCCACATTCCATATTTCCATACCCTCGGTGAAACCCAAATAGATTCAAGGTCAACAAGCCTACGTACCCATAGTGCAGCTAAATTGCCTTCAAACAACGGATAGGGTTTAGGGTTAACGAGTCCTGCCTGCTACGGGGTCGGTAGCACTTGACTTTCTGAGGCTTCACACTCGACCTCAAGGGACCTCCATACCTCACCCCAAAAACTGACTTTGAGAAAAGATAATGGTGCCACCCGATGGATAAATCCCAACCCATCCTTGTATCACGACAAAAGCAGTGCAAAACACTCTCGGTATTAAAAAAAAATGTTCGGCTACGGAGCCCGGTCAGAAACAAATAGTTCGACCCAAACGTGCTCCCTCTATCGTACTACGCGTCTAAGCTTACCACTAGAAAGGAAGATCGACTAGGCCTGGTATGGGTATAAGTACACTCTGAGGGCCGCCCGTGGATCTTTTCTCAGACGGTGTTTAGTTGCGCCGCCTGAAATGCCTGCAGCACTTTCCGCCGTCAATGCACACAATTCCAGGGTTCTAAAATTGAAGGGTCGGCTTCTAAGCCAGACGGTTCACCCGTTGGAATATCGTTCCCAGATGGTCGAGTCGGATCCAATCGTCCCTATGCACAGGCCATCGGTTAGCGCTCCTAACCAGTTATTATATCGCGCAACAGGCGCTGGAAGGCGTGCTGCACCCGCCCGCACAGGCCCCGGAGGGCCGCGGGAGCCAAAAACAAATTTGCGATTTTTGTGTGAATATTAAGTCTCTAAACCACTTGACGCAAGCGCGATCAGACGCCTCCCGGACCTCGACAGGATATGCGAAAAAAACATGCGTCAGGATGCATTATTGGGGTGTGCACAATAGCATAGGTGCCTACAACAAACTAATCGCCTGCTGGCCATCCAGAGCCCTATCTATCATACCGCTCCCCGGCGAACAATAAAATGTGTGTTCGCCTTCGGCGAAGAAGATGCCCGCAGCTGTTTTTTTACCGGCGGCGAAAAACGTTGCGGCGCTCGCAACCCATGGTGAGAAGTAGTCTCCGGCGGCTGGTGCGGTAAGCCGCAATTCCGACTCGAACGTTGCGCCAGCGTAACAGCGTAACAGCTAATTATTGCCCTGTGCGAGCGTGTCGGGCATGAATTTCTCGCTGCTGCTGCTCCTGCTGCTCCTGCTACTGCTGCTGCTGCTGCTACTGCTGCTGCTGCTGCTGCTGCTGCCGGTTTGTTTCGTTGTATAGCCAAAACGCCAAAACCAGTTGCTTCATGGCCAGCTGACTCAAACTTGACACGCCCAACTGTCTGTCTGTGCACCTTCCATAAGTACAATAAGCTTTCCTTTCGTCGTCGCGCGACCAGACTAGACCAGCGAACGGCGCTATCTTAACAGATTACTATTACGGGGGGGCACATTTAATAGGACCTAATATTGTTAGTAAAACTGGTTGAATATATAGGTTTTTATGTATACCATAGGTCCTATTAACTATGGTTCCCCGTAATAGGGCTGCGAGTTGGTTGACTACGGTGTTAGTCGCCGACTACAGCAGCAGTTCTTGCGACTTGGCTAGGTATTACAAGACTCTTTGTGGAATTTTGGCTCGATGTGCGTGTTGTATTGGTGAAACACTACTGCGGCGTATCATAACATAGTAATAAGATCGTAATAAGAACCAAGCATGGTTAGTAAAAATAGAGGGATGTATGGTCTTTGGTACTATCGAAGGTTCTGAATGCGATCGCTCCCCGCATGAACTAGGATACTGTACCTTGGTTGGCTTACTTCGCCACCCAACCAGTATCTGCCCGTGACGTCACTATCATAGTAAGCCAACTCAGTCCTGCAGATTTTACGGTTGCGGTACAACCAGGCGTTCCTGTAAGAGTCCTGTAACTATTCCCACGAGTATATGCAGACTTCTGTGGTGTTGCACTTGGTCAAGACGGCGCAGGCGCAGCTCGAGAACCCGCATGTTCCGGAAAGTCACGTTTCGATACTCACATTTTCCCATTTCGTGGAAAACTCTTCGTCCAAGTAGCAGCCCGCGTCTTTTTTTGTGATTTTTGTCTAAATCATCGCGCCCTTCGACGTTAACCCCTTTAGAACCGCAGTCCCGTTATGGGGACAAACTACTTGGAATTTGAGTGGTTTGCCCCCAAAACGGGACAGCGGTTCTAAAAGGGTTAAGCTCGAGGCTGACGTAAACTAAAACATGGAATCCCGCGGTACCACACGCGATCCCGAGGGTACCATACCGACCATTCCGTTAACTTTCCTCTGCCTTCAGGGTGGCCCAAGGGCCATTCCTTCCGTGCACTCCGGTACAGTAGCATGGCTTATCCCATTCCACCCCGCCCTATGTATCGCCGTCGCCTCACCTGTAACTCCCTCCTGCGGGCCGTCTTGGCCGCACTTCCATCAATCAGATGCGTCAGTGCCTGCGCGGAACGTAAGGAGGAGTTAGTTCAACCCTTCCACACGTCGGGCAGACAGATCATCTACAGATAGATCATTCCCACATTTCATGATCTAGGTCATAAGAGTAGGGCGGATATATCCCTGATCTGCATGATCTGTATGATCTAGTTCATGTTGTCGAGGGAGAGCTGTATAATCTGCACCATCTGGGACATGCTTCCTGGGTTGGATCTGCACTATCCAGATCATGCACAGCATCCTAGTAGCAGGTTAGTATCTACATAATCTGTAGATGACCTATCTGTAGATAGATAGATCGTGAAGCGTCCGATGTGTGAATACTTCGAAATATGTCAACAGCGATATCTGGCACCGGGTGCGTCTGATGCGTGTGCTGGGTATCATATCCAGTATCATCATACATGCCAAATGAGGTTGATAGTCCCGCGTACGAATGCATATACTGTTGTTGCTGCTGTACTGCCGTGCTATTGATCTGTGTGAGCAGCAGCGCTCTCTCCACCGGTATACTGGCCAGTCTAGCCAGCGCAAGACATGTACCGAGATGTACCCCTGACAAGAAGACCTGCTAATAGCCCTCGTCATATGTGCAGATGCGGAACACTTCCGAAGCTGCCGTACAGTTCGAGCACAGCGCCGTTACAATTACAGTAGCACTGCTGCCATGTGCACATACTCGGATCACAGGTATTCCTCACCTGTCTGCCTACATCATGTGTCACGGAAAGGACTACCAGTACGTGACGTATTACGTCGAAATTGCCTGAACCGTCCGTCTTACGCCCGAACACAACCCACACAAGTTGACGACAGTTCAAAATATCCGGCTGCGCGAAATCCTAGCGATACGTAGCTCATACTTTTATAGAAGGGGTACGATAGCCCGCATCAGTACGTACGTGAGATGATGTATCGTTCTTGATCCTGGACTCTGGGCTCTTGACCTACCCGTCGCAATCGAACCAAACATTGAACCACGAGTCACGAGGTAGAATAGCTGGCACGAGCAAATAAGCGACTACGTATGATTCGATATACCTGGTAAACAGTAGCGATAGCGACCCAAACCAAGAGAAACCCACCAATGATACCTGGTTCTCACTCGTGCGTGCTCCCCAAGTTTCCAGTTTCAAGCCGACACCCTCCTGTCTGCATAACTACAGTACCTAATCATAGCAAACCCTCGGTGTCCGCATATGCACACAACACGTGAGGAACTCCCTACAATGATGAGAGGTTCTAATTGCAATACCGCCTCCCAAAAAAACAAAAAAACGTGCAACACCACTGTGTGATTGGTCGAGGCTGGCGCTTCGGTCGGGCCGTTCTCTGTTGGAAAAACGCCACCGAAACACGCGACCGCCCCTGATTGCCTCAAGCCCCCCAAAGGGTTGGGGTTAGGGTTAGGGGCAGGGTTATAGGTTGGGTCGGGTTGGGTTTGGGCGAACGTGCAAGATAGAAATGGGCCAAACGGTGTTGCACCAGGTACCTGGTACTTGCAAGGTGGTGTTGCAAATAGAGGCAGCCTGCAATGATGTATGTACCAACTCCTTGCCGCTGTTGTTATCGCTGTTCAGCCTAAGGGAGTCTCCACGAGTATGTATCGAAGTATGTACGCGTACCAAGCAGTAGTGTATACTAAAACGAAACGAAAGAGAAGCAATCAATTTGGAGATATTGCGCCAAATGTTTCGCTGCAGCAGGTGGGCAAATCAGTAGCAAGGGCATGGGACAACGAGGGACATACTCTAGTTGTTGTAGAATGTGCTATATATACTCTTGTGCCAGATGTCCCCGGATGTACAAACATTCGTGTAAACCCGTGTCAGTATCAGTTACAGACTAGTTACAGACTGTGGCGAGAGGACATCGGTACACACAGCAGTAGAACAAATTCACGTCTGTAAGCCCGTATCAACGAGTAGGCTCGACCTACACAGCAGTGTGATACTGCTGTATGTACAGCTCTACATACAGCAGTCTATAACCACAACTTATCGTACAAAACCAAACAGTAGTACCAACGCAGAACAAACAACGAGGCAAAGTTACTCACTAAACAGACATTCCGCCGAACAAGAAAGCTGAACCGGCGCATCTGGCAGTTCATGCCGTCTCTATGTTTCAAAATTACACCGAAGACAGTAATGGGTTCATGAGCATGTGAGTGCTTATGGGACTGCAAAGAGAGCCACTGCTGTACGACAATGACGCAAGAAGAGGGCAACGCACCACGCACCGACAACCGCTCACGTGCTTTTTGCTCCCTCTTCGTCAACCTCAGCGCGACCCTGCTTACCGTAAGTTACGGGTAGCTGCGGAAAACACACGGCGAGCGACTACTCACACAGCAGTACGAAGCTGGAATAGCTACGGCTCGTGTAGCGTCGACGTCGAAGTAACAAGCACGTATAATATACCAGGTATGCCAGGTTTTTGACATGATCGGTGGCCGGCTCTCTGAAGCAGGTCTGTCTGTAAGATATACTAAACGGGGATACGGATAAATAGTATTAAACGCCTATTTATAACTCTACTGTTGTTGTAGGGGTCTACTGGTAGTCCAATAGGGGCGCGGGCAATTACAATACGCACATGGGTATAATATGTAACCATGCCATAATGGCAGCTCCATGTTTCCGCTGGATTGCGGAAGCAACAGGGTCAGCGCGATAGAGCCTCGTCTCGCGCTGAATCGGTACAGCAGTACCAAACTACCAGGTATATTATGCTTTATACGCCCATGGCGTTGCAATACGGTGAATCTTTGCCAGGAGGGTGACTCCTCTCGCCAGAGCTGTGCTCCGTTGACTCCTCCCTCCAATAAATGGCGATGATGACATTGACATCGAATTATACGTAGCCTGCTGTTGGGATTGCCTCAAACCTTCAGATACAACGCTCGGCAGACATTCGTATGTATTACGAGGGGGCAATGGGGACAAACTGACCAGTGCTGACTGCTGCTGTGTACTACCAGGTATTAAATACGATTACTCTGTCACAGCTGCAAGCTGATGAATCTGTATAATCGAAGCCCGATCGTACCTCGACATCCACAAAACTCGCAGCCCTCTCGCGAGCCAAATCCTCGTTCATGGTATGTTGGCGCTTTGTCTCCGTCTTGCTTGAAGGCGCTTTCTGCTCTGCTCTGCTGTCTGGTGCTGCTTCGTATCGTATCATGCGATAGGCCTCCAAAATTGGTTCTAAAAAACAGGCCTCGGAGGATTGGTTCTAAAAAAAACAGAGGAGCTCCATGAATATTTGTGGCGTTTTGGTTCGCCTAATATTCAGCGCCTGACTGGCTTTCGTCTTGCATCTCGAATGAGCGTAGGAAACAGAACGAAGAGGAGAGCACGCAGTTCAGTCAGTCTCCACTTGCTCTAATCTGTATCACACCGCAGTCCACAGGTCTTGTCGCTCAGTCATTATTTATTGCCTTCCGCCAAATCCTGTGGTCAACTAGAAAAGCACAGCAGTGGCAGAGCGCGCAGCTGGACCAACGAGCTTTCAAGGTGAGCTGGTGCTGGCAGGGTAGTGCAAGGTCTTTGCACCTCTCCTCTGCTCCTTTCTGGAGATTCCTTGCCTCGAGAACGTAACCGTTGGCTTGAGTCCTTGGAGTTTTTTTTCATCCTATTAATAGATAGAGTACGGATTGGCGAGGTTTTTATTCCGCCAACCAAGGCCTGGCTCATCATGCAGGGTGCGGCTGTATACAAGCGAGGAGACATGACTCGGCCAGGCGTAGTAGACGCACAAGAAATATCGCATGGATGCGCATACGGAGTGGTGATCCTTCCAACGCAAGAAAACTTCGCACGGTTGCCAACGTCTCCGGACGGTGGCAGCCGATTGCTGTATGTTTGTTATCCTTATGCACGACTCTTTTTACTGCTGTACCTGGTAGCTCTCAGCAGAGAATTGCATTGTTCACTTGGGCCGTTCGGGCCGAGAGCAATCGCCTCGCCTCGCCTTGATACGCACGTACTTGCCGACTCCCGTTCAGTAGTCCGTGGCGGACCCTGATGGTACTCGTTGGTAGCTGTTCCTGTTGAGCAATCCCCAACACGTGATGCAAACCTACCAGCAGTGCACTTCCGTGGGCTTGCTGCTGCTACGGCACTGCTTGTAGTAGTATACTCGTATAGTAGCCCACCCCCCCCACAGCCTCCACCTCGTACGTGTATTTCGCAGATTCTTTGTCCAATTCCCTACCAGGTATTATTAATAGTATTTGAAAGCCTTGTTCTGATGGACACAATGAATGATGGTATGATTAATACCTGGTAATAAATACAGCAGTAGTTTACAAAAGACATTCTAACGTGCGCTGCTTTTCTCTTACAGCAGCTTCTACCAGGTATTAATATTAGTGCTGCTGCTGTTGTTTCTCTGCAGTACAAGTATCGAGTAGCCATACGAGGGGGAGACGACGCAATCTCACCACAGCGTGCTGTTGGTCTTTTTCCCTGTTGTTGTTGTTGTTGTGGTTGTTTTTGGTGGTGGTTGGTGGTGGTGGTGGTGGTGGTGGTGGTGTTGCAGGCAGATATGGTGTGCCCCGCAAGTGGTGGAGCAAGGCCCTCGCACGATCATAAGGTGAGAAGATAAGAGAGAGCTGGGTGGTCGGTCCAATCAACCACCCCACAACGAATCCCTCGGTTCAAAACAATACTCGTAATCCGCTCTGTTCCGAGCAGTTGTGGACGCCGGCCATTGGAGTTGGAAGCGGTGTTGAAGCATCGAAAGAACCAAGAAAGTCTGGTTATATATAGTCTACATAATATACTTGGCATGTATAGACTGGAACGTGCGACGATTTATTCTAAAAACCATTTTAATGCATGAAATATGCACGGGGTGTTGTTGTTGTTGTTGTTGTTGTTGTCGTCGTTTGTCGTTCTCCAAGACTGTTCGCGCGTTGGTTGGGCTCGCCCGAATGACGCCCTTCATCTCAAACAAACGCTATCTTCACACATCTCTCTTCCTCTTCTCTCTTGGCGAGGGCGCCCTAGGCAATGGGCAACGACATGATGACGACATATTTTTTTTGTTTCACCGTCATCCCCGTCATCGCACCACATCGCCGTTGATACTGCTGTCTGTACAACATACTTGTCACTATTGCCAAAATGGTGCATACAAGTCACGAAGTGTTCAATCAAGCAAATGGAGTTCACGCATATGCCCCCCCCGTCCCTGCCCACAAAAATGGGCGCTCGATGTTGGACTCAATCATTTCAGGACTGCTGTCAGTACTGTTAGTACTGCAGTCCCGTGTTGAGAGCAAACCACTCAAATTCTAAGTAATTTGTCCCCAGCACGGGACTGCGGTCCTAAACGACATACCAGGTACGATACCTACTGCTGTACCAGGTATATAATACAAGATGCCCCCTGTCCCCTAAAGGTGTCAAATTAGCTTTTTTTGACGCGGCTGACTCGCTCGGTAGCGGTACATACATATTTTATACTAGAGTATGATCTGGCTTCCGAGATCACGATAAGCTTGACGGACGTACGAGTACTATAATGTAGAAGTATGTACACCAGACAACCGTTTGTTTCTTTACTGGGGCGAGCACGGTATAACTACAGCTCCATATACCTGGTAGCTTCTTCGTATACCAGGCATGCATGTAGGTTTGGTGTTGCTGCACCACCCACCAGCGCTTGCTTGTATGGGCGCTCGGCGATCGGCTCGTAAAATCCTACCGCACCTCAGACAGACCATCCGATAAACCTGTTATCAATCCCAAGTGACCATGGGCTAGATTATGAAGACCCAAGACAGCAGCCGAACACCCCTGGTAGCCTGGCTACTGATGGGAGATCACCGGCAACTATTAAGAGGGATAACTGGAGTTAAAAGATTGACCGGCCCCAAACATGAAATGTAGAAGGAGAAAAATAGTTTGATCGTATTTTTCTTTTTTCCCGGGCTGACTGTGAGCGAGCACCATCAGCAGACGGCGGAATCTGGGCGAAAGTCTAGTCTGTACGAAGCAAGTATGTATAACGTGCAGATGCCGGAGAAACGACGGAAACCCGGGAGCAGCAGTAGCACTTTTACTGGAACGATTCCCTTCGAATGTGGCATGACGTCATCTCGCGTCATGTCGCCGTTCGTCGTCGTTCTATTGGTTGTTTTGATTTTTGGCGGCTAAATGGAAAATTTCCGAATTTCCGCGGGGTATCGCCACTGGTCGAAAATATAATGACCCGTACTATTGATTCTTACATGAAGAATTGTAATACCAACAAACGGGGACTATATTCCCGGTCATTGTGGTAGCCGGTACCGGCTAAAAAAGAAAACGGCCCTCTCTCTTAACCCTTTTAAGGCTGCAGCCCCGTTTTGGGGACAAACGACTTATAAGTTGACTGGTTCGTCCAGAAAACGAGACTGCAGTATATACTAATATTATTGCGGGGGGGCTATAGTAAATAAATAGGACCGAAAAATGTTAGTAAAAATAGGGAAATATATAGGTTTTTGTGTGTACCGCGGGCCCTATATATTATGGCCCCCCGTTACTACCAGGTATTAGTTAAATAATTATGACCCCCACAACACTACCGGCCCTCTCATGATACAGAGCTCCGCCAGAAACTCAGTGTGAGAACTCCAGGGAAACAAGAAATTCGGGAGAAATTTTATTATCCCCTTAAGAAATGCACTCCCGTTTTGGGAATACACTGAATGCTTGAAATTAGAGCAGAATGTATGTTTCTGCTCAGGAGGGCAGCACTAAAAGGGTCGAAAGTTTCTACAGCAGTGGTGTGGGATTCAAAATATCCTGTTCAAATACCTGGTAGGAAATATAACCTCTCTACCGGTATCCCGGTTTTTGTATTATATAGAAGGCCGGTCCTGACTGTACGAGTTGGTGCGATTGGTTTGCGACATTCTTGATCGTAGCGGTGAGCGATGGTATTACAGGTATCCCACGGGCGTCTTCACTGCTGCGCGAGCATCAGGGCTTGCACCTGGCCTCGGAAGGGAAGGGAAGGGAAGCGAAGGGAAGGGGGGGAGGGGGTACCTGATAGGAGAGATGAACTCGATCTCATGCATGGCCGTAGTCGTATGGCCATAGACCCTCGCATCCCTACAATGCCGGGACGGAGGGGGGGGGAGGAAGGAAGGAAGGAAGGAGTATCTATTCGTGAAAGTGATTACTTTCGGACGCGGAGTTGACTTGTTTGTACTCTCGCGGTATAATACTGATATTGATGACCATGTATAATGTGATATTGCCGCTGCTGCTGTTGTTGTATTTCTTTCCAGCGACATCCACCAGTCCAGTGCACCTATCAATAGTGTCTGTAAAGATTTTTCGTTCTATTTCTAGAGAGACAGGAGTTGTAGAGTGACAGACAGGCAATGAATGGGGCACGAAGACCTGGAGGGCGTGCAATATCATACTTTTTAAAACATCAACAGCGTTGTTGTTGATGTCTATGTTCTGCGAGATAGTCGACGCAACTGCTGCTGCTGTTTTTTATGCATATCGGGCGGTGGGAGACCCCGTGCGCGTTCCATATTGTCTACAGATTACTATCAACACTTCTCTGTAGTGTACCGCAGTACCCAGTGAGTACGTTCCAAATACCCCTCGTGGAAGGAGCGTAAGCATAAGTGTTATTATTAGTATTGTTAATAAAGCAGTAGTTACCCCTTGGACCGTGTTACGCGACCAAAAAAAAAATGTTATTAATCATGCGGTCGCAGAAGCGTCAAGTTTGACCGTACAGCGGCAGTAGTCGTACTCGTATAATAGTGCGAGTATCTCCATGCTGCGCGACTGCTGTTCGGGCACGTCTCCTACCCCATACGTATGAGATACCTGGTACTGCGTTTTGCTACTGCCTTAGCCCGGGCTGATTGTCGTTGCCGGTGCCGCCGTCGTAGTTTATTTTCGACGTTTCTCAAGCCCCAAGGCTAATATTCGTAGTAACAAGTACCTGGTATTAATAGTATGTACTGCTGTAGTACGGCGTGCAGCAGTGTCGTTCCGGCCGTGTGTTACACCCCCTCCCCCCCTCCCTCACTGGAGAATGTAAAATATTCCAGGAAGAACGGGATGTGATAGAAGGGGAGATGAGGGAAATAGACGAATGTGACATGTCGGGGTTTGATACACTAGGTAGCCTCGAGAAAACGATCGTTATCCTAGGAGATAGATGGTGGTCACAGGGGACCAAACAGGAGGGGGAAAAATAAGACTAGCAAAAGATTTCCATGTTATAGACGGAAACATAGTATTGAGCGCCCATCTGTTCGAGGTGTCTCTATTACGAGTTGGAACGGTGCTCCGTCTCGGAGAGGATGCGAAATGACTATTGATAAGGCAAGCAACAACTGAGTACGCGTCCCTCCCCCCTCTCTGATGTGGGCTCGGGTTGGCCTGTAGCTTGGTGCCTGTCCGTACGCAGGTGTCTACATACTTACCAGTGGTAGTACTGCTGTAGTGTTTGTACAGCAGTTCCGTTCGCCTGTTCTAGCGCTACATGGTATAATGTATATATGTACGTAGAAGCAAATTACGATAGGGTACGTATGATATTAATAGTTGTCGCTATTAATAGGAGCTCGCGCTGGACAATACGTGTAACTGATGCCAACTAACACCAGTGTGCACCAGTGTGCACCAGTGTGCAGCAGTGCTGCTGGAAGTAGAAGGCATATTCTCAAAAAAAGAAACGAACGGAGGTTTTCGGTCGAGACAGGGCGGTTCTCCGGGCCCACATCTCCGGCGTCATCCAGCTAAAAAAAAAAAAACTTTTCGCGGCAATCACTGCTGTAGAATACTTGTATATAGCAGCTCGCTTTATGACCTCGTAGGAACCACCCCCGGCACCGCACCGCCTCCGTGCATCGCTCCCTGCCGTACCGTATCGTGACGTGGAACACCAGCAGGTGAAACCGCATCGAAGGAGCTCTCTTTCGATCACCAGCAGCAATGGCAGCAGCAGTGGCAGCAATGGCGGCCGGGAAATGACCGCGAGACCACTAGAGAAAGAGGATCCCAGGAGTGACGAGGACGGGAAAGGGTGAGCCACAACACACAAACCCAACGCGCAGCAGAATAGTTGATATACCCGGTATGTAACTGCTGTCGTCAGTCGTGAGTCATCGTGGCGTTGGATCCCGGTCGGTCGATCGGGCCGTTGGTCGGTCGCTTCAACCACGTCACCTACGAAGGGGTCATCACTAATTTTCGGCGCCGCCCAGAACAAACCCTCTATAGTATACCTGGTATGATTTACCGGTTTACCTATTCAGAGAGCATCGGCTGCTAATTTTCGATTACCGACCACTCTGCGATCGGTTGAAAAATGTTACCGTAAAATATATCGGTTGACAAATTCTCCCCGTCAAGTTCCTTTTTTTTTGCCACAGAACAAGTTGGCCTCAAGAACAATGTATGTATTAATGGTACCTGTTCGTAGTAGAAATGCAGCCAGTAAATGTACTACTGCTGCTGTCTATAATGATACAATATCATGCATTGAATGAACAGCGAAACAACCACCTGGTACTTTATTGGGGTGCAGGGGGGGCGGTTCGCCCGACCGCCTTCTGACAGAACACAGGCTGCGCCATTGTTGCCCCCCCTTCCCCCCTAAAGGGATGCGTGGGTCGTTTGGGTCACTTGGCCAAATGACGAAGGCAAGCAACAAATATAAACACCCCCCCTCCCCTGTATTGTATACCTGGTACCTGATATACAATATATATATATATATATTGGTTGGGTTGGCGACGGTTGGCGACGACGCTGTAAAGCTCGCCTCTCACTACGTGAGCTAGATAGACAACCAAGGTGCCGTTTTTTTTTTTTTTTATGGCGGTCACCAGGGCTGGCGATCGGGTTAGTTCATTTTTGTGCGGGGAGAACCGTAACTCCGCACACGGGGAATGGTCGTATCACCTAGTGTGTTATATAAGGTAAGGCACCCACGAGGCAGCTACATAGTAAAACCCATTGCTGTCTGTGGAAGTGACCACACCATACTAAATCAATTAATTTACGCTGTCATCCATATGCAAGAAAATCTTGCTCAAAAGCGGTTCGTAGTAGGATGCAGCTCACTCTTCATGCGACTCACCCAACACCTCACGGCGCTTCGCGCTTGGTGCAAGCAGCAGTGTCTGCCTGGTCGGTGAAAACCCGACGTGCTCCGTCCCGTCATTGTAGGGATGCGAGAGTCTATGGTCATACGTCTACGGCCATGCATGACAGTGAGTCCCCCCCCCCTCTACGGTTATACGACTACGGTCATGCATGAGATCGAGTACATCTCTCCTATCGAGCCCCCCCCTAAAAAAAAAGAAAAAAATGAGTCCCTCCCCCCCCCTTCTGGCTAGCTCGACGGATCCGCCGGAAAGCCGAAAGTTGGACGAATCTGATCCAAAAACGCGAAAATGTTCAACGTTTCGGATACATCACCTACAGAGCATCCACACTTGGTCATGATGATGGGGAGATATTTCAAGGGCATGTGGCAGGTGGATTCCGGATGTGTGTGACCGTACAGCAACATAGCAGTCGCTCATGTTGCCAGGAGGGTGGGAGCCGTCCAACCGTTCAACCTGTGTGCTCTGTTTACTGATGCGCAACATGTTTCCTGGATTGAACACGTGATCTGCAGATCCCGCGCGACCCCCCCACGATGATCCATTCACAGACCATGTACATGATATTCACAGACGATGTAGATTATCTATACCTTGGTATGCAGATAATCTACTAGTATAGTACAGCAGTAGATTATATGTCTGCCCAACGTTGTGCAATACTCGAGGCCGAAAATCACTGTACCTATTACGGGGGACCATAGTTAATAGGACCAAATATTGTTAGTAGAAATGGTTAAATATATACCAGGTTTTATGTATACCACAGGTTCTATTAACTACCAGGTATGATCCCCCGTAATAGTGGTACGAGAGATAGCAGCGCAAGAAAAATGCCCGCGCTAGATTGTAAAGAAAACCTGGTAAGCAACAGCGGCAAGAGAAAGCTGTTTTGAGTACGTTTTTTTTTTTTTTTCTTGTTCAAGCTCCGTCATTTCGGTGTTTCTTTTTTCGGTGCGGGGTGATTCTGCGATCGATGACGCGAACTCCGTCAGAGCGAAAGGTGCCGTGACGCAGCATTAGGTTGTGCTTATCTATACCGTTATATGATACACCATACCTGGTATAACATATATAGCATATATAGCGTATATGGCATACCACCCTGTCCCTTCTTGGAAGGACCGTTTTGTTATAGTATTATTAGAGACTAGGTCCTTATTTTGAGGGACAAAGTGGTATATTTGGGGGGGGGTTGTGACGTTCTAGTTACGTCGCTGTAGAGAAAAGTGGTGGCATGGGGTAACGCGATGGCACCTACTCGTTGATGCCATATGTATGAAATGCTGCTGCTGTGATGACGCCTTGATTACTTCGTTGAACCCCGCTCATGTTGCGTGTGTGTGTGCCGCGTGCTGTGTTTCTGCGTGTGCATGTCTGTGTGTTTCGTCGCAACGCACTATTAATACACTACAGTTAGTAGTTCTTCTTCCTGTCGTTGAGCTTGGTATTAAATAGGTGTGAGTACTATTACGGGGGACCATAGTTAATAGGACCAAATATTGTTAGTAGAAATGGTTAAATATATAGGTTTTTATGTATACCATAGGTCCTATTAACTATGGTCCCCCGTAATACTATACTATACTATTGTTACATACCTGGTACCTGGTACGTGGCAAGAACCGAGTGACGTGTTGACGCATGCTGTGACGGTGGTATCATAGGGGCCGACTCAACTTTTCTCAGGCTCCTCCTCACCCTTTTGGAGCTGTGCATTTACTTACACACGCACACCTCACGTACCTCACCCGAATACGTCAAGTCACTTTTCAGAAATATCTTACCATACACGGCATGCCGTGTCTTGAGGTGTACCTGGTTTTGTGCATGTACAGGAAAACTATTCATGCTGCTCATGTGGACACCAGGTGTCCCCTTCCCCTAAGATAGTACCGCCTCATTATTTACAAGTTGAAGGTTTACCAGAGGTCGCCCAGACTTCGTTCCGTTCTGACCCGAGGTACCGACCCGCCTCGGTGTGCCCTCCAGACCATAACCATAACGACATAAAAGAGAACCTGCTATTATTATATTCATATTTTAGGGGCACCGCCCCACGGTGGCGTCGACGGCAGCTTGTGAAGCGTATTACTGTAGTATAGTCCTAATAGTGATCCCTCTATATGTAGGGCCTGTATGTGCGAGCCTGGAAAACCGGCGCTAGTGCTACTGCGGCAACCGCCACTACTCCGGAATGGGGAGTATGTAGGTTTTAGAGTGGAAACGAAGGACCGTTGCTAGCCAATAGTACCAGCACTACTATTACGGGGGGGCATAGTTAATACTGGTAGGACCTATGCCATACATAAAAACCTATATATTTAACCATTTTCACTAAGAATATTTGGTCCTGTTAACTTTGGTCCCCCGTAATAGTATATATACTCGCCGCACTTTCTGAGGGAGCGCTATTATACTGCGCTGCTGCACTAATGAAAAGAGGCGTTATACGGTAAATATATATACACGTAGAGATACGATATTTGGGGGGGGAAAAAATCTTGAGCCACCACGGCGTCCTTGCCGGGCGGCAGTGGAAGCATGAGCATGCCTTGTGGTGTACATTGTTGGGCATAAAATGCGTACGTACACGTACGAACGAGATGCGTGTAGCATCCGTCAGTCGTGTTCATATGCTTGCTCGTCCCCTTTGAATTCGCACTGCCTTAGACCTTAAGGGGGGGACGTGGGAGCCTCAGAAAAATCGGGGGGAATCTCTATCGTCGTATGAAATTAATAGAAGGCCTCACTACTGCTGTACTGCTGTACCGGTATTATAAAGGTATAAAGGGATTCCGAAGATGGTGGGCTCGTGCATACCTCAGCCCCGGTTGGGGAACCCCGCCAGTCCCGAATATGGTGACCAAAAATGCTACCCATGCCACCGTCCGTACGTAGGTAGCACGTATCTGGGTGTGCATTGGCTGCCCCTATCCTACGTGGTGATGTGTGTGATATCGTACATACGATAATATATATCATATGGTATCGTACATACCGGGTATGATATTGTGGTATTCGGTACACTGGGTACCCCGATTTTAGAGCGCGGTCGAATCGGCATGTCTTGTCTGCACCAAAAGCTATATATCCCACTATTAATAGAGATGAGAGTGTTGCGTACCTGGTAGTTAGGAACGTCTGTTTGGGCTTGTCACGGGGCGCTCTTAAATCGGGGTACCTACTATCAATAGTCGATATGATAGCTTCCCTCTTTCGGTCCATGCTTAAGGCCGCGCAACTGAGCGTCTCCCGGTCCCCGTGCTTCCGGTCACTCTCATCTCTAGATGTTTTATCGGAAAAAAAACAAAATGGCTCTTTCAACACCCTGCGTTTATCAGAGCTTCGGCTGGGTCGTGCTTGCCGGAGAGCGACGGTGACTTCAAAGCTTCAAAAGAGGTTCATCACAGCAGCTTGTGCTTCTCTCGAGATTGATCTCCCGCAGGTTCTCAACGGAGGGGTACTCTACACCTCGACGAAAGAGGTGCTGCAGTGGTCGAAATTGGTCGAAGTTAGGGGTTCACGAAATAGGAGACAAATAAAAACAGCAAAAGACAACCCCTAACTGAAGGTTTGCACTTCGAACTTTATTACTTGGGGACAGCTACAGCTCCTCACAGGAAACTGCAGCCCGCCAAATCGAGGATGTTCCTGATGGGGTGTGTGAGGGCGTCGGCTGCGCCAGACGGCAGTAGTTGGCAGCCAGAAACGACTCACGAGGTGTTTTCGTGTACTCGAAGTTTGCGAGCGAGTAGCACAATGAGCTCGCGAAACCCTCTTAAATGTTTCGCTCCACTCCGGGGAGCATAGCACAAGCACAATGCCTGCATCACCGATGAAGAGATGCCCTTCGCTTCAACATTGCTGCTCTCCAGGCGGATACTATGTACCAGTGTATATCCAGTTGTCATCGTCGGAGATGCTGCGGGAGGCAAAACCACTTTCCCCCGATGGATAGAGATAGTAAGTTACCTGGTCTTGGTTACTGGGCCCAAAAAAAGAGCTCAAAAGCTCAGGATTCTTGTATATCTGCACCAACTATTTTACAAATGCGGAAAGCGGAATTGCAAATCCCTTGCTCTCATTCCAAGTCGTATGTATATGTTGCCGAAACGCCCACACGCGGGTGTGCTTGACGACGCGTTCCTGAGGGGGCTATTATTAGCGTCCCAGTGAGGGGGGGGGGGGTGGTAATATTGTTTTTCTTAGGCTTCGTGGTGTTGTTAAGAGGTTCGTTGGTGACCGGGAGCGAAAAAAAAGGAAGGTGTTATCGTGGTGGGCACTCCCACACTCGGTAGATAGATGTACAAACGGTCGCCCCCGGTGTCCCAGCGGCTACCCTCGAATGGGTCTTTTCACCCTTTTAGGACCCCAGTCCCGTTTAGGGGACAAATCACTTGGAATTAAGCTGGTTTGTCCCCAAATCGGGACTGCGGTACTAAAGGAGTTAACAGACTTGACTGTATTTGGTGTTGAGCTCGAATCACACCATTGATTTGCATTTTTTTCTGCTAAATAACAAGAAAGGAAACAAAACATGATAATCAAATCCACTGCTGTGAGAGCGCGCAGCGTGGGTGTATCATATAGGCCAAATTAGACGCGAATCGACGAGGGACGAAAGGGCTGAAGTCTTCGCGCGATAAAAACGCCTTCCAAGGCACGAACCGTAGTGGGGAGGAGGGGGGGGGGGGAAGAGCCTGCTATGTGGCCCCGGATTTGATTCACGACTACAGTAGTAGTAAGAGGGGCGAGAAGGGACGGAGAAAGACGAAGGCAACAAATGGGAAGAACAAAAAAAAATGAAGACGTGTTTACGACAAATTGTAGGCTGCCCCAAGTTTCGCGTTTCTGAATATAATAAATTTTTGTCATGGTCTCGTGGTCGCCAAAGATGTCGGGCGGAGACAGCACTTCCACCCCTTGGCAGACCGACCGCAACTTCGCCTCGACATGCCTCGACTGACGCGAAACTACCAGGTTTTAGTGTGGAACAATCGGCCGTACACTACCCTACACACCCTTTTGACGGCGCACGTTTTTTTGCCTTGCTTTGACATGTCTCTTGACATCTTTGGTGATCGCCGTTCGCCGCCGGGGGCGAAGCGTCACGATAAAATCACGTCAGATCTGGCGAACGCAGCCCGATAGAGCGATACAGTAGGTAGAGGCGCGAGTCTGCCTACTGCTACAGCTGCAGCAGGTGACTTTACGGCCAGGTGTTGCTGTAGTTTTGCGGCAAGGTGAGGCAACGAACCGACTTTGCCTTTATCGGCAAAAAATACCCGACGAGGCATAAACGCGCCCCGTCATATGCTAAAACACGCAGAGCTACTTACTGTATGTTGTACGGGTGCCCATAGTAGACAGGATCCATGATATACACACAAACCTATATGTTCCACTATTTTCACTATTAACCCTTTTAGGACCGCAGTCCCGTTTTGGGGACAAATTACTTAGAATTTGAATGGATTGTCCCCGAAACGGGACTGCGGTTCTAAAGGGGTTAATAGGCGTATTGGCTCCTGATCGCTGCGCCCCTTCCTCCGTAACAGCTCTGCGTGTTGCCGCACGCAACGATTAATGCCTGTATCACCTGTGACAGCCAACGAATAACCGCAGTCAGTAGTCGGCGGCTTATAGCGGCCAAGGCGAAGCCCTAGCGATGGGGCGATAAGGCGATCGACGGCGTTGACGTCATTGCGATCATTGAAGAAGGAACCCTCGAACGTTTTCTCTTGTTGTTTTTTTTTCGTGTTTTTAAACAGTAACACCGTGTAGTGCTGTACCTGGTGTCATACGTATGTTTTGTACGGTACAGCAAGCAGTATGTGCATTATCTTGCCGCCTTTCGCCCCTCGCGGATCATCATACATGTTCATACGTGTTCATGCATGTCCATACATGTTCATACACCATGTACCCTGGTACCTGCTTTATGGTCGTATTGAAAATTCAATACGCACCGCAGCAACGAGCAGAGTAGCAGTCAGTAGCAGTACGATGATCTCATAATCATATCCCTGTATCACGAGTAGATTGATACCAGATACCTCGGTAGCATGTAGCAATGTAGTGCCTGCTATACGTTCGTATTGACGTTCAGTATGCACACACAGCAGACAGTGGTAGGAGTAGGAGGATCTGATAGGCCAGTAGTCACACGTCCTCCAATTTTGTTATTTTTTTTTCTCCGCCCGCCGGGGGTTTTGATTGGTCCACGGAATTTTGACTGCGGCCTGAAGCCTCAAGGCTCTGGTTTAGGTTATTTTGCGGGCATAATGGGCGCCTTCTCGGCAACACTGGGTACGGAAAGCTTCAGCCCGCAACCATTTGACCGAAGTGGAGGGAGAATCTGATTGGTCGGTCCAAGATCGCTTTTGTTTTACTGCACCTGGTATGTTTTGTTTCTTTTTTTTTTATCCACCCGCGCTGTCGCAACGGTTTCTTCATGCATGCAGAACCAGGCTCGATCTCCCCACCAGAGTCAATGCGCTCCTCGCCTTCTAATAAAAACCGCCAATCTTCACGTTGTTATTAACCTTCACTGCTACTTCTACTACTACTACTGCTACCACTGCTGCTGCTACTACTACTACTACTACTACTACTACTACTACTACTACTACTACTGCTGCTGCTATCACTTCTATTACTACGTCCACCACTACTACAGCTGCTGCTGCTGCTACTACTACCGCGGTGGTACGAATGCATCTAAAACAAAACAGCCCACTCGACCATCAACGTCGGGTGTTCCTCCCTGCCCAAAGGAGGTTAGTCCGCCGCGGCACATTACAACGTGGAGACGTGGAAGAGTGTACCACCTGCGACAGACGACACACGGACGGGCGTATAGTAGTTGGCGTATACGTGTGTGTATGTATGTGGGTGGGTGAATACTCATCAATTCATAGCTTGAGCTACGTGACGTGTTTCTTTTTCTTGGGAGACGATATATATTTATAGATAGATTTACACGTGACCTGTTTGTTCGTTTTTTGTCGCTTTTGCTTTCAACTCGGTGCTGGTGTTTTACCCTCGGCGGCCTTCTGGACAGGCCGTGCGTGGTCACGAGGCACTCCTCCCCCGCCCCCCCCCCCACCCCACCCCACCCCACCCCCCGCGTTGTTTTCCTTCGCCTTGACGCGCATAGGGCTTGTTCGGTATTCCCACTGCTCGTCGACTTTCATGGAGTTATATATGTATACCTGGTATGATATATCTATATGATACTACGTATGCACAACGGCGGGTAATTTGTTTTGTTCGGCGGATTTTTTTCCCCCGCTACAGGTGGCACCGCACCTCGCCCGCCACCGCTACCGCGCGACAGTGCGCGGTTGACAGCTCGGAGCGTCGGGGGGGGGGGGGTGAGGGAGAGGGGGGAGTCGATATCTCATGCATGACCATAGACCCTCGCATCCCTATACTGCGGGGACAGGACACGTCGGGTTTTCAGGGGGGGCAGAGAAGGCCATTACTTAATACTCGGAGTAGTATTCATCGGTGCAACCAACGTTTATAGAGGTGGCGAGATTTTGAAGACCGCTCGACGATTAATAGCACAACGCAGGGCACGCACCCTAGTACATAATCCCCCCCCCCCCCTCTCTCCTCCTCCTCCTCCTCCTCCTCCTCCAGTGCACCTTTCTAGAAAGGGGACCACCGGACATAGCACCATCACCAGGATATGATAGATGAACGGCCACAAAGTTTTTTGTTTTGTTTTCCCTTCTGTTCCCATTTATTGTCTTGGCCCACTTTTCTGTCTCTCTTCACCCCCTACTGTACTCGTAGTCGTGAGAACTCAGACGCGGCGTCACTCACATAGCAGGCTCTCCCTCCGTCCTCCCCACTACGGGTTTTTGCCTTGGGAGGCATTTTTATCGCGAGAAGACTCGAACCATGTTTTTCCCCCTCGTCGCCTCACGTCGGAAATGGACTAATTTCGCGTACCCAGGCTTACGCGCTCTCAACAGTTTGATTCCTCTTTTTTTTTTTCATCTTGTTTTTGTTTTTTTTCCGACTCAAAATAATTTATCGCCACGGTATATATATGGAATTTTAACTCACGTAATCAATTCTATTATTATTATTATTATTATTATTACTATTAGCAGCATTCCAGGGTACCGGTGAGCCACCGGGGCGGCCGTCATGAGGTGGGTTAGTTATTATAATAACACACAAACCAGACCGATTTGTAATTGTTTTGTTGCGCTGGGCTAAAAAAGAACGGCCCTTGAGACGTTTTTTTTTTTTGGGGGGGGGGGGTTGTTCGCTGGGTGGTGCGAACTTGCGGCTCGAGATGGGTGGAGTTTTGGGTAGGTGGATGGGTTGTATGGGTTGGGTGGGTATGCCTCATCGGTCGCCTGTAGAATGTTGTCCTGATCGACGTCGCCTTGTTTTTCGTTTGACGTTGCCGCAGCGTGCACCCTCGAAGGTGGTCGCCGGAGGAGGACGAGCGCTTGCGCGCTTCGGTGGACAGGCACCATGGGGTAAGTAAGGGGTGTGTGTACGCGTAGCTTGAGCTTTCCTTTTCGTTTTCCATTTGGCCTTGCGGTGTGTTTCTTTGTTGGTTTGTTTGTTCGTTTTTTCTTTGCGTTGAGTTTCATCGAACATTGCTTCTGCACCTCATATTAAGTACCAGGTACCTGGTACCACGTACGTATATATAATAATACCCTGGTATATATATTGTACCAGGTACGTAACAGGGTTGTTTTTCCGCTACAGCCGTTGGTCAGGCAATTAATTCCAGCAAGCCACGAGAGTCTCTTATTTTGTGCTGGGACGCCGGTAGTCGTACGCGGCTGGGGTCTCCCTCTCCGCAAGGCTTGGGTATCGGGCGGGGTGGGCGTCTGGCGCGCGTGCCCGGCAGCGCAGTCGAGTCGGCATCTATCTATATGTTTTGTTTGGAGAGTATGGGCGTCTTAACTTACTGGAGTAACCGCGATCAAAAAGGACCCGCGCCGTGATAAACTCACCGCAATTTTCCTTGTTATTAATGTATTAATGTGTGTTTTGTGTGGTTATTCGCTTGTGTGTTTTGTTTGCTTATTTGTTTGTTTGTTTGTAGGAAAGCGGAGCCGCGCTATAGAAATCCTCACCGCGTTTGGTTTGGTTTTGTTTGGTTTGTTTGTTCTACCCTGTTTCTTCGTTCGTTCGGTTCGTTTGTTTATTCGTTTTGTGCCAAAACCGAGCCACGCTATATAGACTAATACCAGGTATGTGATATGGCCCACCCCTTACTTTTTTTTGTTCGTGTTTTATTTGGTTCTTTGCTTCATTTTGCTTCTCTGATTTGTTTTGTTTCGTTTGTTTGTTCGTTTGTCCAGACTAACTGGAAGGACATCGCGGCAGATGTCAAGTCAAGGAACCACGTCCAGTGCCTGCAGCGGTGGAAGAAGGTCCTCACGTGAGTCGTCGGGCCCAAACCCGTCTGTCGACCTGCCTGTCGCCGTCTAAGAGGAAGCAGCTCACGCCTCCTGCTTCCTACCCCCGCTTTCGATCACCCCTCCCCGATTTCGTCCCATCCTGCCCCTCATGAGCGGCAAGAACCAAGGACAACTAAAAATACCTTATTGTTGATATCGTCGTCTTTTGTGCGGATATTTGCATATGCGGGATGTGGAGGTTGTTCTCGAGGATGTGTGTGAAGTGCAGCGGGCAACGCACAGCAGTAGGGACATGCGAGACACGCGTTGTCGCGCAGGCAGGCAGCATGGCAGCATGGCGGTGACACGCTTGCTGCTGCACGGTCTTCGCTGTTGATAGACTGGCGATAAGGACGGTGCGGTGCTTGTCGCTTTCTAGTTGTGGGTGGGTATCGCTATGGCTGTTATGTTATGGCTGTGCAGTGATGCGCAAAGAATTTTTTTACGGTATACCTGGTACATGGCTTAGCTCAACCCCATTTGAGACAGAGAGGGGAAAAATGTCTGGGAAACCAAAAGTGACGGCCTCTTGTACAGCATATCGGCCACAGGGAGCAAGCAGACCGAGCTGCTGAGTGAGGTAGGTAGGGGGGGGGGGGGGGTGGGTGGTGTGCGCGAGAGCTACAACGCAAGGAGATCTCCGACGAGCTGCAAATGAGGTAGGTGGGGTGTGGTGTGTACGCGAGAGCTGCATGCACCAGCAGTTTTCAGGGATATGTGTGTCTCTCGACTCGCGCACGGCATGGTACTATTCTCGCCGTACTCCCGGGTGCTCCGCACTGTTATTGGTCTTAATATTATTAATAGTACTACAGTAGTAATCAATCAGAACCGAAAGTGGAGTTGTAAACATATGGGGGATACATGGCTTTTGGGTCCATGCTGGGTTCTGATTCTTACAACATTAGCCTCCCCGTATTCGACGGTCAAGGAACCCGCCGCCCTACATATTAACAAAGACAAAAAAGCCTCCTTGAATGTGTTGTTATGTTATGTTACTTATACTCGCGTGGTGCTTTTGTTTGCTTGTTTGTCCTATTTTTTTGTTGTTTGTTTGTTTGTTTTGTTTTGTTTTTTTTGGGGGGGGGGCTGTTGTTGGTGCAGGCCGGGACTGGTCAAGGGGCAGTGGTCGAGGGAAGAGGACGAGCTTCTCACCGCCGTCTTCAACGAGGGGCACAAGAACTGGGGGGCGCTGGCCGCGCGCATTCCGGGCAGGACCTCGAAGCAGTGCCGGGAGCGGTGGTGCCATCACCTGGACCCGCGCATCGTGAAGGGAAAGTGGACCGCGGAAGAGGACCAAACCATCGTGTCTATGCACCAGGAGATGGGTAACAAATGGGCCACCATAGCACAGGTGGGGGTGGGGTGCGCGTGAGACAAGCCATGCGGAGACGCGCCTCGGCGTAGGGTAGGGCAGCGTAGCGAAGGGTACTGGCGCGGGGCCGGGTAGCGTAGGTGGCGGAGGGAAGGGTGGGGCAGCGAAGGGTATTGGCGCGGGGTAGGGTTGGGTAGGTTGGTGGGGTAGGTGGCACGCGTCCGTGATGGTGGCTGTGAAGATGGGGGTGAGGATCGACTGTGATGGAAGGTGAAGCAACGGGGGGGCGCTCCTCGGTGCGGGGTAGCGGAGGGTAACGGAGGGGAGCATGAGGGTGGCGGGGGGGTAGCGTAATGTAGCGTAGGATCGATACGATAGCGCGGGGCGGATGCCTGCAGCCGATGGTGGTGGGAACAGTGGTTTTGGTTACATAATCCTTTTTTCCTGCCGCAACGCTCGTCATCACATAATTATTCCAGGAAAAGGTTTTGCCCACAAACGGGAGTGCGCTTCCAAAGGTGGTTTGAGAGGAGCTGCGTCCTTAGCTCGCCGTCTTGTTTTCTTTTTGCTCTTTTATTTTTCCGGCGTGGAAGAAAGACAGAACCTCGCGAATCTTGTCCGCCTTGAGATATGTAGATGATGGAAGCAAGCGGGAATCGATCATTCATCCGAGGTGGGAGTTTTTTCGGGAGAACGACCAGAAGAAGTCGTATGGATGAAACAAATCGTTTCGTAGGGCTGGCTGCCCCTTGCGACGCGGAGAGGTGACTGAACCAACTGACTCTATTTATTTGTCGTAGTTGTTTCTACCCCCAGATGCCGGAATGCCACGCATGCCAACGTTGCGTGAAAAGATGTTGGGAGATGTCGACATGTTTAGCGCGACGCATTGCGGTCGTGCAACTCGGCCTCGTCGGCTACCGCTGGCTCTGATCTGACTCTTGGGTGTTGCGCCGCTGCTGTGCCGTACGATCGTTTTTTTCGTCGGTCGTTTTTTTTTGTTTTCGGCCGGGTTGCTCCGCTTCCTCTATTGTGCAGCACCTCGACGGTCGCACGGAAAACGCAACCAAGATCCGCTGGAAAATATTGGAGCGAAGCATTAGGGGCGGGAGCGACTTGCACCGCCTGGAGAAGGTACGGGTGGGGTTTGGTTGTGATGTCGTGAATTTTGGAGCTGTACGGTCAGGGAGGGTACGGCTAGGTAAGGTAGGGTAAGGTATTGTAAATAAGGCGAGGAGACGACGTAAGGTAGGGTAGCGCGAGGTGAGGTCAGGCAGGGTAAGGTATAGTAAGGTGAGGTCTGGCAGGGTAAGGTATGATAACAGATAAGGCGAGGCATAGCCGGGCAAGGTATGGTGAGGCCGGGGAAGGTAAGGCAAGATAATATCGTTGTTGATGCTCTAGCGCTACTGTATCTCGTCGGCAAAATCGACTCCTTGGTCACAGGACACGTGTGTGAGGCAAGTAAAAGTGTGTTAGTAGCAAGGCAAGGTGCGGTTGGGGTGTGGTGCATTTCGGCGAGAAGGGAAGGGAAAGGGAGGGGGTGGAGTAGGGTAGGGTAGGGTAGGGTAGGGGGAGAAGGGAGCGCACAAGAGAACGCCCCTTCGATTCGGCCTCGTTTTTCACTTTTTGTTCTTCTGAGAGCGGGCAGGAACAGCAGTGCCTGCATTGTGTGGTGCCGTAGATGAGTTGGTGTTTTCGTTCAACGAAACGAAAGTGCCGCGTGACGCTTGTAGCTAAGCTGTGTGTTGCCGAGTGGTCGATATGGCTGGCCTATTGATACGTAGCTGAATCGAGTGTCTTGATCGGCCCTGTCTCGTCCGTTTTCGCTTCGAAATCTTGAGAATTCGCTGAGCGCAAGTTGCTCTTGTTGTACCTAGAACCGGATTGGTTATTTTTCTCCTTTCGTTCGGTGCGATCTACCCGTACGCGGGGTGGCGTGGACTCTGGTCAGGTGCTTGCTCTCGAGTGGGCGAAATGGTTGTCAGGATTGACTCTGTCTTACCCGTGTGCTTCGAACTCTTTAGAGCTAGCTTCTACCACCCGCAGAAACGCAATGCCATTCCTCCCGCCTAAAATTGTGCGTCGAAGTATGTGCTCCTGCTTAAACATCCCCCTCCTACAAACACTATGAATAGTTAGCGATTGTTCATGGGAGTGTATCAAGAGGCACGGCCTCTTGCCTAAATATCGTCCCTCCCCCTCTATTACGGGGGGGGCTTATTAAATAGGACCTACGGTACAGACAAAAACCTATATATTTCGCTATTTTTACGAACAATATATGGTCCTGTTTACTATGGCCCCCACTACTGTCGAATCGAAAGAACGCGCACTCTCGATGACTGACGTTTCAACTCTTGCCCTAATCCTGACCCAGATTGCAAGAGGGAATTCTTGCCGACAGGGCACTGACGCCCGGCTACGCTGCCTCGCCGCCCAGGCTGCGGCGTCCGCCATGTCCAAGGCTAACGAGGCTATCAACCCGATCGGCATTCCCGAGGTGACTGGTGTTGCTGTGTGCTTTCCTTTGTTTTCGCCATTTATCCGTTCGCCTTCCGACGATGTGTTACAGCAGGAGTATATATATGTATACGTCACGTGAAAACTGACCTCCTTCCCCCTCCTTTCCTCCCCTCCCCTTTACATTCCCCCTTCCTTTTCCCCTTCCCGCTCCTCTCCCCTTCCCGCCCCGCTCCCCTCCCCCTCCTCTCCCCTTCCTCTCCCCTCTCCTCTCCTCTCCTCTCCTCCCCTCTCCTCCTTCCCTCCCTTACCCTCCCTCTCCCCCTTCCCCTTCCCTCTCCTCTTTCTCTCCTCTTTCTCTCCTGCAGAATCCGACAGCGGTGCAAAGCGTACTCGACCAAAATTTCAG
This sequence comes from Nereocystis luetkeana, assembly GCA_031213475.1. Taxonomy (NCBI): domain Eukaryota; class Phaeophyceae; order Laminariales; family Laminariaceae; genus Nereocystis; species Nereocystis luetkeana. Next base: position 6,620,554 of record JARUPZ010000013.1, on the reverse strand, counting down.
AGACATGGAGATGGCCCGCCACATGCCCTTCGCGAACGGCTGCAACGGGACACACGTCGTCCCCGCCATGCCCACCGTCTCCAATACCACCACCGGAAACCCCAACTCCGCATCCTCACCCTTCGCGTGCAGCGCGAGCCTCGCCGGCGGAGGACCTCAGGAGCGAGAAGTGGATTGCCGAGAAAGTAAGAAGAGAAAAATGCCGGGCGGGAACTTGGGGGCGCTGATGGGAACCGGGACCGGGGGGGCCGGAGACAGTGGCACCGAGTTGAAGCAGGGGAGGGGAGGGGGTGAGGCGCAGTGTGGCCGGCGCGGATGGCTACCGGAGGAGGACGAGCGGCTCCGGCAGGTGAAAACGGTTGGACCCTTGTGAGGTGGAGTAGAGTGGGTGGGGGTGCGGTGGAGTAGAGTGGGTGGGATGGGGTGTGATTTGAAATGATGCATGTAGACTCTTTTTTGTCGGGCGTTGGTGCTGCGCTGTGCTTTCCTTTCTCTCGATTCTCTGTAGGCCTGCGTGCGTACATCAGCGGTGTGTGTGTGTGTGTGTGTGTGTGTGTTTTTGTTTCATATACATCGATTGGTACTGTTGTCCATGTTTTGTGTATTAATATAAGTATGTCTTACGTATAGAAAAAACGGTGGAGGTCTTTCCTACTGTAAAAGTGTCCCCGGTTGTCTTCCCGACCGGTCCGACCGTTCGATCGACCAGCCCGCGCTGTTCGCTCGTTTCGCCACCGGACCAATGTTTCACGCATCAAACAGATCAGATACACTATCACGGTGGCCCCTGCTACAAACGGGGTGCCGGGTGGGAGCAGTGTAATCTGCGTCATCTACGTACTGTATAGCACGTGGTTTCTGGGTGGGATCTGTACGACACAGATCCTGCTGCACAGACAAGTCGTAACGGCAGCAAGATGTAGATGATCTGTAGATTATGTGCTGTAGATGGTGGTGGTCTGATGAACGTCGTTGGCAACGGGTTTGAATGCACGTACGTGCTCGCTGGCAGGCGGTGGGGAGACTAGGGGAGAAGAACTGGAGGTACGTCGCTCAGAGCGTTAGCACGCGCACTCACATCCAGTGCCAGCAGAGGTGGAAGAAAGCACTCAGGTGAGTCGTCGTCTGACCATAGATTAGACCCTCGCATCCCATCCCTACACAATGCCAGGACGGATCACGTCGAGTTTTCATCGACCAGACAGACAATGCCTGCACCAAGCGCGGCGCGCGGGGGGGGGGGGGGGGTGTTTTGTTGTTGCCATGCTGTCTTGGTTTGTTTCGGTGCGTGATGCGGAAGAAGTTCGTGTTGGTTTTGTGGTTGATATAATGTTTTATCTTGTTGCTCGTATTGTAGGTCGTGGTCACGTAAAGGCAACGCAAGTTTCTCGCTTTTCGGGCTTGGCTTGGCTTGGCTTGGCTTGGCTTGGCTTGCCTCGGCTTGGCTTGGCTTGGCTTGGCTTGGCTCCTCCAGCGTTGGTTGGTCTCTCTCAAGCGGCGCTAGTCTCGAAGGGGGTAAACGCCGTGCTTGATTTTGCGAGACTATTCTTGCGGTATTTTTGCGCGACTAGCTATCTACCTCGCGTAAACATGGCGTCATGACTTGCGGGCTTGCAGGCCCGGCCTTGTGAAAGGTGCCTGGAGCTTGGAGGAGGACGAGAACCTGGTGACGCTCATCGCTCAGGGGTTCACGAACTGGAGCGAGCTGGCGACGCATACGCCCGGCAGAACGGCTAAGCAGGTGGGGTCTCGCAAAAAAAAAAAAACGAGAACAGGAATGCAAGGGCGTTTTTTGTAGGAGGGTAGATATGCTTACTATCCCCCGTACCCTACTCTGGCGATTGCCCTGGTACATTTTCTAGTATTAGAACAACAACATGTAGTATATGCTCTGGGGGTACCCAATATATTTTCGAGTATGACCAAAACAAGTGCTGGTAGGGTACATATATATATATATATTACTATATATATAGTAATATATATATATATTTATTATATAAATATATACCCTTGGTACATTATGTATATATACTCTAGGGGTACCCGTTAACGTATCCGAGTATCACTAAAGCAAGTGGTGTATATACTATTTACCCAGTAAATATCCGAGTATGACCAAACGGCTGTAGCCGGTTACACAATCGAGTATCAGAGTATATACTGAAGTACCTTGTTCAACACACCCTTGCAGGAATGCACGTACAGATCCCTCATGCATGAGCACTACTATTCGGGTGCGCTTTACTGAGCTCAGGAGACTAGAGTGCAACAGCCGTTCAGCAGCAGCAGGATAAGCGTGGACAAGGGGGCAATGGGAAGCCGGAACCCCGAAGCCCTTTCCCGGGTATAAAATGCAATGTCTTCGTTCTCTTTATTTTTTTTTAATTCCTTTGTTCTTGATTTTGCCCCGCGTTTGCGCAGTGCCGGGAGCGTTGGTGCCACCACCTCGATCCCAGCGTCAACCATGGCAACTGGACGCAGGAGGAGGATGACCTGCTCTGCTCTCTCGAGGTGGGTTAGGGTTAATGGGTTGAGTGACGGGGCGGGTCGGGGGGGGGGGAAGGGTGGGATGGGTTGGGTTGGCGGGTGTGTGGGTTGATGAGGTGGTGGGTCTTAAGAGTCGGTGTTTCTTTTTTTGTAGACGCGCACGGAGTTTTTACCGTAGTACCCCATCTGGGGTATCTTTGTTATGTCATTCACCGTGAGCTTGGGTATGGTATGGGTGTGTGTACGTGGAAATATCGCTTTTTTCTTTGCGTGTCGTGTTTCTCGGCGCTTTTGCGGCCGAAAAAATCTCTCTTCCCGTGTTGACCCCCCCACCCCCACCCAACCTCTCTCCTCCTCACCTCTTCCCCTTCCCCTCTGCCGACGCTTCCGCTTGCGGGCAAAGATGTCGGTTGACGGCACTCTTTCTCCGTAGAGTGTATCTATATCTAGCAGAATAACTACAACGGGGCCTCAACCGGGCCCAAAACTAGACAGCCTAGACAGACAACCGACATCTTTGCTTGTGGGCTGTACTGCCCGCCTCTCTCCCGCGCAGACACGCCTCGGCACGAAGTGGGCGGCGATCGCAAGAGAGATGCCCGGCCGGACGGAGCACGCTGTCAAGGGAAGATTCAAGGTGATAAAATGGTTGTACGCACACCTCGCCCCCCCCCCCCCGGTTGGCTGGCCATCCTCTGTTTTCAACCATGAGTTTTATTCGACTGGCAGCTAGCCAAGTGCAGCTCTTCCGCATGTTGGGTAGAACCTAGCAGGTTATTTCGGAACGGCCAAAAGAAAGGACCGAAGCAATTGCTGATAGAACACTTATTAATAACCAGTATGGACGAGTCTGGTTGTGTCAACGTGCTGTTTTTGCGTCGTCATCTCCGCTTTTTTTTTTCTTCTTGATTTCCTTCCTTCCCCCGTCCTTGCCGATACTTTTTTCCGCTCTGAGAAAAAAATATACATCCCACCCACTCGTGTACTCGCGTCACTATGTTTCGCTTCGAGAATAACTGAGGCTGCTGATGAAGGTAGGAGAAAAAAAATGTGCGCTCGGCGCCTGGTCTTTTTTGCTCGGTCGGCCGCCGGGCTTGAGTACCGAAACCATCTTTTTGTGTGTGTGTGTGTTTGTTTTTGTGTTTGTTGTTGGGTGTGTGCTCGCAGACGCTATCCAGGGAGAAGCGCGTCGGCGGAGCCGGCGCTCAGATTTCCCAGAGGGCCAAGGATATGCAGGATGGGAGGCTCAACGGAAAGGTGAGAGTATGATGTATGTATTGCGGAGGAAAAGATACATCATATACCAGGTATCATACCTGGTATCAGGCGTATGTACCTGGTACCTGGTATATGATGAGGCTTCATCGGGTTTTTTTGTTGCGATTGAATCTGTCTCGATACATTAACGAATCTCCCACAAAAACAGCCCCATGTGGCGGCGTGATTGCCGCGTCTTGAAGAATCAGAGCGCAACGCAGGTTAATTTTTTTCGTGCACGCGAAAACTGCTCTTTCGATGAGGCCTTACACAGTACACAGTACACTCCACGCCACGCGCGACCACAGCATCACACTCCACGCCACGCACGCTTAAGCCTTTTTTTTTGCAAATAGTTGTACGAGTTTCGATGAGGTTCTCGGTCTCTCAGCCGAGATTTCTTGTTGTTTATCATGGGGGGGGGGGGGGATAAAACTATAAATAACACGCATACTTGCACTGATATGCGGTAAAATCCGTGGCAGGCATTTCCCCGCGTAAAGAAAAGTAATCGCTTAGCATCAGTCGCGGTCCTTTAATAGCTACTACCTTGTAACCTAGGTAATCCTGACCTTTTAGGATTCAGGTCTAGCGACCTACCTACCAGTATTTAGCGGTTTGTTCCCAAAACTAGTTGGGATTCGAGCGGTTTGTGCCCGAAACGGGAATGCACTTTACGGTGGTATCAACCCCATATGACTAACACAAACACCATGCAGCACTACAACTATCGTGATGCTGGATAGCGTGTTGCGGACACGTGTCGTACCCAATTCATTCGACGCAGTGCATGGAGGGTGTTGTGTGGTTGGTGGACCCAACCCACTGGACTACCCACCCACCCACCCACCCACCCGTGATGCCAGACTCCAACCCCAACCCCAACCCTACCCAACCCCAACTCAACCCCTACCCTACCCTACCCAACCCAACCCCAACTCAACCCCTACGCTACCCAACAACCCCAACTCAACCCCAACCCTACCCTACCCCAACCCTACCCAACTCAACCCCTACGCTACCCAACTCAACCCCAACCCAACCCAACTCAACCCCTACACACAGGGCCGAGCTGATACGAGAATGTCGTTGGCGTCCGCCTCTCAACAGACGCCGTCGCCGCTACCGTTAATGGGGGTAACGGTTAAAAGCGACAGCCAGGAGGACGACCTTGTGAGTGTAGTGTAGCACCGCAAGAAAACATAAAAAGCTGCGCTTGATTCGTGTCCAACTATCTATCTCCCTCGCTGCAGCTCTATCCTGGGATGGAAGCGGTTTCCTCGATAGGCCGGCCGCACGTAGATACACACGGCGACGAGAATATGTTTTTCGATCAAGCAATCAAGACTCCTGTCTGAGAGTTGGACCAGGGACGTCCAACGATACCCGCGCAAGGGTGTGCGCGCGGGGTGCACGTCTCGATGCTGGCTTTGTGGTTTTCTTACAGCACGATAGGGGTGTTTGCCGGGTGTGCTTCGGCGGCGGCAGGCGCTCTTGTACGGATGATGTTTCCTGGTCGGAGACTCTGATTTGGTGGTTGTCGTACGGCACGATGGCTTGTTTCGCCGGTGGCAGTTGTAGCGTTGAGCCTCGTTGCGCCCATGTTTCATCCTCCCTTGGCTATTCCCTTGGTGATCGCTTTCGCTATTCCTTTGTCTGCAGATTGGATCGGTGAGGGTAATGCTGGGGATGGCGCCAAGCCCTCTCCCCATGCAGCCCCCCACGCCCTGCGTTGCGAGCAAGAAGCGAAGGGTGGCGACATCGAGTATGGTGCGCCACGCCTCTGCCAGAGGGTGTGGAGAGTTCGCGGGGAAATTCGTTCCGCATCAGCAGCCTCAACAGCAGCAGCGACAACAGCAGCAGCAGCAGCAACAGCAACAACCGCAACAGCAGGGAGAGGTACGGCGAAGTTGTTGTGGCATTGTTTGGCGTGTTTTGGGGATCGGTTGTTTGGCGAGGACACCGCTCTCGGTCCCGTGAGAAGAAGCTATACCCTAGGCCATGGCATGACGGCCGCCACGATGGTTACCTGAACGCCCAACTGACGTTTCTCTCAAGACCGGGCCCCGTCTGTAATGCTGCTGCTGCTGTTGCTATAAGAATATTGTTTTTTTGAGTGCACCCCTTGGCAGTAATGTCGAATTTACAGCCTCTGTTTACCTCTGTATGCGTATGCCATCTGTGACAATTACGGGCATGCGCGAAGCCGCAGGCGGGCGTCCTCCGCCCACCGCGACGAAGCCCCCCTTGCCTTGTACGTACCGGGTACATACACATTTGTGAAAATAAAAAATAAAAAACATAAACAAAAAAAAAAACTTGAGCTGTGAGATCGAGGACTTCGTGCAAGTCGTATGTGCAAGCTGTGTGTGGTATATTACGGGGGACCATAGTTAAGAGGACCTGTGGTACACATAAACCCCACATATTTAACCATTTTTACTAACAGTATTTGGTCCTATTAACTATGGCCCCCCGTAATAGTCCCTTTTTCGCGCGTGTTCATACTATAATACAATACGAATACGTTTTTTTTGCGACTTCATCACATGACCTCTTCCAGGTATATGTATACTTGAGTATATGAACATATCGGGTCCCGCTAAAACAGGACAGGGCTCTCCGGGTACAGCTGCCAGGCTGGGCGATGGGGAAACCTGGCCACGCAAGGATCACAGCCAATCTTTTTCGTTCGTTAAATATCATGCTTGTTCCGTTCAGCTGTTCGGCGAAGAATTCGTGCAAGCTCGAATGCCGTTCTTTCCGTACGCAACGCCGATGCCATGCCATTCTCCTCCGCAGGCCGTTGAGAGTGCCGCCCAGCAGTCGTCGGAGTTGAAGTTGAGTCTGGACCACTTCAACGTCGCGACGATACACTCTGAGACTGAAAGGATGGAGAACAACGGATTGAGCGAAAAAATGCTCCAGAACGGAACCCCAGGTAAACAATAATGGACACGGGCGAGGAGAGGGCGCTGACCGAAAACAGAAAAATAGTTGCCTCACCACGCGAAACCTCGTAACACGAGAACAGGAAAAGTCTGGCCGAGTTGCTTCCCATGACAAAGTATCTAATTGCCGTTGTTGTTGTTCTTGCATGAGCTCATAGCAACATCGCGTTCCGTGGTCACCGACCGGACAGGCACCAAATAACTCTGGAGTGGAAGAATTCGTTAGGGATAAATGGAAGCAAGATAAGACAGCTTACCTTTAACTGAAGCAAATGCGTACCACCTCAGACCAGAAAGTAGAAGTCGTGTCAGCGCACGTACGTCGTATGTACATCTATCTACAGTATCCATCTATCTATCTATCTATCTATCTATCTATCTATCTATCTATCTCTATGTATATGTCGTTGCATCTGTCTTTGCACCTGTCTATCTAACGCCAACCGCGTGCGTCTGACAAAAAACCGATTTTTCCGCGGCTGGGCGCCTCGCACCTTTTGTCTTTTGGCTGTACTGCGTGCAGATGCGGTATCGATCGCGCGGCTACTTTCCGTGAGCAGCATGGGCGCGGAGTCGACGACGTTATCCGACGTGACCTCCGGATGCTGCGGGTCTAGCCGAACCGCAAACACCAAAAACGCCTCCTTAGCTTCCTCGCCGGTGCAGGCCAGGTATGTGTATGTGTTGGGGTTGACGCCTTGTACGATGTAGGGATGCGCACCACTATTTGCCCAAAAAAGTGGGACCTTCTTGCTGGCCTTCCCAACTGAACGAACAGGCTGACCACGTACTCTTATGTACCCAGCATACAATACTTTTTACGTCTGTGTTTTTTTTTTTGTTTTGTTTTTTTCGTTTTCAGGCCTACTACAAGTATAGGCTATATAGGATTGGTTGCTCCTCAAAAGGTGTTGATGGGGGGGGGGGGAGGGAGGGGATGTTGTTTCCGCCCCCCCCTTCAGAGCAGTACGCAGCAGTACCGACTAGTGCTTGTACCTGCTTGTACATGCTTGTACATGCCAGAGAGGTGCTTGCCGCACTTACCGCGTGCGTTCGCTCCTTTTGCGCGCTTGTGCTGGATAGGTTTTCGGTATAAACTGCTGCTTCGATACTAGAGTAGTAGTGGTATACGCATGCTTTCCTACGACCACCTACGGGTATTGCATGCGTTTGTTTGGCGATTTCATTCACGGCTGTTCACGGGTCCCGACTCGACCCGCGGGTCCGGGCAGGAGGTCTCCAAAAAATTGCGGGTCGGGTCGGGTCGGGTCGGGTCAAGGGTCGATCTTATCGGGGACTGTTTTTTAGTTTTTTTTCAGTATTTTCACGAAATTTCGGTATTTCTCGGTTTTTTCCTGTAGGAAAATACCGAAATTTCGGGAAAATACTGAAAAAAACTAACAACCACTCCTCGTTAAGATCGGCCCTAAGCGATTCCGTCCGACCCGACCTGCGAGTTTTGACCTGGCCCGTGAACACCCGTGATTTCAGTGTTTTTGATCAAATTGTCACGGTAATGACTCGGCCAGCTGTGACATCGATCGATTTGGCCGAACACTTGTCGAGGCCACGTCCAATGGGTTCAGTGCTGCAGACATTGTCGAGGTTGAGTATGAGTTTTTTTTTTAAATGAAAAGTGGTTTGTCCCCGGCATGGGGGTTATCTGGTGGTATTAGTATAAACAGCTGTAGATTGACTGCTGTCGACCGGTTGTGTTCTCCATCTCACCTTGAGCTGTCCCACACACATATGCTACGCACTTTATGGGTTTCGTGTTTTGTAGCGCTGACGAGCAGCAGCAGCAGCAGCAGCAGTCGGTGGTCGGGACCGGAGAGGAGGCAACTTCGCGCCTGGCGCAGAAGCGGCCGGGGGCAGATCAATCGGTGAGGATCGACTTCAACTGCAACCGAAAAGGAAAACCGAAATGAACATGAAAAATGAAACCGCGAGAGCGACAGCAACTGCGCATCTGCAAGCTTTCATAAATTAAAGAGCTTCGGTACCACTACAAACGTTTGCCATGCCGGCTTCCGAGATACTTTTTTGTGCGGTAGGAAAGAGGGGCAAAGCTACTTGGAGATAGTGTGAACCCGTTTTTTGGAGTGGTAAAGGAAGGGATCACGCTGGTTCATGAGAGGATGCCTCGCTACGAAATGCTGCGCGATCTGATGGTGACCGTTTTTGTTATTTCTTCTTTTGTTACCTTGCCGCCGCTATATTCACTTCATTAAGCAGAGCAGGACCGACGTCGACACCGACCTGTCCTACAGCACCCCCGTAGACAAGATGTTCCAGCCGATGACCCTTCCGAAGGTACGGAGATGGCACAGAGAGATAGCGGCCTGCCACACACACACGTGCTGTAGGTAGCTCGGTTTTATACCGCAGTTAGCTTTGCCTTGCTGTAATTGCACGCTACTCGGGCGGCAACGGTTCCCGCAAAATAGTTGTCACTCGTTGAAATTGCCTCGATGCACCGCATGCGACTGCTGTTCCGATATTGCGTCCCTCTTTCGCGAAATGTGTTAACTGTTGATACCAGCTAGCTAGCTAAGCCAGGTATGCTATTCATCCCCGTTTTTTTTATTTTCGGTAATAATTCTGCACAGATGAACCGGACCCTCTCTCCCTTGGGACCCATCGTGGCCGCTTGTGAAAAAAAAACGGTTCGTAGGAGGCTCGTGCAAACCATAAGATACGTTTGATTGACTACGGCATCGTTTCCAAGATTCCTCTCGCGCTGAGCTTTCGCCTCGCTGTATTGAATGCGACTGCTCTTCTGCCTTCCCGCATCCGTTTCTGCAAAAAATCATAATCCCGCATCTGACTTTCCTCGCTGTACTCCCGTACTTAAATGCATGCGACTTATCCTGCTCCGGCGACTCTTCCGCTTCTTTTTTTTTCGGGGGGGGGGCGGGCGGCGGTGGGTTGCAGGATCCTTACGCCGCAAAGATGGGTGATGACCCTCTCAGTGGAAACTACTCTGTCAGTGAAGTTTCCTCCCTGGTTTCTAAGCCGAGCGTCGTGGACTACTCCGACCTTGCCTCCATCCTCATCGACGGCTTCGACGTTTGCAAGGTATGTCATATCCCGGCACGGTGTGGAAACCCTGAACCCCATTGACTGATTGCTGGTTGGCCTGCGTTCGTGAACGAAGCCAGCGACACCCGGGGACGATAGGGCCTCGTCCCCATATTACATATCTTGTTCGACGCGTTCCCTCTTTGCCTGTGGCCGGCGTAAATTGTGTATTCTCTCTTATAACCCCCGGGCGTTGTTTTTTGTGCCTCTCGGTGATGCACTGTTTGCGTGTTTTTTTGGTGGTGTGAACGTTTTCATGTTTGCATGTTTGCGCTCAGGGTTCCGTTGAGTTCTACGTTTTGTACCTGGTATCTGTATTCGAAATGCATTGCTTGTTGCGGGGTCTGGTTGCGCTGCTATGTGCATTCCCTCCCTCAGAGTTGCCCGGTGTACACGCTGTGTGTTATTCCTTTGGCAACGTGACGCGTGTCCTTCTCTCGCGCGAAATCCTCCTCCTTTCTCTGAAGAGGGCCTCACCCTGTATTTTTTGTCTACAGGGCAAACTTTATCGCGCTCTTGTTTATAATCGATATATATATATAGATATAGATATATTTATATATATAATATGCCGTTCCATATATTCACCCCATTTTTTGCGTTGGTGTCCCTCGTTTTGCCAAACGCAGGACGGGGTCGGGTCAGAAGGCGAGTTTGTGACTCTCGGAGAAGATCCGTACAGCGACTACTCTCTGACCGGGAACTCGATCATCTTGCAGTACCCCGCGGACGATCGCGCACCAACCCCTCCGGAACATCCGCCCCCACCCCTCGAGGACCAGGACGCCGAGTTCGCTAAAGATTACGAAGAGATTCTCGGCATCCCGTCCGATTTGACCGAAGCCCTCGCGGCAGGAGTGTTCGACGCTGAAAACCCGTGCGACCCCTATTTCTAGCTCTTGGCCTTGCGATGGGGCAAAAGGGCAAGCAGAACCAGCACGGCGTGAAAAACTCGGGATTGCTTTTTGGTTGGCGATACACGACTGGCTCATCGTGGACTGACTCTCCATGTTTTTTGGTGGTGCATGCATGTACATAGGTGGGAGGGGATTAGTGAGAAGAACTCGAGCGAGCGCCGTTCGGCCGGAAAGTGTCACGGCAAATGATCTTGTTTCGTTTTCTCTTCAGGTCGTATTGTGGCGGTTGTTGTTGTTGTTGTTGTTGTCGTCGTTGCTGTTGTTGTTGCTGTTTGCCGTTGCCGGTGGTGGTGTCATCACGGTCGACGCCGTTTTTTTTTTTTTTTCGTTTTTTTTCTTGTCTTTTTTTATGCTCTGGGATTATTGGAGACTTTCTTAGGTGTGTTTCGATGTGAGGGCTGCGGAGAAGAAGGTGGCTGACGTCGAGTAACTCCAGGCCCGCGACGCTAAAATAAAAAGCACTAGTGGTAGGACCGAGAGATCGGATCAGATCAGATCCCCATGTCACTATCTAGATATTTCGAGGCAGATAAGATTCCAGATTTGCAAGATCTGCAAGATCTGTATGACCTGCATGATCTGTATGATCTGTATCATATATATATGTATAATGTATGATACGGCGCTTGCTTGCACACATTTTCGCCGGGTGGGGTCTGTATGATACGGGCTCTTGCGCAACATCCCATAACGGCAAAAAAAAAAATGCAGGATCTAGACAGATTGTCTGCTACATACAGGTCGTGATCTGCCGTGATATTCCGATACGTTGACACGTCTTTTTCTTCTTTTTTTTTCACGTCGTAGGTGCGTTCGCTTCCTTCGTGTGCGGCAGGCAGGCAGTCCAGCGAAAGCAGTAGACGCGCTCGCAAGTCATGACGAGGTTGACGATCATTTCACTCGCAAACACACAGAGAAAATACCGGGTAGTATACAAGTATGCGTATGAACTGGATTGAACGTGATTTTGCTTGCTGGTGAGGAGTGATCATAGTGTTTCATTCTGTTTCCCCCCCCCCTGCGGCTCCCCCATTGATTGGTGCCTATTCCACCCGGATATAACGCGGTTTGGAGCTTGCATCTGTGGGGGAGGGAAAAGCACCCTGGGAAGCCCGTGTGGCGGAGATTCATTGTGTGGTGTGTCGGAAGGAAAACACTAGTTTTGCACACACTTTTGTCTTTTTTTTGTTTTGCTTTTGGGTTTGTTTGGGTTTTTTTTTCTCGTCCTGGTGTTTTTGTTTTGTGTATGGACCGACGACAGGCGTTCAGGCGAGTCTTCTTGGAGGCATGTTTCTTGTGGGAAACCCTCCGGCTTGTTGGGTGCGTGCTTACCAACCAACCTTCTAGGGTTGTGTACGAGTACTGGATATACTGGTCTGTTGTTTCGCGAAAAATGTTGCAATCTGTTTAGTTTTTTTTCATGTTTTTTTGTGTCTCCCGCGGTGTTGTCCTACGTTTCGTTCGAGAGATGTTTCTGTCCGTTCGGGCCGCCTCTCTTATGTGTCCGGTTTGGTTACACCGTCCACGAGCTCGTGCCCATCGTGTTTTGGTACAAACGACACAACCAGGAGTCCTGGCAGTGGAGCCGGTTGAGAAGCCAAGCCTGCGGTAGTATCACGCACGCAAGCCTTTGCGCATCTGTATCGATTGAGCTGGGTGCTTGTGTCGCCGAAATTGTACAGTAGTAGGCGTACGTAGGCGCGCCACCATATTCGTATCATAAAAAAAAAAGACGCAGTTCCATGTTTTCCACTTTTCTTTCTTGCTTGCGGGGAGTTGGAAATGAAGGCGGTCGAGCTTTCGTCCTCTTGACGCCGTATTCTGTGAGGAGGTCGGAATGGCAACATGCCCAAGGCCAGCAGAAGAGGGCGAGAGGGGGTGGGCGGTCCTCGTGTCGTGCATGGGCGTAGGTGGGGGTACATGGCCGACAAACATCGCGTGGCACCCGTGTCGGTTTTTTGCTTTTGTGAGAAGGGCGAGAGGAGGCTTTCATGCCTCGGCGCGTCGGTGTACTTGCCTGCCCGATGGGGCAAAAAGGGGGTTATTGCGGCCGCCCGCGTCACGAGAGCGGGGTCGCGAGGATGTTTGCACAGGTGCCGGTTTTTGCTTTTGTAAGAAGGCGAGATGGGGCTTTCATGCCCCTTGGCGAGCCGGTGTACTTGCCTGCCCGAGAGGGCAAGAGGGGGCTATTGCCGCCGCCCGCGTCACGAGAGCGGGGTCGCGAGCGGCGAGGCTGGTTGTGAATTGGGGTGGGGGGGGGGGGGGTGTTTTACGATGGATATTGTTAGCTGTAGAGGCATTGACGGTCGCTCTAAAGCGGCATCGACAGTCCCTGTTGTTGGTTAGACAGTAGCACTGGTCATTTTTATTTGCTTCGGCAAGGCGTAAGAGGTGCGCGTGGCTAGAAGAAACACGAGGTGTAGGGGGAGCGCAAGGTTAAACCTGGCGGGTTATTTCGGGCGAGGACAGGAGGACTGCTGGCAATATTTGCTGCTCGTTGGCTGTCTGCTGCTGTCCTTACCACGCGTAAGCGTGACAAGCAAATAGCACAGCGAAAATGAGCCGTTGCCGGAGCTCTGCTTGATGGTCCCTGTTGGCTCGCCCAGTCAACGACGATTGCGTGCGCGTGGAATTAATGCGAAAAGGGATTTGGCTCTCTCGGGAATGTCTTTAATTGTCCACACGTCGGTCGGACAAATGATCTACAGATCAGACAGATCATTTACAGATAATCTAGATCCTGACCTGCTGTTATCAATATGTTGCGCAGGATTTGCGTAGTACGGATCTTACCCCAAGAATCGTGCCCAAAATCATGGAGATTGTACGGCTCCCACCCAGCATTATAAGCTAGACCATACAGATCAGGCGCATGTGTGCCCGAAAGGATCTAGATCATGAACTGTGGGAATGATCTGTCCGATTATCTGTGAAATTGTCTCGAGTGAGGATGAATGATGCCCACAGACCTATAGAACAGAGAACCTACGTACTACTCCATGTTGACTGAGTTGAGTGTTATTACAGAGTAGTGCAGACAAGCCCTTCTAACCAATAAAAGCCAACATCCATGATCTATTACTCGGTGGAACCGGGTCTTTCACGGGGCACAGTAGAACAGGCATATCTCGGGAGCTCCAAATGTCTACTTCTACTACAACTTCTACCGAGCAGCATTAGTTATTACCAGGCAGGGTACGCTATGCAAAGAAAGAAAAGACAACCCCCCCACCCCGTAAATACAATGGGGGGGCACAAAGCGCTATTTGGCAGTACGCGAGCGAAACTATTGTTACAACATCTAACATCCGTTGCCGAGCCGGGTTGTGGTAGAGAGGTATAACAGCTCCTACATTTTCTGGGGCTCCTGACTTTATTATGATAAGAGCTCTAAAAATGAATGCATCATCTCTGACCTTGAAAAAATAGGTTTGCGCAGCCTGAGGTACTACTTCGACTACCGCATATACCTGGTATGGGATATCGTATAGCACGCAAGATGTTACACCCCCCCCATCCACACCTCACGGCGCTTCGCGCATAGTGTAAGCAATGCCTGCCTGGTCGGTGAATACCGGACGTGCTCCGTCCCGGCATTGTAGGGATATGCGAGGGTCTATGGTCACACGGCTACGGCCATGCATGATATGGAGTACACCCTTCCCCCCCCGTCGGACGGACTATGATTTTCTCGACGACTGACGAGACTGCGAACAAACGCCGAGCGGTGCGTCTTTCTGGAGCCACTACTCTTACGGGGGACCACAGTAAATAGGACCAAATACTGTAGGTAAAACTAGCAAATTATATACCCTGGTAGGTTTTTTGTGTGTATCGTAGGTCCTATTTAATGAGTCTGCCCCCCTCCCCCTTGTTGGAGAGAAAATTGGCTCGGCAATTTATGCCAGGGAGGGTGTCATGTTGCGTGTATTTCCTATATAAGAGTTCACGACTAGGTTCGCTTCTTCGAGTCGAACTAATTACGGGGGGCCATATTTAATAGGACCTACGGTACGCACAAAAACCTACCTGATATATATTTAGCCATTTTTACTAACGATATTTGGTCCTATTTACTATGGTCCACCGTAATAAGAAGCCACTAGTAATACGTGTGTTGCAAAGTTTGTGAGGCAAATCCTGTGTTGCGACATGTAACGCAATGAACGTTTGAAGCTCGTTTTTTCGACTACGTACTACGAGTAAGTTCTTATTTTTGTTCCCGTTTTTTTTTAGCGGTTTGGTCTTCAGCCGGTGCCTGCAAGCACGACTCACAACATAAGCGCAAGAACAGGCGGGGCGTTAGCTTCGACGGTGCAGCCACGAGCAGGCGTATACCTGACACAGGCAGAGATACGCCGTTTGCGCCAAGCCCCACCTTCCCGGGTGCCGTGTGGGTCGTGGGCCGAACGGCACGATTTCGCTGGAATGTGGCGTTTTGATGTTTTTGGATAAAAAACAGTGATCTCCTTGCGACGATCTCGTCGCCACAACAGCATGAGAACGTCAGAACACACAGCACACAGCAGTAAGTACTTGCGACGATAGACGTTCAACCTATTAATAGAATCAACCAAGGCGGCTCAGAATGAAACAAACTGAAAAAGAAACAACATACATACCTGGTACAACATACTCGTAGACTCTAAGAGCGGGTCGAAAAAGGGCTGTTCGCGGGTCAGGTGAACTTCATGGTTGACGTCCAGTCAGCAGAGCCGACCTGATCCGCGAAATGTTGTAGATGTCTTGACCTGACCCGACCCGACCCGCGAGATTTCGAAAACCTCCTGACCCGGCCCGACCCGACCCGACCCGTGAGGTTTGAAAACCTCATGATTCGACCCGACCTGACCCGTGAGATTTGAGAACCTCCTGAATCGACCCGACCCGGCCCGCGAGATTGAAAACCTCCCGACCCGACCCGACCCGTGAAATTTGAAAGCCTCGTGACCCGACCCGACCTGATCCGTGACATTTCGAACACCTCCTCACCAGACCCGACCCGGCCCGCCAGATCCTGACTGACCCGTGAAATACAGGCCATGTAGCAGTTCGGGTCACCTCGACCCGCGAAACCATTTCTGTCGACCCGTGGGTTCGACCCGCCGATCCGGCCCGCGGATCGACACTTGAAAAACAAATTAATCTTCATCTTTGAACCCCGCATTGATATGTGACCTTGCTGTAGTGAGTATGGATGGATGCGGACTTGCGCATGTAGATTCGGCGGTGTGTTCATGTGTGAATATTACACCAAATAAGTGCTACTGAGTTTTGCTGCGAGAGAAGCCTTCGGGGAGAAAGAGGGAAACTTTTGAAAGTCGGACCCGCTGGCCGGATGCGCAGGTCCGATCCGCGGGTGAGCAGAAAACAACTCGCGGGTCGTGCTGGTCCGGTCCGCGATTGACCCGTTTCTCGCGAATCATAACCTGACCCGGCCCGTGTATTTTCATCACTTCATGACCGGACCTGACCCGACCCGTGAGGTTCGAAAACTTCTTGACCCGATTCGACCGGACCCGACCCGACCCGACCCGACCCGACCCGACCCGACCCGACCCGACCCGACCCGACCCGACCCGACCCGACCCGACCCGACCCGACCCGACCCGACCCGACCCGACCCGACCCGACCCGACCCGACCCGACCCGGCCCGTGAGGTTCGAAAAAAACTGGACCCGACCTGATCCGACCCGCAAGATTTTGAAAACCTCCTGACCCGAACCGACCCGGCCGACCCGTAAGGTTTTGAATACTTCTTGACCCGACCCGACCGGGCCCGCTCCGTGAGATTTTGAACACTTCCTGACTCGACCCTCGGGTCGGGTCATGACCCGCGAACAGCCCTGGAGAAAATGAGCATAAACAACCAAAACATTACTATTACAACTGCATTATAGCACAGGGTTTTTCTTCAGGAAAAATATATTTCACTACGTGGAGGTTCATTTTGGACTCAAAAGAAATCCGCAGTAAGATTGAAAGGAAAAGAAAAAGAGGATAGAGAACCCAACCTCAAAAAAAAATTCTTAGGAACTACGTGTTATATTATTGTTGAACGCACTTGACATCAGCCGTATTTACGGTGAAACAACTACAGTAACAGCAGTGCGCAGTTACGAAGCACGAAAGCATAAAAACAAAAGACGAGATACATTACAGTACGCGTATGTAGTCGGAGAGAAGCAAGAACACCTAAGCCACGGGCGAATCACGATAGCCGGGTAGAAACTACACGAGCTTGATGGCGCCTTCCTGGTAGGGGCGTCACGTATCGCGCCGCAGAACAAAAACGATTCCTTCTTTCCCTCCATCTCTTACCAGACACCTACTAGGCACTACCTGGTGAGTGTTCGTTAACCACACGCCCCTGACACGCCGTCGAAACCATACTTCCAACCATCTCCTATCAGACTTCCAGATATCGTGAACACACACGCACGCTCCGCACACCGCTACTGGTACGTATAGTCGTACGTACCATGGTATAACGTAATTTTAGAAGCCTCGTATTGTAACACTACCCACCGACGATAAAGCCATTACAATCAGACAGCAGCAGAGCAGTAGAAGTGCCAGTTCCTGTTCATCGCCTTGTAATGTAGGCAGAAAACCAAGGGTTTCTAGCCGCTCAACGGGGTCGGCAAAACGATTGCCGACTGCATCGCCTCTGATCGCAATTAAATTATTTAACCCCTACATGCTAACTCAAGACTTGATGAAATAAGTTCCATCCACGCGCACCCACCACCCCACGTTATTTTTGTGTCCCTGGACTGCGAAGATATTTAAAAAACTACCGGTACAGCCACCGTGGCATTTTTACTACGGAGTACTATTTTTATATAAGCGAGCACCTGCGCGAGAAAAAAAACAATGGTCATCAGGCGGGCTCATTACGACAGAAGAATATCATTCAGGGTAAAGAGAGACACGGCAGACAAGGACAACAAATAACCCAGCCGGAAAATTCCACGTGTCTACAGCGCACTAAATACCAACCGCTACGCTTACATGTACAAGGAGAGCAACCGGTCCAAAAATCCGGCGACAAGAAGAGTAACATTATGAAACCTCTTGAGATACAGCGACACGGCATCATCCCTACCCCCTACGAAAACAGGGAGATTGACATACAACTCGACCTACAATAATAGTAGTAGAAGCTTGCACCAGTAGCAACAAACACCACCAACGCTACACTATCAACACTAAAACTCACTCCACCAACCACAACAATCTCCGCAAAAAGAGGAACAACATGGAACCCACAGTCGTCGTATGGACCTAAACTGCCCCTCTACAAAACCCGGCCTATTGCCCCCGGGATTACTATCCAGGGGTGTCACCGGCCTGTGTCCCGCACGAGGAACGTACGTGGAACCCAGGCGACCGATATGTTAATGACTCCATCAGCTTGCAAAGCTGAGTATCGGCCAGCCATCCGAACGCAAAGGGGCCGGACGCTTGAGCGCGACGGCACCCGTATTCCCCCCTCGCGATGCATTGGGGGTAAATGACCCCACCCGCGTCCTTCCCCCCCCCTCCCCCACCCTGGCTGACCACCCAGGGTACCGCGGGTAAGAGGGGACCCCACCCCGCCTCTTGCAACGTGCGAAACGATTGCAAACGCTCGTCCAACCAACAAGGAAAGCCGGTATACCGCCACCTACAAGACCAAGCGCGACGAAGGCTAAGCAGTGCTGCAAACCGGTATTCTCGCAGTTTTATTGCTACACGGACCCTTATATATCCGCCCCGAGGTGGAGACCTCGACGGCACCTACAGAACTAGCAGTAGTAGTGTGGTTACGGTGGATGCACCGCCGCAGGTAGCAATGAATCCAACCGAAGACATGTAAGGAAGCACTATCTGGTGGTTGGTGCGAAGAGTAGAATGGCACCTTCGGCTGTGTGCAACACTGGACGCCCTTTGATTTGCGCATCTAACCGGGGGCTGCTTGCCGCTTCTACCGGCACCAACCATTCTGTCCGAAAAAGCAACGAACGTTTTCGGTTATTCGTCATGGTACCCCAAAAAAAGGTCCTAACTTTTCCGACCAGAGCGGCATACCTGTACCAGGTATACTCGTATTGTGCGCGCCCCCTTGCGCCGACGTTATCGCACGAGCACAAGGTGCCATCGGCGCAGCTCTTACCGTCTACCGCAGCTCTTACCGTCTACCGCAGCTCTTACCGTCTACCGCAGCTCTTACCGTCTACCGCAGCTCTTACCGTCTACCACTCTGTCCGCAAAATGAAAGGACCTATTAGTTACTAACATGGATACCGAACTATCCTTAAAATTGCGGACAACAGAGTGGTATGTGACAGAGAACGCGCGTCTCTATGGCGCTTTTGGCGGCAAAAACGTTATTTCATTTACGTGCACAACAGTAGGATACACATTTCCCCGGCATTCAGTTAGTCCCTGCGCCACACCGTTGCTTGAGCTGACGCGTACTCGAAAATGCGGTCGGTGAGGGGCCTCATAGAAGGCACCTGTTCCACGTGAACCAGCTTGAACTCCTCGCCCAGTCCCTTCGATAGACCGTGAATTGACGGCACCTGCAACACATCCATATATTCAAATCGAAAAAAATCAGGACAGCAAATGGAACGTCGTGTGCAGCAAGTGGCATTTCTCTTCGTTGGTGTTATTTCTCGTTCGCTGACTTTATAATGCACTCCGCCCACGCGCAGCACGAAACCTCTAACAGTTGTGAAAATTGCCAAGGCAGGCATATATGCAGTCGCGATATATCGCCATTTACTTATACATCATGGGTACGTTGTGTACGGGGTACACACTGCTGTTTGTCGCTGTAAAAGGTTCGCGAAACACGGCGTCTGAGGCGGGTGTTTGTTCGAGTCTCAAAAGCATTGGTTCGGCTCTAACAATAACGACGGAGTGTTCGAGTAAGCCTTTCGGAAACAACTATTTCGCCGCAACATTGAGCACGGGGCTGTGTATATATAGCTCAGGGCGGGACGTGAGAGCTAAGAGTTTATCGCCGAACACTGTCTTTTTTGCATGACCTTTAAACACATTCTCCTTGAATTGGCGTCATTAACCAGGACGTTCTCCGTGCACCCATGCGGAAACTGCACCCGCCACGCACGCGTTTACGCCAACGAATCCGAGCGCTTCGGCACCTTGTTGTGCAACACTATTGTACTGCAGTAGGTAGCATCTATCGACGCTTCACGAGCATTTATTTGGACACATCCCGACCCCATTACATAGCCTTGAGCATAATCAGTCCATACTTGGCGAACATCTCGACACATTGGTGACATGACAAAAACATTAAACGAACAACACGTCGGAAATGTATCAATCTGGGCGGGAAAACCAGGACCGTGTGCTATCCATATTGATGCTTGAACGGTCCTTATATTCCCATCCAGAGCGGTATGAAATGAACGACGTCATCGGCCGCTGACGTTAACTCCTTCAGAACAGCTGTCCCGTTTGGGAGACAAAAACTTGAAATTTGAGTGGTTAGTCCCCAACACGGGACTGCGGTTCTAAAAGGGTTAAGTCGGGCCAAAGAGTTAACGAAACAGACTTTTTTGTTGACCGTTGAACGGCAACAAAATTGCCACCAGACGCCGACCATAGCAAACGCAACTCTCCAGGGTATATATACCAGTATATATAATCCAGGGTCCAACAGGGGGGTACGTGGGCGAAAAGGCCACCCAAGCATTCACCAATGGTTCACTCGGGCAATTCCGCTGCCATCACAAGAGAGCTTTGTCTATCTCCCAAGACCAAATTTGACACTGACCATCTCGCCATTATCGTCAAGGCTTCCTCCGAGCCAGCCCCCACGCGGAGTGGTGTCTTCGTTCCAGTCGTACGCCGACACCACAATCACCAGCCCACCGTTCGCCCTAACGACGCCTCTTGCTCCCCCCATGCGGCCCAGCAAGCTATTCGGGCTTGGGATAGAGTCGATCACGCTGTGGATCAGTGCCGCATCCAAACCTGCCTCGCCAAAATGGAAAAACGGCCGCGAAAAAAAACATGGTCGGACGTGTTTTTTTGTCCGTTTTAGTTTCTTTGCCCGATGGAGACCACCTCACTACGTAACGCTTTCACGGCTGCAACACATATATTTTCACTAATGTCACTAATGTCACCAATGTATCTTCAATCCCAAGGACGACCGCTGCGATAGGATATTGTTGTGCTTTTTTATAACCAAAGATATTTCCGGCTGACGGGGCTCCTCGGCTGAACAGACTGACTACCCAATCACAGATGTCAGGAGACAACACCTTCAACCCTCTACAAACAGCAACTTTGCCCTGACATGCCTTGACTTACACCGAACTACGAGGTATTGGCGAGGAACACTCGGCCCTACACCCTTGACGGCGCACGATTTGCCTTGCTTTGACATGTCTCGTGACATATGTGTACCTAATAAGGTACCTTGTATGCTTTAAGGGATGCCGTATCGTTGGAGTGTCACCTGCGTTCGTTCGTAGCATTTTTTTCGAAAAATGCCTTAAGCCATGGCGTTGTCCAATCATTGGGCTGCTTGCACTTCAACTTTGCTGCGAGGTCAGGTTTTGGGTAACTTATGCCAATGGAAACGCGAAGTTCAAAAGTTTTTTTTCAAATATATTGCGTTAAAAAAACAGCCGACAAGTTTCTCGTACCACCCGCTGTGGGAAAAAAAAAGAGAAAAATGTTTGATTTTCGATTTTTTCCCCCCCAACGGCTGCAGGCGGCGCAATTTTGTTTTTTCTGGTTGCACTTTGTCAACACGGTGATAGAAACCAGCTCGAGCGACGATCGACGCTCGATCTCGACATAGACTCAGCACACGGCCAACCCGCTCGGTATCTGGCAAGGCCAACCAACGAAGGTAGATGACGGCCTCGAAGATATCAGGCGGATCCATGGTCTAGGGGGCGAGAGCTTGCCGGCGGCGTCCTACGGTATCCTCCCAAACCTGAAAAAAGTCTTTTTTTTTTGCCATTCGAGACGGATGGAGAAGTTTTGTCTTCTGTTTTGTCCAAACCAGCGCCCAAATTTGTTTTCATCATACGCCTGGTCAGCTCCTGCCACATGACACCGGCCATGGTGTGAAGACGGTGACCCTAGGGTGGGTCGGAGCCCCTAACGAGCGCACTCCGTTCAGAGTTCATGACGCAGTCATGGGTTTTGTTGATCGATGTCTGTCGAGGACTCGGAATCTCGCCGCTTCGAACCAAAGATCGGCCTGAGTTTTTCTCAAGCCGATGTTGGCCCAACATCGGCCCCAGATTTGTTTTTTTCGGGCTTTTCCAAAAGTTGGGTTTTTTTTTTTTTTAAGTGGCCCATAGGAAAGCGTGTTTTGAAAAAAAATGGCGGGTATCTTTGAAATTCAAATTTTTTATTGAAACTTCGCTGTCCCATTGGCATATGTCTTACTATTGGCATTGGCTTTGCCAAATAGTGTTACAAACAATAATGGTCTCTCTATAGCCCCGGTATGAGTCAACGGGAAAAACCGGCGCTACAGTGGCAGCCGGCGCTACTCAGTTTAGTGCCGAAACGGGCACTATAGAGGGAATAATTTACTCTTTCGGTGGAGTACATAAGCTACTAGGCCAAATGGAGTGACATATGAAAGGGGAATGCAGTGCGTGTCGGCGGGGAGGGACCTCGGTAGCATAGGGACAGACACGCGTGCTTCGCCACGGAAGAGCAGCGGGGGTGCGCATGATAAGCGGCACAGCATCATTGCAGTACGTAAATGTACGTGGACACTAAATTAGCAAGCATTCGGGATACAGAATGATTACGACAACAACCTCGTGCCTACGATACTACGAAAGTATATGAGGTGTACAGAGCCCGTGTTGTTGCTGTAAATTTCACATATGCTGTCGTTCTGCTCATCGATCAAGCTTACTGTACTCCCATGAAACGTGCGTACCGGTCTCATCTTGCTTGGGTAGAGAAGACGTCCGTACCAACCCACCGCTCCGTACCACGAATGAGGTACAAACCGTACCACAGATAAAAAATAAAACCAAATACAGTACGTACGTGCATTCCACGAACAACTAACTCCCGGCGCCAATCCTCCCCGAAAAAAACACCCAAGTCGTGGAGAAAAAAACTAAGTAACGAACGGAACAAAACATCAACCCAACGGATGTCAACACAAAAATCGTACGCCTGCTTTAAAAATTTTGCTGACACACTACGACGGCCACTTTTCAGCCGACCGCGACATCCGCATGTGGGTGGTTTGAAAAAGACGGAAGACTAGAAAATCGGCGGGAAAATATGAAAAAGTGTTGCTAGTGGTAGCCCCTTCGACTGGATTGGACACAGGCATCGCTGCTGCTGTAGCTCACACTCCTTTTGAAGTGCGTCACTACTAACGAAACAAGACCCTCAACAGCTGAGTTCCCCCCAATCCCCTCATCGCATTCAACAAAATTCCTTCATGTTCGTCTGTCGAACTGCCCTCGAGGCACGCGTACAAGCATTTGAAGTGTCTCAGTCGTTCTTCGTAGAGAGTTGGGAGGCATGTTTTTAAGGGTTTATTAACAGTACAGTACAGTTAGCAGATGCGGCCAAACCAGGTATGAAAAAAATGTAAAACCCGCGCTACTGAGGGGGGCGGTAGTGCCAATACCGGCGGTATAGGGGCCATCCCTCTACGTATAGCCGGTTTGGCGCTATAGCGGGTTCCGTCTGTGCCAATGCCAAGCGATTTGGCCGGCGTTATAGCGGGCAACCGGCGCTACAGAGGGACAACTACTGCAATGGCTTTACCATTAGTAGTAATGACTTACTAATTGTATAGCGTACCTCAAGTGAGGAGCCCCAGAAAGAAAAGAAAGATAGGAAATAGGTGCATCTCTACCCTACTGTAGCACCTATAGCCTAGTTATGTTCCCAAAATGTGCAAAATATGCGGGCCGCCGAAAAGGAGGGCCATGCCTTTGGGAACGGACAGCGACGAAAACAGTGGGTGGTAGCTTGGGTGTTACTAATTGTCCAAGAGCAGCGTCCGCGCCCAGCAGTACAACCAGCAAAACCAGTATATATATCATACGGGCAGGATCACGCCGCACCCGTACCGTACGTACGACTCCTTTCATTAACCATCGTGCGCGGACACCAATCTTATGTGTCATACCCCTATATCATATCTCGAGGGGTGGCCGTTGCTGCAATCGTCATTTTTACATGGTAAAGTTTCGCCTCTCATCCCCCAAGAGGGTCAATTTAAGTTTATTACGGGGGACCATGGTTAACAGGACCTATGGTATACATAAAAACCTATATGTTTATCCATTTTCCCTAACAATATTTGGTCCTGTTAACTATGGCCCCTCGTAATAGTAATTGCCACTCTTGATCCCAAATGAAACAACTTTTTTTTTATACTAGTGCGAAAAGGGTCCTTACGTGAAGAGACAGAGCGGTATCAATTACATCAGTAGCTGACTCACCCAAAGTTATCTACTGTAGGTGCGGCACACACAGCATTCATCCTCCGGGAACACAAAAAACTCGTGACGCGTTCAAGCTTGGAGATTCGCGATTTTCCGTTACTTTTTGCTCTCGTCTTGTATAATTTTGCTTCGGTCTTCTTCGCGGTTCGATACTGCTGCTCCCCGAGCAACAGCACTATTGACAACACGGTCAAATTGACACATGGCACCTAATTTATGCGAGAAAGTAAGCGTGGCGAGCTGGGCAGCCTAACCCGTGTACCTGGTACCAGGTAGTCCTTTAGCACTGCCCTCCGTTGTGGGGGGAAAACGTTTCGAATAAGAATAAGATTTATAATGAAAGGGTCTCTTTTTACCCCCATCCGCCGGAGCCTTAAAAAAATAGATAACAATACACAACAACAAAAATGTAGAAGTAGGTACCGCCCTCGAGTACAGAAGAGCGGCCCGCCCCTCACAGCTCGCTTTCCGTTACGATAATGTGTTGCCGTCGGTCGATCGGAGGTGGCGGGGGAGAGAAACACAAGGCGCAAGGCTTACACACCGCTTAACATTTTCTCGTGCACCTCAATACGGTCGAAATAGTCGCGGTGGTGCGGCACGGTCGACTCAAGTCGACTCAGGCCTACCTAACCCCTTTTACTACCGCACTTTACATTTAACAAATATCTAACTACAATTCCGAGTGATTTGTCCCCTAAGCGGGACTGCAGTCCTGACAAGCGCTGAGAGGTTTACCTACAGATCAGCAGCCGACGAGGGGGGTCTTCATGAAAACACACGCAAGAACTGAGCATCGCTTAGGGGCAATCCAACTGTTCCATACATATGAAAAAAAACAGGCTGCGGCTGTGTTGACATGGAGCCAAAATGAGCCGTGCCGCACATATGTAAAAGAGATGCGAAACCAAATGCAACGAGAAACGAGCGGGAAGGAAAATCTAAAAAAACGGACCACCGCTACTGCAAAGGGCGCGCGCTCACCGGCCAAACCGGCGGGGAGGCACATGGGGTCGCACTGTCTGAAGGTGACCCGCTGTGGATTCGCGTCTGCATCGAGAGTTACTTCCTGTGATCGGCTCGAAGCCCTCGTCGACGGGCATTCCACAACCAGCACGCCGTCCCTGCCCAGCTTGGCCGCCGCGTCGATAAGGGGCTTGCTTCCATCCAGCGCTACCACTTTCCCTGTGTCGATTGTGCAGACAAGCAGGAAAAAACGGGCGGGGATTCAGTAGTGGAGGTACACTAAACTTTGCTTGAGAGCTACGACGATTTCATAATTTTATTATGGAACTAACTGCTGATGATTCACTACGATCTCGTGGGGTGTCCATCGTAGAACGCATCGTTTTACCCACGACAAGTGTCACGTGCATCTTGTCCTGGTTGGGCTAGCGCTTCGGCCTCTGCTCTAGGTCGGCTGCAAGCCAATACAGCTTCGGCGCGCTCAAACGCTTGACTCGAACCACGCGGTAAGGCCATACTGCAAACAGTCCCGAAGTCGACGGCGTCGGAGAGGCCAGCATCCCTCGGCATGATTTGCGCATCGGTCAGCTTCAAACGTCGCTCGGTCGCGAGCTCGCCGACAACAGGTATTGCACCGGCTTCTTTATCGCTTACGACAGACTTCTTATACGTACTGGCACTACGCCGTGGCACCACTCACCAGCAACTTTGGAGAGCTCAAAAGAAGCACCACCTGCCCCGCACCCAACTTCCACCACCTTAACTTCGTTCGCGGGCTTTACTCCAGCGAGCGCTCTCAGGGCCACTTGCGCGCACCTGTCAACCAATAGGAGGAGTCGCAAGGTTTACGCAGGCAGACCGATGGGGAGGCGGAGGGAGGGTGAGTGTACTCGATATCATGCATCGCTGTAATCTTATTACCATAGAACCTCGCATCCTGACAATGCCGAGACGGAGCATGTCGAGGGCTCACCGACCGGCAGACATTGCTTGCACCAAGCGAGAGTTGCCGTGAGGTGTTCGGCGAGTCTCATGAAGGGTGAGCTGCATCCTACTAACAACCGCTTTTGAGGCGAGTTTGAACATGGATGACAGCTTCAATGAGTTAATTGACTTTCCGGTGTGGCAACTTCCAGAGACAGAAATGGCGGTACTATGTGACTGGCTCGTGATTGGCTCATCATAAACACTACCTGGTACGTGAAACGATCATTCCCGTTGTACGAGTACGGAACAAAGGTTCTCCACCCCGCACAAACAATCTAAACTCGATCGCCAGCTGTGACCGATCGCCAAAGAAAAGCAAACGCTTCCCTGGTTGTCTAGCTCACGTAGTGAGCGGCATGTTTCATCGTATCGTTGCCAACCGACGTCAACCCAACCTACACATAATGTATAGGTCAGTACGCTCAGAGGTTGTTGCGTTTGCGCTTGAAACATGCTAACAATGCTCGATTTACGTGGAACATTGGAGGGTCTGGGTGACACACCAGGCGATCGCTGCATTATGTTTTCCCCCAATCGGCCTACCACGGCTTGGGCGACGTCCGATGCACCTAATAGTACAATACGTGTGTGATTTGCCGTCGATCTCGATGCCGTTAGTCACGAGGGTATTCACCAACAGAATACAAGCACTCGTGATCGCTGAGCTGGGCGACTAAGAGTCTTTCTTGAAAAGCATTGCAACTAATGCTTCAAAGGGTTTGCAAATAGTCTCTCAAAGGGTTTGCAAATAAGACACGTGTTACCGTACGGGCAGCACCTGCTGTCTTTTTTTCTGAGGCTACTCACTTGAGGAGCTCTACACTATCAGTACTATCATCACTATTAATAGCACTAACAGTACTATTAGTAGTAGTACCCCACCTGATAATCGACGTTGAGAAAAAAAGGGTCTCGTACAGCAGGCATAGGATATTTAGAGCCATGTGACGAAAAATGAACAGTTAAAGCTCAAACGGTACTCCGGTACTTCCTCGATTGGGAAGTCCGCCAGTGACAAAAAAAATGGCCCAAAAGCGCTACGAGTGCACCCCCCTACCATCGCGCGCATCGGGGCATACTGTACTGCTGTACTGTACTGTACTGTACTGTACTCTACCTCTGTGGGTAGCGCAGCCCTTGGGCGACGGTTGCGTCGTCATCAGCGATCGCGGGAGCCGCAAAGTGAAGCGCGATATTCGCGGCGAGGGACTGCTGCGCGTCCTGTTCTCGCGTCACCGCCCGACTCGCCGGCGTCGCTCCTCCGGCACAAGAGCGGAACGGATAGCTTCCCACGTACGGCGGTGGCGCGTCTGTTGAAAAGCGAAAGAACAGCGTGTTGACACATCGAAAATGTAGGGGATACACGACTTGTCCTTCCCTCTGGTGTGAAACGGCAATGATCGATACCTGAGTGTTTCCCACCATTCCACCCTTCGGTTTTCCTTTACCGCAGACAAACTGCCACGCCAGCTACTAGCTCTGAGCAAGCGCGATGAAGGCACGGAGCACACCCGACCCATCAATAGTAACCGCCCACGTCTTGTGCCTTCACCACGTTCTCATCGCGGATCATTCCAAGACACAAAAAATCGCTTCCCTACACTCCACCAAAAACAACCTACAAGCGGTTTTACTGCCGCCCATAACATGCAAGCCTTACGCACCCGTGCACGAGGTGAGAAGCTCTTGAGCGTCCTCCCCCTTGTCTGATGCCACCAGCCTGAAGCCCGCGTGCTGGTGAAAGTGAGGTCGGAAGTGAAACCGCGCGAAAACGCTGGCCTCGTTTCCGGTACTGGCGAAGCTCCCGCCCACAATGACATGGTGTTCTCCGTCGAAGCAGGGAGTAGAAAAATCCTGAGAGAGGTCACATTTATTAGTGGTGGTCAGTGCGCGCCGGCGCAGGATAAAAAAAAAGTCCTCTTGCCGGTAACTTGAGCGACTCGTACTTCAACTTGAGCTCAGTGACGGCGACAGCAAGAATCGCACACCAACGAGAGGGTAGCTATTTCGGGAAAAACCTAGGGATCGCATTCACCCGTGGTGATCCAGTAGGTACCGGTGAAGCACCAAGCGTAGTCACGTAATCACCCTCTCGTCGCCAATTTCAGGAAACTCGTACTTCAACTTCAACCTATCTGCGTCATCAGGAAGATTTGCAATTTAGCGAGGGGATAGCTAGTTCCTTCCGGGTGGGGCAGACTAAATGCACACTGGGTATGCAAGCAGCACCCCGCACATTTCGAATGCGCCTCCTAAGGTGCTATCAGAATCTCCGCATACTACAGTAGTTGTGGTGTCGGTCGGAGGTGGGGGTTACAGGTGAAGGTTATTGTCTACGGTTAGTGTCTTATCAACATAGGGTTTGATCACTATTTCAGCAGGAAGTTCCAAAAATTATTTTATAATTTCCAGCTCCACTAGCGTGTTTTGTTTCGCTCGGGGATCTTCTGAACAACTCATACATGGTCACAGTAGTCTACCCTTATCCCACCCCGGTACACGCCTCGGGAACCCGACGCCATTGGCGCGAAATCGTGTAAAACGAGTTCTCCTCGTTTCCTCTGTAGTCTCTTCGGTAGCCAGGGCTCAGGAAAAATTGCTACGAGACGATGAGTATCGTCCAGATGGTTTAAGCGTCAATCAGTCTCCTCGACAAAAAGAGGCAAACAACAGGAACAGTAGTACTGCTTGTCAATGAAACCAGTTGGGAATCTGCGCCCACCTCACCTCGTAAAGCGGGCTGATGGCGAATCCCTCGAGAGCCGACAAATGGTCTTCGCACCTGTCTCGTGAGAAAACGCACCAAACACACAAACGTTAAATGGAGAACAATTTTGAAAAAAATCGGAGGGAGACAGACTCGTCATGTGGACGGACCTTAAGCGCCATACAACTTTAAAGCGTTTACCGCGTTTCGGAGTGTCTGACTCGCCAGTTCCGGGGGCTTTCATTCCCGAGGGTGGCCTAAGCATGCCCGTACCCACTCGTTCGCTATCGCTAAAAGTAAGTGGTCCGTGTCCGTGGGCAAAGTCCTGGTGCCGATGTTAGCAGAAAGCCGCATGAAGATCCCGGCGATGAAGCGCCCACGAGTATGGAAAGTCAAAGGAGGGTGCACTATGTAGTCCCTTTATGTTTCAGATACTGTAGTAAAGCATCGGAGTCGTAAGAGCGGTCATACAACTGGAACAGACACGTCTCAAGGGAATTATTTGGCTCGCGCGCGACTACTTACCACTCCCAAGCGCTGCCGACCACGTCGTGAAATCCCTTCTCGTTGGGCGGAAACAGGTCAACCGGGGACTCAGACCCCGAGGCGAGGTTCGTGTTGGCCAAGCTTGAAAGCGGGCTGCACCCTAAGGGTGACAGGACCGGATCTGTGGCCTGTGGAAACGGTGGGGGTCAAGAGATAAACACGGGCTGATGAGTAGCCAATCGGGGGTGATTGCGTCTCGGTGGGAAACCATACACCAGACAACGAGTTGACAGAGTATTGACGGAGTGCACGAGTCACCCTGCATACCCATCTGGGTGTTGGTCCCCCGACCCATCACCTCTGGCTTCTCCGTGTCGCTCTTGGTACCCTTTATTAGGTGGTGTTCTAGCTCCGTCATCAGTCGATACGCCTTGCCGTGGTCTCCCAGTGCCTGCGACAAGCAGAGAACGAGGAGTCGCGGTAGCGCGGGTCGGCCCACGGGTCAGAGCTGAAACGGTGAACAATTGAAGAACAACCCAAAGCTCAAGAGAGTAAGTTACCTTGCATCTGAAACTGTACCATGCACCAATGACTTGCAGGGAGCAACCTTCGCTTCCAACAGGACTTCTGCCGAACCCCTGCCCTCTGGAATCAGGGATCGATATATGCGCGATGCGCGCGGGAAAGTGTTCGTATCCTTGACTGGTGCCATTGTCAGCGAAAACGAACACAACGAATCCAATAATGGAAGCGTTGGTTTCGCAAGGCAGTTGCCGAGTGCAGCATTCTTCGGCCTGACCTGCTCCTCTGTCGATGTCTTCCACGTCGCGAAAGCCTTCGCCTCGTGATAGTTGACCAGCACGGGCCAATCCCACGGCAGCGGCACCTCGTCGAACATCGTGCGGAGGCGGTATTGGTGCAAACCCGACGGACCCTGCCAAGGCATGTGAAATGCGACTGGTTGAAGCAACGAATAGTATCTCACGGTTGTCATGTTTCATGTGAAAAAGGGACACACGGAATGACAGAAGCAACCGCATACGAACTCAACTCGGCGGCCTACAATACCACTCCCCGAGGCAACACGCCAGCTGAAAACGTAATACAGCATATTCGAGCATCCGGTGGTCCGGTGCCACTTTTCTTAAGGGTGAGCTGGTGACAACTACGAGTAACAAACGACAATGCGACGCAAGTCGACGAGGGAAGAAAGAGCTGAAGTATTCTCGCGACAAAAAGGAAAGCACGAGCCCTAGTGGGGAGGAGGGAGGGGAGCCTGCTATGTGACCCCGGATCTGAGTTACCACTACTGCTGTAGGGGGGAGAGAAACAAAAAAAGGGCGAAAACAAGTAATGGGGAAATAACAAGACAGAAAAAACGACGCGTGCTGCGATAGAGGTGCGTACGTAGTACTTTCCGGCCGAAGAATGCTGTGACTGACTGCACAGACTGACTACACAACGATGCGTTGAGGCACACGCCTTGTTACATTTGTGGTGCACGGAGTTTTCGTTAGCACCTACTAATAGGGCATGGGATTGTTCATCCGGTTGACCCTTTTAGAACTGCAGTCCCGTTTTGGGGGCAAAACACTTGTAATTAGAGTTATATGTCACCCAAAGGGGACTGCAGTACTAATAAGAGTTAAGCCTACATGTTTTATCAAAAATCAGTTGTGGGTGGGTATGTATGGAGCTCCCCTATAAAGTAAACACGCGTCAAGCCTTCAGTTAGTTGACTTTACGTCGGTGCCAGCTTGCCAGCGAGTAGCTCACCTCTGGGATCCAAAACTGCGGGCGCTTGACGTTCCTGAACATTTTCCACCTCCACCCGCTTTCGGACCATAACTCCTGCCTTGCGTAACCTGCATCCTTGACGAACTCGATGTACTCGCCATTGGACACCATGTGCTTGGTCGCTTCGAAAGGTGGCACCTCGAACTCGCGTGAGCCGTACTCATTGTCCCAGCCGAAACTGTCCGAAGGATGCAGGTCAGCACAACAACGCCATCGCAAGTCATAAAAGCGTCACAACAAGGCACAAGACCACGGAAAGGCGGCGTGTCAAGATATACATACATCGTGGGAAGCTTGCAGCTAGCCGGCTTCCGTGCGCGGGAGAAACCTACCTCTTGGCTTTACGTGCCCCCAGACCGTTAGAGAATCATTTTGTACACCAATGGACTCAACAGCTCCCCTGCGAGGTGAATGAGATGATGCAACACCAACATGACTCCAACTCCAACACCACTCCAAGGACAAAAAACATGCCATAAACTCATGGTATTGTACCCCAAAACCAAATACAGATACCGGAATATCAAATCCAAGAATCAAAAGCCAATCCCAGAATCTCGAACCCCACAACCAAAACTCAACAGCCTCCCTGCTGGAAACACACCAAGCCCTCATATCCAAAAGGTAAAGCCAGGGCAAACAACATTGCCCAATACTATCCCTTTGCTGGCCACATGTACTCGTACTTCCGCACGTATCGAAATGTCTGCTTCACGACAACTGAGTGGCGGTGTACGCCATCCCGTCTCACAAATATCAACTGGCATTTTCCAGCTCTTTACTGTCATTATACGGCAAACTGCAAGCCTGCTATTCCGTATGCATACCCTGTATTTCAATCTCAACCGACATTCTCAAGAATTTACAGCCTAACGACAACATGGACACTGTTATACACCAATTCCCATCCAACCACAGCTCCCGACTTTCTCTAGAACAACGGTTTTGACGGCAAACTGGATTTAGATATCCTATGAAACTATTCCAGGTACTGTTAATCAACACAGTCAGCTTCGCAATTAAAATCTCAAATAACAAGCTTGCTTCATCCGAAATCAGTCACAAAAACATTTCTCCAATGCCAAGCCCAGTGTTCGCGTTGTTGCGGACCGAATCGCCCTTCCCCAGCCTCTGTGTCTGCATCCAATACAGCCTGCTTTACCACACAAAGTGAGTACCGAACACGCTATTAATAGGGGGATAATCCAAGCGCTTGGATCCCTATCTGGTTAGGGGCCGCCAGTAGAGATTTGGGGTAAGGGTCATGAGCGGCTCACATTGGACTGCTGAGGAATGCTTCTGAAGCCGTTTACAAAATAATGGTCCGTACCGGCGCTTAACATTCCACGAGTGAGTCTCCTGTGACAGTTTACGCTGCCCGAAAATACAAATACGCACCGACCATGTATTGACATTCGTAGTACGAGGCAGAGCACCTTCTTGCCTTTGAACTCGCCATAGCCTATTCCTGGCTAGGTAAAAAACAATACCTGGTACCTGGTACCTCGTACCCTGGTATGTTTTTTTTCAGTATTTCTTGGATTTTTGGTACCCAGGACATTTGGCCTTGCCTATTTTTTTCGTCTCAATTCTCGTCAGAGGTGCGTAATTTCTGTCTCCTACTGTAGTCCGCGACCATGGAACTTGTACCAGGTATATCTCTACGTAAAAAAATAGAAAGAAAGACGCAGTGCGGACGCTGGGGTACGATGGGTGCCGTTGGGCAGAAAGAGCCGTTTCACGTGACAGACATCACATACAGTTATAAGTGGTACCTGGTATGATAAGGTGATATACAGCACGATACAATACTTAATAATGCCGGGAGTTAATAATTTCAGGATCGACTTTGGGGCAAAGCTAAGATTGTGGACATTGCTATGCTGGAACTAGTCTGGGATCACCCTGCCTTATATAATTATTGGAGCCTGGCCCAAACTAAAAGATTATTAAGTACTACTGTCGTGTCGCATACCGTGCCAGCACACACCTGGGGAAGTCCTTCGGCTTCCCAAGAGTAATATTTTCCGTCTCCACCTGCACAAAAGGGTTGTCGGTTCGCCTCTGAGGGACAGCGGGACTTGGCCCGGGGTGCGCTTCCGGCCACGACGCCGGTTCAGCAAGGTACTCCAGCGGTAGCTCACGGATAAGAACGCTGTCGGCCGGATCGCAGAGGGTGACGGGGCGGTGAAGGATGTGACATCGTTTTGTGCCTCCGAACAACGACGGTGAACCGCTCTCGTCGGAGCCACCTAAAAAACCAGAAGCACCTATAATGTGTACGTTCCGGTATGTGTATATATATATTATATATATATATATATATCGTAAGTATAAATTGTTTTTTACCCCGTAGTCTACGAGCACCCCGCCCAGTAACTGCCCCTCACGCCCCTACAGCACTGGGTGGCGCCCGCCACCAAACCGCCATCCGCAGGAAATGCACTCCAAGGCGACGTGTGCTGTCTCGGGTCGTCGAAGGTGGCGGCGGGGGGAGGGTGAATTGAGTACTGATACCTCTCTATGTAGCGCGGACACACCACATGTTGCACGTACAATGTGGTCGCCCGTCCAAGTAGTGCATGTTGAGGAAACAACGATGGGAGGGGGACGGAGGGGGGGGTGGGGGTACGAAATGTTTTTATTCCAATATTTTTATTCCAATCTGTTGAGTGTGTTTTGCTCTGAGAGACTCGAGCCGCACCTGGAGGTCTCGATGTGGATACGTTCGTGCTCCATGGCCATCGGTAAAGCCCAGTAGGGGCTGTCCATGGTCATGTTCGAGATAGCGTCGTCAGGAGCGCGCGCGATCACCTCGCACATAAGGTTGTACACGTCACGGCGGTAAGCATGCACGTCGAGCACAGACGGCCATATCATCTGCGGGAGGGGGGAGGGGAAGGGATCAAAACATCAGTCAGCTTGTCCGAACGAATCTTTCTCAAAGCGATACAGAGTAAAAACCTACCAACAATTGTACCAATGCGAAGAATGCATAATAGTGAGTTTTCGGCGTTTTGTTTTCGGACCTCTTCGCACACCGCACGTTCGCCACAACTCCGGAAGCATGGGTAGGGGGCGATCGGCGGTACATTACCATAGAGTAAAATGGCGACCAAAGCTCGTATGACGACTTCCCTACAAGGCCATTTGAGGCGATTTCCAGCGGAGGGGGGGGGGGTGTTGTGAGGCCTCTCGAGTATCTATTTAAGTTACGTATCATTTGTGTGAGTGTCATTTTGCGATTTGCTTGTTTTGTTTTGCTCGTACTATTTTTTCGCAAACGGCACGGTTCGTTCAAATTATGGCTTCCTCGTTGCAGAGAAAGGCTAGCGGTATACCACGGACTAGATTACGGCGATACATCCACGCCAAAACAAGGCCGCCCCGATGGTCTACTAATATTGGTTAACCTTGAAGACTACTAGCGTATGAGGGTCGCGGTTCGAGTCCCGGCGGGTTCTCCCCGCCCCCCAAAAAATACTTGATCTGCCTTCTTCTCATCGCGGAAAACGCAAGAGCGTGAGTTAGCAAAAATCGAGACAACGGCGCTCAGTGGGAATGGTGAACCCCTCTGCGCGATAAAAATGAAGGCACGTGTATACCGGGGGCAGAAGGGAAGATACTATTACGGGGGGCCATAGTTAACAGGACCAAATATTGTTAGTAAAAATGGTTAAACATATAGGTTTTTATGTATACCATAGGTCCTGTTAACTACGGTCCCCCGTAATAGTGACGACGGCTTGTTCAAGAGAGCTGGAAAGTAAAATTGATGGTTGGAAATAAAACAACATCAACAACTGCAGCAACAGCAACAACAACAGCAACAATAAACTCACGTTGTCATCGCCCACGACGTCCCAGTTCATCTCATCGACGCCCGTTTCAAACAGCGCCTCGAAGTGCGCGTTAATGGGCGCCTGTATGCAGTAAGTTAGCGCGAGCGTTGATGCGGGCAACATGTACGTGGGTACATTGACTCAACTTTGGGGAAACGCAATACTACCAGGTACTGCTACAGTACCTGCTATGATTAAAGCTCTGCGACTGACGCTGCCCGCTGCCCGCTATTTATTTGTAAGAATTGCAGCACGAAAGAGACCATTCGCTGTCGCGGACCGCCACGAACGAACGGGTGTCTTGTCTCTCGCTACTTCTGTAGGAGTTTGTTGCATTACTCGCTCACCATTGGTCACCATTCCATAAACGTCTTCACCAAACCGAAAACAAATTACGATTATTGGTGTAGACAGGTGTAGAAGCACAAACATCAATGAGTATGTGATACCATCATGGACCGTTTCCATACTGCTGCTATCGGGCACCACCGTTGTGCCCTGATTACACAACGCAATACCTTGTTGCCACGGCGTCGTCCATCGTACCGTAGCTACCAACATAGATATCAAAACCTTGGCCTCCCCGCTACTGCGCACTCCTCGTACTCGTCAGGGGGGAATAACGTATCATCCGACCTCCCGAAATATTTAGGAAGCCCGGGAGTAGACGTTGATTTCCTCTTCGTACAATACATTGGGTGGTGTCAAAGGTACAGTAAAACTCAGTCAGGACTCGACCTGTTCGCTACAGAGTGTCACATATGAAACCAACATGAAGGCACACTATTAGTTACAGTAATATGACCACACGCTCCACCACAAGAAGCCTATATATGTGAACACTGTTGCTGCTCTCTTAGCGCTTCACCCACATGGATGATCCCAGCAGCGCGCAGCTTGTTCACGTACAAGGTCGCGGGGTGGCCGTAATAAAAAATGAGGGGGTGGCGTAGCCCGTGGGCCGGGGAGACCATAAACGCCTCCTCTCCTTGCAGGCTGGCAAACAAGCTCTCTGTCAAGGCCCACGTGTTGTCGAAGTAGTCTTGCAACGCCTGCCAAGAATGGAGGAGGGTTGGTTGGGAGTGAGGTCGCAAAAAAGAACGCGAGGTTCTCAAGCTAAGCTTGGGCCGGAATCCAAGTTGAAAGCTCTTTATGATTGTACAGGCTGTTTGTGCCTGAAGCTCTTTCTTCCTGGTGCTCCAAGCTCTTCTTCTTCATCTTTTGTGAAGCTATTCGAAACTGTTCGTCTCTTCATGCTTGAAGCTGCGACTTTCAAGCGAAAGGCGGCGGGGAGGGGGGGGCAGCGTTCTGACAAAAAATACACACCGCCTGGAAAATGGGACTCACACAGCGACCAACTGTTGTGAGGGTTACTCAGGGCTGAGAGATCGATTGATCTTTTACCCCTATTGCTCAGTAGGTAGCAACTTCACATTTGGCGTCGTCGGTAAGACACAGGTTAGAATCTCCCTTCGAACGTTTCTTTGATGGAAAAATCTTTGAGCGTGCGTCCCTAAAAAACAATCTCCCTGATTACCCAGGCATCGAACCGGAGCGGGTAGGTCAACGTACGGCCGTTTACGGTGGTACCGTTACGCCCCAAAGATCTCGCCGTTCCGAAGGGGGGGAAATGTTATAAGGATTAATTACCCTGGGCTGGGTAATCGTTCGATATTTTACCCCTATAGCTCACTAGGTGACACCTTCACACAACACAACCACATCTCCACCCACACCGAAGTCTAGCGAGTCCCGGGGTGCCAGGGCGTTCTACACGAAGAGTATGTCCGACCAGCTACGTACACAAAATTCCATCCAACATACTCTGCTAGCCCGAGCTGCTAGCCCGAGCGACAATCAAGCAAGGAACATGCATCCAACCTCCCCACTCTTCCACCTTTTTCGTGCAGTTCTTGAGCAGAAGTTGAGGCAACGACGTAAGTCGTCTATCTGGCCGCATGCCAGGCGCCTGTGAAAGTGGGCAGCCAGTCCACCACGACTCCTGACGCGGCCCGAAAAGTTCGCTTGCCATACCGGAGGCATGATGACCGGTAGCATCCTCTGCGGTCGAAAGCTTGCGGCGTGGACCGCTGTACCAGGAGTTTACCTGGTCAGGAAGCAGTCAAACGTGTTTGTCGTCGAACTCTCAGATGATTTCCGTACGTGTACACACAGCAGCAACAACAATAGGTACAAGCAGTCAGACGTAAGGTCTTGTTTCAAATCAAGGGTGCAGAGCAGGCCGCCGCGCGCAAGCTTTTGCTATTATAAGGTAACCTTTGGTGAGCACCCGTATTCGGCAACAGAACAACACGTTCCATTGTCGAAGATAATAGGCATATACCATTACTACAGTATGTACTACTGCAGGGGGGGTTGAGGTCACGCCGTTGCGCGTCATCAACTAAAAAAAAAAGAATAAAGCGTTGGTGTGGAAAGAACCCTGTGATTCCTAGATCCATGCCAATGGGATCAGTAACAGTATCTCAACCTAACCGAAAAATGATTGCTCGCGCTACTCCAACGGTTGTATGACTACGAATATTTCCGGAAGCTGCTGTTGTTAGGAGTAGCTTAGTCTGCTCCACGAGCGCTTTCCATGGCAATTGATAGTCCGTGCAGCCGGCGTCCCCGGTGGTCTGGTGGAAAAATCTCGTAACTACTATTCATACTGGAAGTAAGGTTGACTACACGAGTTCGATCCCCCATCCAAGGACTTTTCTTGCGCAAAACAAAACACAGAAAGCACCTACGAGTATTAATAGTATGTGCATGTGTATGTGTATGTGTATGTTGTATGCACGATTCGGTCGACGACGGAAGAAAAGACCGAATCTTCTTCGGAAAATAACGAAGCCAGGCACGAGCTAATTTGCAGTGTAGTGGGAGGGGGGGAGGAGCGCCCGCTGTGTCACCCCGTTTAAGATAGCCGGCGGCAGGGGACGGCCTATTGGCAGGCACTCCAATCCCACGCCGACGGCCACAGCCAGCCACTAGATCAAGGCAAAATTGCGACGCTCTGAACGAGTGTCCTAGAAACTTGCTGCCAAACCGGTTGTACGATGTCACAGGCGTGCCATATATTCCCGCGCAGGCACGATCTTTGCTTGGTTGCCTCATAAATAAACGCTGTATCAGTGAGGGAGGATGTTGTCACGAGGCCATAGTAACATTGACTTTTTTCCCGATGGTGAAATTTACTTCGGCTTGGGCTAACGGCGACCACCCCTCCGACCGGGGTTTCTAACCTTTACCCAAACCCTAACCCTGACCAGGGGGCTGCTTGGTTGGTGTGCTGTGGGGTCCCTGTGTTCGGAAATACTCTATCAATCGGTTGCTCGCTGTGCGAGAACCAAACAAGGATCGTGCCTGCGCGGGCAGAGGTCTAGGCGAGTTCGATGCTAGGACACAGACAGGAAGACTCAACGAACTCGTGTATGTATACCTATCTTTTCGAATGATAATTCCTGTAATCGATACGTGGAACCACGACCAACCGTTCCGACCCTATCTCGGTATACTTTCACTGACCGCCTGACTGTACAGACCAGGCTCCTGCTCCTGCACAGTATGACTCGACTCTTCACTCTCCCGTTGGTTCCAGTCGTGCGTACGCATCCGTTTCTTCCGCCATACATACACTCATATAGAACTACATACTTAGATCACAACCCCTGAGCGTGCTCGGTTGGTGCATCCCTGGCCTCTCAGAGCTCCCACTTCCAAACCGCCTCCTTTCATTACTTGCCGGACCTTTCCAGCAGTTCTTTGTTTTCTCGGTCAACTCTTCCTTTTTTCTTCTTTCGTTTCGTGTGCGTGCGTGTTCCCCGAGCACGGCATCGCGGGAGGACCCGGCACCGTCGCGGGTGCCAGCGGGTGCTGGCGGGTAGAGGGGTGGTTGCAAGGAGCGCGGTCGCCGCTTTCGTGCCTAGGCGTCGCGTGTGCCTCGAGACACGAGGGATGCATGAACGGGCTTTGCCTGGCTTCGATTTATGACTGTTGATAGAGTATGTACGAGTTTATAAAGGTCGTTCGGGAGGGAAATATAATATTCAAGCGGTGCTTATTTTTGCGACCACGCTGAAGTTGAAAGAGGGAGGTGTGCAGTTTGAACACCAACGTTATCGAGCTGGCGAACGACGGCCACGGCGAGCACCGGGCTTCACGCGGGGCGGGCGACGGGGCTGATTGTGGCAGAGAGTGATAAAAGCTTTACCCGACCGAATCGGTAACGAGGTGGTCGCGAGAGGGGCGGGCGGCGTACGAGGCTGAGAGAGAAGCTCTTCTGTGCGATTTGTTTCTTTTCTTCTGTTCGACCGGGTGTAAGGTGTTTCAATCAGGCAGAACAAATATTACACGAGAGGGAACGGGGATTTTTTTTCCTTTCCGAGTTTTCGGTTTCATTTTCATTGTTTTTGCTGCTGTGCCGTGCTGTGCTTTCGCTTTCTTCGTACATACAGTACAGACATAGAGCATATCGAATGAAGAAAATAAGTACAGATAGTAGTACCCTACCTGGGGTGTATGTACGTACGTACGACATCCGCAACGCGAAGCGTATATGTGGCATCCAAGCTGACGTCGGAGCTGTTTTTTCCTGAAGCATGGCGGCGGGACTCTTGGCATTATCAAGTCGCCGGTTTGCAATTACGATCCTTGAAAACACTAAACTCAATCGTGGACCTCTGTTCGCTTCGCATAATTTGATGTACTTTTTTTTCTTCCTGAGCGAGCGTAGCGGGCGGCGTAGGCCGCCCGCGGAGCGAAGCGCCTTGTAATATCATACTATTAGTAGGTAGGTTGGAGGTATTTCGGGTATAAACAGGGTGGTGGTTCATCATATCATAATCCAGTGTGGTAATGTGGTACGCCCGTTCATGATCGAATCTCCTTTGGGCACCAAAAAAGTCAGGAAATAAATGCCACCTTCACCTCCTGACAGAGAGCAAGGTTGCCTTACATGTAACATCTTGACATGTCTTGACTGACACCAAACTACTACGTGCCTCGTGGGTTTTAGCGTGGGGCATTCATGTTAAAATCCGGTGTTGTTGTTTGTGTTGAAATTTGGTACCAGGTACCTGGTACGCGCGTTAACGATCGACTCCCTTGTTGGCGTTGGCACGAAATATGTCAGCAGACAGAAGACAGCACTTTCCCCCCTTGACAGACAACAACTTGACATGCCTCTGACTGACACGAAAACACTAGGTTTTAGTGCGGAACACTCGGACCTACATCCTTGGCAGCGCACGTTTCGCGTTGTTTGTCATGTCTCCTGACATTTTCGGTTGGTACTTACTGCACACTGGCACTGGAACAACTTAGGACACTGGCTGGCGCCATCCCCTGTTGGCACGTGGTCTGGCAGTGGAAAAACGTAGGACACTGGCACCGTGTTGAATGTATTGCACGCGCTGTGTGTGCGCTCTTGGGGGCATACCGTTTCTTATTTCCCGATTTGTGTGGGATATAATGACGTTTCGTTGGAGTGTGGGCTTTTGGCGGCTTGGACATACAACGTGTTTATATGGTAGATTAATTTGACTTGACTTTTGTATTTTTGATACGCTATCTTCGAGAAGGCATTTTTTTCTTTCATGCCATTGCGGTGTTGCGCAATTTTCTCGCGGTTTTTCAACCAAACCAGTGAACTACCGCCTTAATGCAAACAAAAGTTCGTATACAATATAACGCCTGCCGTACGGCGTTACAAAATATTATCTAGGTTATAACGCTCCCCGTACGGCGCTGCCAGCTATCAGCCGCTATCATCGCTATCAATCAAGGTCTTGGACTCGCATGTTGATGAGGGCGGCGTCAGCCGCGAAACCCTGTGTAGATGTACCAGGTATATACACTGGTATATATGATCTTGTATGTTCGTGTATGTTGTTCCTCCCCCGAACCTGACAGCTGAAACTTGATCAAGGGCAAATTCATTCGTAGCATCGTGTACTTACTATTTATTAATATTGTTAATGCTAACTGCACTGTAGTAGTCCTTACAACATAGAACCAATTCGGCAGCAAGTTTTCACACTTTTTTTTTTTTTTTTTGCTCATCCCATTTATTATCTTCGCACATCTTCTTCTCTCTCTCCTTCCAACTCGTAACTCAGATCCGGGGTCACATAGCAGGCTCTTCCCGCTCCCTTCCCGCTACGGTACGTGCCTTCATTTTTATCGCGAGAAGATTTCAGCCTTTTCTTCTCTCGTCACTACAGAGCAATGAATACTACAAATAAACGTATACGTGTTGTCCCCCCTCCTTCCGAGGATCAGTCCCGGAGGCTGGGGAAAACAAAATAACGCATACCAGGTACTCGTACCTGGTACATGCACGAGTACGTATACATGTATGTGTGATATTTGAACATGCATGATACGCATGATGTAACTCTGATAATAATCCCTGATCCCGGTTGAGTAGGTTTAGCAATCTGGGAGAAGCTCCCTCTCCGAGTAGGTTTAGCTATCTGGGAGAAGGGATCTTTAGGGATGTTGTTGACTTGATTAATGTGTAGCGTGGTCTGCACTTCGGAATCGTCGTCCGCAACCGAGAAATTTCCTGGTTCGATGCAAACGCGGCGCAGCCGCGTTTATGGCGAGTTTTGGCCCGTTTTGGCTGCGGTTTGGGGTCAGGGTTAGGGTTAGGGTTAGAGTTAGAGTCAGGGGTTGGGTTGGGTCTTCGCCCGTACCACTATCCCAACAGGAACCAAAACACCTGAACAGCCTACCAACCTAAAGATCCCTTCTCCCAATCTGTTAAAGGTCCTTTGGCACCCTGATCCCTGACCCCATGCCCACCGCGCTAAGATCCCACCCGGATCTGAGAGCTCTCCGAACTGGCCCTGGGTACGTACAAATTTAATTACAGCGGTAGCAGTGGGCATATTTATATAGTATTGTGGTATTACAACAAGCCGCTGTGATCGAGGATTTTGATGGGCATTTGCTCATTTTTGCAAGCCGTGTGGCGTGTTGTGTGATACTGCGCTCGCGTGTACTACGGGCTTTGATATGGCCTCATGAAGGGTATACGGTCCGTACATGAGGAAGACAAAATATACAGGTACGCACGTACGAAGGGTGTCTCCTCCTCTGTGAATCGCAGAGGATTAATCCGATTCAATCGTATCAGATCAGATCAGACGATATCGTACCAGATCAGATCAGATGATATCGTATCAGATCAGATCAGATGATATTGTATCAGATCAGATCAGATGATGATATCGTATCAGATCAGATCAGATGATATCGTATCAGATCAGATCATACGATTCAATCGACAATGAATCCGATCGTGGAATGGAAACATTTGTTCATCTACATCAGTAGGCGATTTATTATTATTTATCTTGCCATCAAACAATGTGCAGCATGATCTTCAACATTGATGACTCATAACTTCCCCGAAAGAAGAAAACCTCGGAAACAAAAGGAAACCCATGCACCAAGTCTACCTCCCTTTGATTTATTGATTTATTCATTGTGTGCCGTCACATTCGCGGGCTACAGATTAGTTAGTTGTACCCCCGTCGGGTACCCGGACGGAAGGGTACCGAGAGTTGTTGCGGAGGTACTACCCGGCCACGGGTACGGGGTACGGGTACCCGTTTTTCAGGCACACGAACCCCGGTAGTAGTGTGTGTGTGTTGTTCACATGAAACCGTTCTTTCTACCCGTCGACATCCAGCACGACGACCAGTGACCGCGCCGATTCTTCAATCCTAGACAGAG
This sequence comes from Nereocystis luetkeana, assembly GCA_031213475.1. NCBI lineage: Eukaryota > Phaeophyceae > Laminariales > Laminariaceae > Nereocystis > Nereocystis luetkeana. Next base: position 6,577,851 of record JARUPZ010000013.1, on the reverse strand, counting down.
AGAGGTAGCAATTATATGGTCACAAAACTACCCCACAGGTCTGGGTATTGCCCATCGGGCCGGGTAGTAGACGAACGGGGTACAACTCTACTGCAGATAGATAGATAGATAGATAGATAGATAGATAGATAGATAGATAGATAGATAGATAGATAGATAGATAGATAGATAGATAGATAGATATGCATGGGGTCCCTCACAAGCCGGAGGTTGAACGTGGGGTTGGTTGTATCAGGGATCGCTGTGCGTGTCCCCGAAATGGCGTGGTAGCAGAGGCTTACGCTGGATGGAGCTGATGATGGGCACATTGAGGCTGGTGTTGGTGCTGACCCATGATGTTACTGTCGCCGGTAGGAGAAAGAAGAAACTACTGCAGTACGTACGTGTGAGAAACCATGGGGCCAACACTACAAGCAGTCTGTTTGTGGCTTTTTAGAACAATAGAAAGGATCTCTCCTACAATTTGGGGGGATGTATGCTCATATAATAGACGCGACCGCAGCTGCCGCAGTACTCGTATTAGTACAACAGTTATTTAGTGCATTCAGTAGTAGTATTGCCTTTTTGTTGTACTGAATGTAGCCGTAGACACTCAACAACCTTACTTCCATCGTTCGATTCGATTCGAAATTCAGGCGAACTCGATTGATCGGCTCTTCGTTCGCCGAAACAAAATCAAAGTCAATACCACCAGGTATAACTTGCCCTGATTTACAGCCACACACAGCCACAGCAGCTCTGTGAGTAATTAGCCGCTGCCTTTCACGTGACACCCAGCTCCCACGCCGACCGCCACAGCCACAAACAGCAATCCGAGGGAAAGCTCGCTCCAAACAAACGTGACACATTCTCTTCCTTGCTGATTTACTTCGGAAGTTCATCTTATTGATAATCATCATGTACGAGTAAAAGGAATGAATCGCACCAAACTTTGAAAAAAATGGATCAAGAACGATCTTTCTCTGTTGTTGCGCGACGTATGAATACAACAACAACCGGCATAAAATGGTCACGGACCCACCACAACGCAATTAAGGGGTCGCATCATTCCCGGATTATTCTAGCTACCCTCTCGAGCCTCCACGCCTCCACATTTCATACTTTTTCTCTTGGCGCTCGGAAGGTTGTACATACTGCTGTTGTTGTATCATAGTATCAATAGTTCAGAGTTGCGGCGTGTTTGCCCGTATAGATATATACCCGGTAGATATATAGATATACGGACATTTGACTTTATTTGCAAAAATAAAAAAGGATTCAATTGTTGAGAGAGCCTTGCAGCGTGGGTAGGCACAATTCGATGCGAGTCGACGAGGGAAGAAAAGGCTGACATCTTCTCGCGATGAAAATGAAGGCACGTGCCGTAGCGGGAAGGGGGGAGAAGAGCCTGCTATGTGACCCCGGATCTGAGTTACGAGTTGGAAGGATAGAGAGAAGAAGATGTGCGAAGATAATGTATGGGATGAGCGAAAAAAAAAGAAAAGAAAAAGAAAAATCGTAACTCAGATCCGGGGTCACATAGCAGGCTCTTCTACCCCCTTCGCGCTACGGTACGTGCCTTCATTTTAATCGCGAGAAGATTTCAGCCCTTTCTTCCCTCGTCGACTCGCATCGAATTGTGCCTACCCACGCTGCAAGGCGCTCTCACAATTAAAATGCTACTGGTATGTATGTATACTACGCACGGCGGTATGTGTGTTTGTTTGTGTGTGTGTGTGTGTGTGTTCTTCTCACATTAAAGCGTTCTTTCTACCCGTCGGGATCCAGCACATTGTCACAACCAGTGTCCGTGCCGATTCTTCAATCCTAGAAGAGACACAGGTTCTGTGGTCACAAAGCTACTACGTTGCCACGTACCCTGGTACCAGGTATGCAGTAAGCACAACAGTCGGCAATGCCTGTATGTTCCTGTATGTGTGACTTCGGCCGCTGGTTCGATGGTTGCCTAGCAAGCTGCGACTGACTGGCGACTGATATCCTCACGTACGGTTGATAATTCGGCTGCCCGTCTTCATCAGCGAAATATATACCTGTCATTGTTGTTGTTGTTGTTCTCACATTAACTCACAATTCAATGCAGTCCGTGGTCGCAGGACAGGCTCCAATAACTCTGGAGTGGAAGAAATACCTCAAGTAAAAACAGAGGCAAAAAAAAAAAAAAAAAGAAGCCGAAATGGTGGGGGGGGGGGGGGGGGGGGCTGCACTGCCCCCCGTCCCCCCCGCACGCGTATGCCTCCCCTACCCGTCTATAACATAGCAGGAGGGAGGAGGGGAAAAAGGGGGGGGGGCGCGCTCCCTCTCTTTCCCCGCTTGCTTACGCCTTCCCCACCCACACATAGGAAACGCGGTCGACCTCCCTACCGGTCGCGCTCCGCTAGTGGAACGCCTCCCCCTACTTGTGCGTGCTTCCGAGTGGGTTTTCCGTTTCTAACGGCCCGCTCATATCGGGAACCCTCCACGAATGCCAAACGATTAATAAATACCATGATTCCGTTTCTAACGGCCCGTGCGCCCGGGAAAATCACCGCTAATCGACCACTACGTTGCGCGTGCTTTCGGGTGGTTTTTCCGTTTCTAACGACCCGCTCCTGTCGGGGACCCACCTCGACTGCCAAACGATTATCAATGTGGTGATTCCGTTTCGAACGGCCCTTGCGATCGGGATTACGCCACCACTAACCGACCACTCTGTGCTTGTGCTTTCGGGTGGTTCCGTTTCTAACGGCCCGTTCGTCCGGGAACCCACCACGATTGCTAAACGATTGTTGTTGTGATGATTCCGTTTCTAACGGCCCCGTGCGATCGGGATTATGCCATCACTAATCGACCACCACCTACGCGTGCTTTCGGGCGGTTCCGTTTCTAACGGCCCGTGCGATCGGGAACCCACAACGAAAGCTAAACGATTACATGTAATGATTCCGTTTCAAACGGCCCGTGCGATCGGGATTAAGCCATCACTAATCGACCACTGCGTCCTCTTCCCTTCCGTTTGCCCATCCGCCGTGGAAATTTTTGCGGGAGGGTGGGTGGGAAAAAAACAAATTGACGACTCCCTGACGTCCCTAGCCCGGTTCTCTTCAGCTCGTGCAGGGCCTCGCCCGTTAGCTATATCCCCTGGTTACTACGCTGCCCGACGACTCCCTTCTTCACCCGACTCTACAGTTGCTTGCTTTGCATTTCTTTATTCTGCTGCTCCTTCCCGTCTCCTACAATTATCCTGAACTTTCCTTTTCTATTTATTTTTACCCCGTACCAAACATTCCTTTCCCTTATTATCGAAACCCCCGGACTTCTTGTTCTTTCACTGGTTTATTCTTTCTATCCGTTTCCCCCCAAACACCAGGTTGCCCCTACGACAACCTTCCTCTTTGGTTGTCACTTCCACGAAATAATGCTTTATATTAATTGAAGAAGCCGAAATGGTGGGGGGGGGGGGGGGGGCTGTCATGTACAGCAGTAGTTAATTGTAGAAATACGGCGGCACTGCTGGTGGTCTCTGTTGTTGTCCGCCAAAATGTCAAAAGTATTGTGAAAGATTCGAGTTGGTCGGGTGGATGTACGTGCGTATGTATGTACATGTGTGCATGACGCATGATACTATTACGGGGACCATAGTTAATAGGACCAAATATTGTCAGTAAAAATGCGTAAATATATAGGTTTTTATGTGTACCATAGGTTCTATTAACTATGGTCCCCCGTAATATTATATACCTGGTATATTAATACTCTGTTGATACGTACCTGGTATTAGTATACTGCTGAGCGGCTGACCCGTCGGGTGATGTTTTTGGGACGATGGCTGGTGGGGAGAGCCCGGAATCAGGCCGACCATAAAATAACTACTGGGCGAAAGGTCTAGCAGACGACCTCAGGGGTTTTCAAGCCACCGAGGGGTCCACGGAAAGCTCCCCTTCCATTGCTGTTTGGAACAGAGACGGTGTTACGGCCGAGGGTGGCTAAAGAGGAGTGGGAAGTAAGTGTGGTATCGGGGGGTCGTCGAAGCGGCGGATGGTTTCATGGTGAGATGGCACAAGGGCGAGACGGAGAGGAGCTGGGTACGCCACGCAGCTCAGGACGCCAAGGGCGGCGACAAGGGGGCGGGGGGGGGCAGCCGTACGAATACATACAGCTAGCTGCCGACGATTGATTGAATACAGTACCTATTAATAGTAGTAACGAAATGGTAGATTGGGTGGCAGTACTGGCATTTGACATCGCTGTTGACGCAAGTAGGAAGGAGACGGCAGAGGATGTGGCCAGGTCCTCGAATCGGTTTTTTAGCCGAGACGGGAACCCATCCACGTGACTGCTGCTGCTGCTGCTGTCACATCGTTATTTTGTTAATAATAGTACGATCTTCGCTTTTCTCTTCTCCAAATAACCTCTTATTTCCTGGTTTCTTCGTGTCTTTTGTTTCTCTCTTTGGTTCCTCCCCCCCCCCCGCTGGCGTCCTCATGCCGGTATCTTCCTCTCCTTCTTGTTGCTTCGTCCGTGCAACAGCAGTTGTTATTACTATATCTTCCTCTTGTAAGCATGTATGTACCCGTATGATTTTGCCCTGTCTGATATATTTGCGTCACTTACTTGTACACTACGTATCTTTCATTTCATAACTATTTTAGTTTTTTACTGTATCCTGTTCCCTTTTTCTTCTCGTTGACTTGTGTTGTGTGTTCTGGTGTACTACAGTATGCTGACATTTTATTTCGCAAGCGAGTACGAGTGCTGCTGTACATACTCACTCGTAGTTTTGGTTTGTTTTTCTCTCTCGTGATACGTGACGATCTATGTATGGGGTATGTAAAAATTGGCGCAATGACACCACAGGTTCTCCGCCCGCTTCCGTGTGACCTTCTGGTGCTGCTGCGTATTCCTTGCCGCCACCTTACGGCGCTTTGCCGTGGACACAACTATCGCCGCGCGCATCGAGCAGGCTCTCAGCTTGTGGCCACATATTATATAATGAATGTTTTCTCTCTAGGAAAAGGAATCAGGACGGACACTGGGTGTTGCTGTTGTTGTTGTCGTTGTTGTTGTTGTTGTTGTTGTTGTTCTTGGTGGTGGTGTTGTTGTTGGTGTTGTTGTTGTTGTTGTTGTTGTTGTCTTCACATTAACTCATCGCCACAATGCAGTGCAGTCCGTGGTCGCAGGACAGGCTCCAATAACTGCTGTCCAACAGCAGTACAGTGAGTAGTACTATCAATACGAGTACTGATGTGGGGTACCTGCTGCCTGGTAGTTATCAATATTAATACCAGGTAAAAAATAGGTACAGCAGTAGTAGAAGGAACAACACGTACCTGGTACATTTTATACATACTGCTGCTGCTGCTGCACTGCTGCTGTACGTACACCAGAAATAACAAAATACAGCGTATTTTTTTTATATATTGCGAAAGTCCACTCACCGCTGATTCCCTCGTCGCAAGCACCGACTGCTGCTGCTGCTGCTGCTGCTGCTGCTGCTTCGCGTCGCCAACAAGGACAGGTCCGCGGACACTGGAGGAGGAGCGGACGGTGCCGCGCTCTGACAGGACAGAAGAAGCAGAAGTAGACTGGAGCGCTCGTCGAGATTCTACAAGTAGCGGCGCAATGCCACCGGGAATGCGGCGAGAAAACCTGCTCGAAGCACGAGTAGACCCTGCGCGGCGGAAAAAAAAATCGTTCGCGTTCGCTTCAGGAACAAGGTGCTACGAGTATTAATAATTTGTGTTGTGCGCTTCGTACATAGACGCGCGATCGAACCCTCTATTTTTTAGATATACGAGTATTGATTGTGCTTGCGTGCTGTGAGAACAAACGAAAGACGTCGAGGAAAACTTCGGCGGTACGAGCTTCTAGGAGCGTACGACAACGACCAAGCACACACTAGACTCACTGCTACTTCTACCGTTGTGCCTGTGGTGGTGGCAGCTCGACCATACATATAGGTAGCCGAGCTGTCATGGCGGCCCTCGGTACAACGTTGCGTTGTAGCCGAAATATTCTACCGCGGGTACACCTACTACTACTACTACTACTGTAGTTTTGCCACCGCAAAACGTGTTCCACACCCTTATAACTGCGAGTCGTTTGTCCCCATAAACGTGGGTTGGTGAACTTTTTTCATCAAAACTTGGGTAGAGTAGAGTAGATGGAAAAGAAGATCTCACCTGGCAAGGTGATCGATGACACCAAACGAGCGGCGTTGACACGAAGCATGGATGGGGATAACGAAGAAGAGGACAAGTCTTTATCTCGTCCACTTGCCTCTCTACGCCGGATTGTGGTGACGGCAGCGATTGTGACAGACAGCAGACAAAAAAAACGCAGCAGGCAGGACAGAGTAATATACACCTTCTTCGCTTTGTTTTGGTGCTTTTTACTTTTTACTTTACGCCCGTCTCTCTTTCCTTGCGCTCTGTCCCTGCTCCCTGCTGCCTCCTCGCGATCGATCGGTCGGTGTCGGTATGATGTTTCAGCAAATAACGTGTTTTTAAAACACGAAAAGATGCAAGATGAGAGGCGGGGGAAACGGAACGTTGGGAACATCCCATGCAACATCCCACTATAATCCCGAGCCGTTGAAAGATTCTAATTTAAAAAAACTTCGGGTGATGTATCGTACCAACAGCAGTAGTATTTTACAGTAATAATAATAGTGGCAAAAAAATGTATGCGCGTGTACGAGTAGGATCCACATATATTTACATGTACGTGAGTTTTGCATGGATTATTATTGATGAAAATGCTGCGCACACTCATCAGACACACGCGACAACAACAGAGAGGACGTCGCACACAGCTTGTGAGCTCAAACACTCGTACGTACAAGTATGTAATATGTATTCTTAAACGTGGGAGGCGGGAGACTATACTCGTACATATATATTCTGAATTCGGGGAGACGGAATAATCGTTTCAAGAGCAGCAGCAGCAGTGTTTTGTACGTACAGTTACTGTAGTACATAAAATATAGTACCTGGTACTCGTATTATATTACCAGGTATAATATACCACACACAGGTGTATATGGACAGCGGGTTTTTGGTGGATGCTTCCTCGGGAGTGCTTGGGGGGAAGGACTGGGCTCTTGCGGTTGGAGGTGGCAGGGTCAGGGGTACGAGAAGTATTAGTAGTAACAGTATGTGGGGGGAAGGGTTGGACGAGGTAGAAAACCTACAGAGAGAGCGAGACTGCAGGGAATCTCTCCTCATACCTGGTAGGTAATACTACCGATATACAGATATATAGCAGTGTAGACCAGCAAAAACACCGCGCGACCTTCTTCTGCGCGTTGAAGCGTACATACATGCGCGTAGCAGTTATTAACCAGCCATTTTGATGGACAGCGGGTTTTTGGTAGATGCCTCTTACGCGGTGCTTAAGGAGGGGGAGTGGTCGTGTTTCGGTGGATGAGATGGAGGGATGTTGGTTGTAGTTAGTTGTAGTCTTCATGAGCGTCACATCAGTTTTGATTTAATTTGTCGTATGATACTGCCGCGCTTTTGTTCTGAAGAATTCTTCACTTATTCCTGTTGGTCGTTTTTTAGAACAACACACTATACACATTGTCGGATGGCAAGGCATGATAAGAATTATAATACTACATACCAGGTACATATGAAGCCGTACGGTACGTTATATACCAGGTATGTCTACTTAATACTACTACTACTCCTGATTGGTACATTTCCCTCGACTTCAGGGACGGTAACAGTTTGTGCCTCCTCTGATTCCGGCGGTGTGCTGGGAGTATCATATAGTATAGGGCTGATACAAAACAACGATGATGATAATAATAATAAATAGTACCAGGTAATAATAAGGTCAAGAGGGGTCTCCCTGATTCGAGCATCATTGCTGAGCTCGGTGGCAGCTTACGAGAGATTCGGGACACGTGGGGCGTGACGAAAGAAGGCATCGTCCCCAAATCTTGGTTGGTATGGAGCATGGGTGCAGATGGGGACCTGGTCCCAGGACCCCCTGAAGCCGACATGCTGGCTGCGCACGATGCCGTTACCACCAACTCCCGGAAGGCTCAACAGAGGTTGGGCAAGCTGGTGAATCAGGGTCGGCACGCTGCACACATAGCCTCGCTGGAGGAGCTACCGGAGATTGCACGCCCACCTGGACCAGGCGACCCGCTAGGGGGGAGCGAGGCCAAGGCCTTCGCCAAAGCTCGCTACAGGAGTCTACAAGGAGCAGGAGCCACTGCTTGCCTTCGGACGAGGCCAACAGACTCGCTCCGTGTCATACAAGCAGCGGAGTTCGTGGGCATGGGAAGACGCTTCATGGGCATCGAGGAACACGTGGCAGTGAGGTGCCCCTGCTGCGACGCAGTCGACATAGACACACGCCACGCACGCATCTGTCCCACAGAGCAGGGGCACAGGTAAACCAGCATCAATCAACCGTTCGTTGGTTCACGCGATCTCCCGCACGCTGAAGCGGCTGGAAATTCCACACCAAGTAGAGAGCGGCGAACCGTTCACTGCAGACCGGAACCTGCGGATGGACATTGTTGTCAGGAGAGGAGGTCTTCGGGACGCTCCTAACTGGGAATACAGGGAAAAGTTCATCTTGCTGGACGTCACCCATGCAGACCCGCAAGCGCAGGTCCACCTGCGAGGAGGCAGCGCTGATCATGATGGATCAGCTGCCTCTACCCCCGAGGCGCGCAAGCGCCAACACTACGCGCGTCCGGGACATGTGTCCGTCGACGAGCGGAGCCACAAACTAGCCACCTTAGCGGTGGAAAGCTTTGGGCGCCTTGGGGTAGAGGGCAGCAACTTCATCAACCAGCTGGCAGCTAGCGTCGTGGGGGTGAGGGATGGTGGGTCGATGGCAAGGAAGGGGGTGGTGAAGGAACGCCTGCTCCAAATCGTCTCGGTGACCACACAGGTCGCCATTTGGAGGAGGGTGTCGAGGTTCAAGCTCCAGCTTAGGGACCGCCAAGAAGGAAGAAGGAAGATTTTCATCGAATGTAGATACCTTACGCTTTCTTTTGCGCTTTCCGCTAATAATCATGTTTTTAAGCCAGAAAAAATCCTTACGAATATAGCACATGTGTATATGCACTTAGTGAGAGTGAGACTTGAATCCATGAAATTAATTGATCTACTACTAGACTAAGTAAGCCACCGGGGACGCCGATTTCATTGAAAGTCAAGTATTTTGTTGCTTTTGCATGATCCGCCAGCACATACATGCTGTTTACAGATGCCAGTATGTATGTCCGTCCGTGCAATGTCGGGTTTTTACGTTTTCGTTCAAGCCGTTTTTAACCGCTCGGTGCGTTGTTGACCTCGCCTTGCTTGGCACATCGCTCCGTTGTGCGGAGCACTCAGTCAGATATTTCCTCCTTTGTGTTAACAGCGTATTTGCGCCTACAACCAGGGGCGCCCGGGGATTGGGATACCGTACACCTACATAACTCCCCCCCCTTCCTGTAGGAAGGATCGAAAAATCATCGTTTACCCATTTCGTTTTCTTGTGATTTGTGTGGCAGTACTATTAACACTGCAGAACCGTACGTAATCGTACTCACGTATAAATGCGTTGTTTTCCGTACTTAAATATACCTTGTGTCTGACACGAGATATTAATCCTGGTACTATAAAAGAAGTGTTCTGGTTTGCTTCTTGGTTGGTCACTGCGTCGCCGTGTGGCTAAACGCCTATACTGCTGTACAAAACTGTTAAGTACATTGTGTTGTGCTTCAGAGTAGTCGAGAGCCAAGTCGTCGCCAAACTCGTTTCCACAGCAATGACACGCCCACGCAATATCTCCCTCCCCCTCGACCTTCTTAACTCAGTGCTTATCCAGCCAAGTCTGCCGACCCCACGGCTCGTCGGGGCCTTGTGGCCCACCTTCGAGCGACCTCATAGCTCCTTCGTACCACCCACTGCTGCTGCAGTCGACACAACTACTACGCAGTTGTGGCTTATAGTTCATCGCCGCACAGTAGTATTATAGGATTATGGAAGGCCTTGTATCCAGCAGGGTTGAGGGCGGCTCTCTACCGTCCCCTGGTTTCCTTCGTTGCATCACGCAGGGAGGGGGCGGCTCTCTGCCGTCCCCTGATTTCCTTTGTTGTATCACGCAGGGGGGGGGGCGGATCTCTACCGTCCCCTGATTTCCTTCGTTGCATCACGCAGGGAGGGGGCGGCTCTCTGCCGTCCCCTGATTTCCTTTGTTGTATCACGCAGGGGGGGGGGCGGATCTCTACCGTCCCCTGGTTTCCTTTGTTGTATCACGCAGGGGAGGGGGGCGGCTCTCTACTGTCCCCTGATTTCCTTTGTTGTATCAAGCGAGGGGGGTCTACCATCCCCTGACTTCAGTTTGATGTATATATTGTTCAGGCGTACAGGGAGGGGACCGTGTCAGGTACCCCTTCCCCCTGTAGGGGGACTAAGTTGAATAATTTGACCTGAGGTGTCGAAAAACATTTTGCGGGCACCCTCGATACGACAAAAATATATAAGAATGCAATTCATATACCTGCTCAATACAGCTTAAGATCGCATTTACGAGAATCTCCCCACCGTTCTGCTTTCTCTGTAGCTCTATACCCTCTCCACCCCCTGCCCCAGCCGATAATTCCACCGCTCTTACCCCTCATTACCTTGTCATCTCCCACCGCAAGGGCCAAGCCCTCCCCCCCACGTACTTTCCAAAGAAACATCGACAGCTATTAATAATCCGCTGTCCAAACATATGGCCGGGCAGTGACTTCTGCACGTATGTTTTAACGAGCAGAAGGTTGTGCGGTGTAGCTGCCCAACATACTGCTTGAAGTCGTACCTAGCAGAGTCCCCCCACAGTTCTGCTTCCTCTGTAGCGGCATGCACTCTCCACCTCCTGCCCCCCAACCATCTATACGGCCGCTCTTGTCATCTCCCACCGCAAGGGCCAAGTCTTCCCTCCTACCAGGAACGTATACTTCCACAGAAGCACCGAACGACAATCCGCTGGTCCAGAGCAAGACCTCCCGACATGTTCTTCCTCGGCATGCCTGCGGAATCGTCCCGGGGCACCTGCTTGCTCAGGTGCCGTCCCAGCTAGGCCTGGGAGCAAGTGATAACGGTGTTCAATGTAACATGGTGTTAGATGTAATCATGGCGTCCTACGTAACATGATGTTCGGTGCAACATGGTGTTCGATGAAACATGATGATGAAGCATGGTGGTGTTCGATGTAACATGGTATTCGATATGCACCGACGTGCATGCGGCGGTACAACCGGTTTTCCTGTTGAAGTTGGAGTGATGTGCCCGCCCAATAACGGAGGATGTGCCGTCGGAATTGTTGGAGGTCCATCTCCCGCTCCCATAGAGGTTGAAGAAGGCCTATCCAGTGGGCCCGACCACATACCGATCGGTGGCTGGTGATTTTCTCGAGCTCTAGGCGTTCGATGGGCACAGTGACGTCGTCCTCAATAACGTGATAAGGGGCTTGAAGGTGTAGTTATTGAGGGCATGCGGTGTTAATTCTGCGGGGAGAAACCGCGGGAGATCAGAGCTATCGCGGGGGTTCGCGCAAGGCCTGCAGCGACTTACGGACACTTGCTTGGCAGCGCGCGTCTGCTTGCGGTCGGCGGCCAGGTCGATACATTCGAGCTGGTCACGTGCGGGACTTTGGTGTACGCGAGCGTACAGGTACTCGAAGACAGTGGTGGGTAGGCGGGGGAGGCGGTTCATGTGCACCTCGCTGGGGGGCAGCCCTGTGGCGGCACTGACGGAATTGCTATAAGAAAATTCCACGAGCGCCCAGTGGACATCCCATTCATTTTGTTGTTTATTGACGACCATAGCAAGCAGCTGAACCATGGTATGGTTCACGCGCTCGACGTCTCCGTTGCCGTCAGGATGGTAGGAGTTTGTTGCAGCTTTGCGCATGCCTTGGAGCTTGTATATAGTGTGAGGCAGCTTGGAGAAGAGTTGGAGGCCCTTGTCCGAGTGGAGACTAACGGGGCATATTCACAGAGGGGTGCACTTGTCGGCCAGAATGTCAACGGTACCTTCGGTCGCAAATTCGGCCGCAGAAATGGCATACATGTCTGCGCGCCGGCTGAAACGAATACCATGGCACTTAGCTCTTATTCGGGAAATAAGTTGGCACACACTGTGTACGAGACAAAGGGACACATTGCTAAACAATGGTTGATTGTATCTGCTTGACTAGGGTTAGCCTTAGGGATAGGATCAGTTATTTTTCGTCTCGTACCCAGTGACCCTCAACCATTCTCTCGACCAAAAGGTATCCTCCCCTCGTTGGCATCATAGTATCAATCGGCGTTTTTATAGGTAGTCGCCAAACGGGGAGGGATAGGGAAAACAGGACCGCGGCAGATACTCACGCGTGCCCCAGCCTGCCTCAAATTCAATTATGACTGGGGCACCGTGGCGGAGGAGGGTGCACCAGGATCCCTTCATTTTGACTACAATTTTTTTTTTTTTTTTTTTTTCCATCCCATTCATTATCTTCGCACATCTTCTTCTCTCTCTCCTTCCAACTCGTAACTCAGATCCGGGGTCACATAGCAGGCTCTTCTCCCCCCTTCCCGCTACGGTACGTGCCTTCATTTTTTATCGCGAGAAGATTTCAGCCTTTTCTTCCCTCGTCGACTCGCATCGAATTGTGCCTACCCACGCTGCAAGGCGCTCTCAACAATTGAATCCCTTTTTTTATTTTTGCAAATAAAGTCAAAGTCCGACCCTCCTAGGGCTCGAACCCAGGACTCAAACAAGTGGAATTCGAGGTTAACCACAATTTGGGGGGGTATGATCCCGCAATTCTACAATATGTACGTATAAAAAATCATCCTTTCTTCTCTAGGGTGTCCCGTCCACTCACCGAAAAATTACCCCTTCTTGATCACTATCGACAGCTTCGAACTTATGCCGTGAATTTGTTCTGGGCAGAGACCCACGGCGAAACATTGGCTGGCCGATGTTCCGCCGCGGGTTTGTTCTCGGGTCTGCTCAGAACAGATTCATGGCGGAAGTTGGAAGCTGTCCAGGGGGGTCAAAAAGGAGTATGCTTGGCCAAATGGCGGGGAATCCTAGCCAAACGGGGGTACTACATGGATATAGTAGAATGCCTGAGGCGTATCCCCTACAAATTGTACTAGAAAAGGGGGAATCCGTGTGCACTCTCGGTGCCGTCCGTCCTTAAGCCCCGATAACGTGTCGGAAAATATATGAAAAACATGTGTATTTTCGGCATGGGCTGCGGGCGCCTTACCACGCGTCAGTATTGACATGGAGAAGGCTGAGGCGTGCGTGGACATCTATCTGTCGCTGACCTGTTTTCTCTGTACCCCCGTTAGGCTGATAAATCCGGGGGGCATTCCCCCCTTTGGCCATCATCCTTCTCATTGCTGTAGTTCGGTTTTGTTTTTGTTCGGTTAGTATTATTAGGAACAACAAGCAGCATCTCAGGTTGACCCATCTTACGTGTTCCCACCTTTCAAGCGGCGGCTGCATCTCGCGAAGAAACTTGGAATCCGCCTCTCTGTTTGTCAGGAGTGGTCCCCCCTTTCTTGGAGCGCTTTCCAGTTCAGTTGGTAGCTCATGCAGGGACTGGATTCGAAGATTTTTAAGAGGCAGAAATGGTCCAGAGATTTGCCTTAACCGGCCGGCACTTCAACTCTATTTACAGTTAGTTGTTGATAGTAATACTGGGAATAACTCCGCTTTGTCGACGTGCAATCGTGTGTAGGCGCGGAGTTGATCCACGGCGCAAGACCTGGATAGATGGCGCAATCGTCCCAAGACTCATGCCAACTTTGAGTCACGACAGCTCGGCGTACACGGCCTGTGCGTGGGTACGGTCTTGGGTTCCTCGCTCATCAACGTCGGGGGGTCGTCAAGTGCCCAAACTTTCCGACGGCGTCGAGCAGGCGGGCGCCGGGATCCTTGAAACTCCGCGTTTTCACTTGCCTTCAGAGAGAAAACATTGGTTATGATTGTGTTTCGGCTCATCACGCATCGCGGACAGTTACGAAAGCGACTATTCTCTACGTCGAGCATGCATAGACTCACAAGCGGGGGGCGGGGGGGGTTACGTTCGGGCGGGCAGTGAAGGTCAAGATGGATCAGCCGCCTCAACCGCCTCCGCTTCCGAGGCACAGGAGCGCAACCAACTCGCTCCTCGTCTCGAACACGTGTGATTCGACGAGTATTGCGTGATTGTCTGCCACCCTGGAGGTAAAAGGCTTTGTAAGCATCCACAAAAATTATCGACGAGCGGGCGCGGCGAGTGTTGTCGAGAGGAACGGACTAGAGGTCCTAGTCAAGAGAAGGCGTTCGCAAGGCAGGTGTTTGCCAGATTCTCCCAGTGACCACCAGGTCGACATTATACGCCGGGTGTACCGATACGAAGTTGCCCTACGAGACCGCCAGGCCGCTAGGTGGGAGAAGAAAAGAGGCTGGAAGACTCCTGCTCATGGCGTGGGATTGACAAGTGGATGCGGAGTAGGACAAACAAAAGACGACATACTGTAGGCAGCACAAGGGTATATATAACTTGTGCATGTTGGTGCGTATAAGTAAAATATTTCTCCCCAACACAACATACTGCAACCACGGGGTGGGGGAGTGGGGGAGGGGGGGTACTCGATAGGAGAGATGTACTGATCTCATGCATGGCCGTAGTCGTATGACCACAGAACCTCGCATCCCTACAATGCCGGGACGGAGCATGTCGGTTTTTCACCGACCAGGCAGGCATTGCTTGCACCAAGCGCGAAGCGCCGTGAGGTGACTGGCGAGTCGCATGAAGTGTGAGCTGCATTCTACCAAGAACCGCTTTTGAGGCGGACTTGCATGTACCTGGTAAATGGCAGCTTCAATGAGCTAATTGAATTTCCGGTGCAGGCATTTCCAGAGACAGCAATGGGAGTACTATGGAACTGCCTCTTGGGTGCCTTACCTTGAACACTACGTGATACGATGAATTTCCTTGAGCGGAGTAAAGGTTCTTGACCTCGCACAAATGATCTAACTCGACGACCAGCTGTGGGCGACCGCCAAAAAATAAAATAAAAACACGGGGGGGGGTACTCATTATCATACATGGCCGTAGTCGTATGACCATAGACCCTCGCATCCCTACGAGCATAATGCCGGGACGGAGCGCGTCGGGTTTTCACCGACCAGGCAGACATTGCTTGCACCAAGCGCGAAGCGCCGTGAGGTGTTGGGCGAGTCGCATGATGTGGTGAGCTTCATCCTACTAAGAACCCCTTGCGAGGCGGGTGTTCTGGCATATGGATGACAGCGTCAATGAATTGATTTATTTTCTGGTTTGGTCACTTCCAGAGACATAAATAGGTTTGCTATCTAACTGGCTTCGTGGGTGCTATACCGTATACACACTACGTGATGCGATTATTCCCCATGTGCGGAGTTAAGGTTCTCCCCTCACGAAGAAGGTTCAACTCGACCGCCAGCCGTACTACCGTGCGTTTCGTACGGTGCAGGCAGCACTTCAGACAGCATCCGCTGTAGTCAGCAGCCACGAGTTGGTTAGTGGTGGGAACGGGGGTACTCTTCTATGTTATAGTTGAGAGGATATACCCGCGGCCTTGTTACTTCAGTGTGCACATTGGTTTTAGCTCGTGTGCGCTTTCTTCGTCTCGTGTATTTTGAGGCAGCCGAATTTTCGATTTTTTTGGTTTTTCGGATCTTCCTAGGGCTCCAGCACCTTTGTGTGACCACGGACTCCTTCGTCAGAGAGTTAATGTGAGAAAAACAACAACAAACAAGTGACCGCCAAAAAAAATATCAATACCCCGGTTATCTAGTTCACACAGTGAGAGACGTTTTTCAGCGTCGTCGCCAACCGACGCCAACCCAACCTATATATACCAGAGATATAATATGGGGGGGATTCGCCGAGTTCCATAAACTCTGTACTCGAGGGCGGACGGGAGTCTGGAAGCCATACACCAGTGGTTTAAACTGTAAGGCAGTGCCAGCGATATGCGTTCGTGTACTGTTCCCCCGTGTACTGATTATCTGGTAGTTACTTAGATTGGACAGTCTACGAAGAGGTTACCAACGCGTGTTGAAAGTTGAAAATGAGAACGGAAATATATATATCGCTTGACCTTTTTTTTCCTTTTTTTTTTCTCATCCCATTCATTATCTTCGCACATCTTCTTCTCTCTCTCCTTCCAACTCGTAACTCAGATCCGGGGTCACATAGCAGGCTCTTCTACCCCCTTCCCGCTACGGTACGTGCCTTCATTTTTTATCGCGAGAAGATTTCAGCCTTTTCTTCCCTCGTCGACTCGCATCGAATTGTGCCTACCCACGCTGCAAGGCGCTCTCAACAGTTGAATCCTTTTATTTTTTTATTTTTGCAAATAAAGTCAAAGTCCGACCCCTCTGGCATTGTACGAACGAGGGCCCCAACCGCTGACTGTACCTGTGTTATGTATGACGTGTGATACTGTTGTACGTTCCGCCACAGAGAAGCCGCATTAGACTGTCTGGGGACTGCGTGGTGCGCTGTTCCGGCCCCGCGTATACATCGGAAACATCGTGCGCAGCGCAGCTTCCGTCGACAAAGACGGTATGTGTACCTTGTCGCACGATACCATTTGGAGTTCGGAAGATGTTTTTAGACGCAGGCGAAACCAAACTGTGTGGGGCTCATGTTTTGCCGCCGGCGTTTATTTTTCGAGTCATTTTGCTGTTTCTCGGGGGAAAATTGTGCTGCGATACCACTCCGTGCAGAACTCGTTTTTGCTGACTGGCCGAGCTTGCGTCCTATCAGCAGGCGGTCCGTCGCATTTTTGACAGAACTGTCAGCAAGGTGCTTTGTTACATTTTTTTGTGACACACAGCAAGTCGAGCACAGGTCGTGCATGAGAGGAGGGCACTTGTGCTTGGGCCAGATCACTCCACGTCAGGCTCTAAAGCTGACCATCAGAATGGCCGCAATCCCAGCTACCGACGTGTCACTCCTTCAGGTTGAAAAATCGAGTATCGACCGTCAAAATGGCCGTAATCACGGCGGTACTACAGATATCTCTGTATTAAGTTGCAAAAATATAAAAATTCGTGCCGTCAGCCGGACGCCAAGGCCGTGGGCGCTACAGTACTTAAGGCGGCGCGGGTGTGCCCAGGTTTCCCCGCGCTATCATGCATCGGGGGTAAAATATCCCGCCCACACCCACATGCCTCCGTGCTGGGTATCGGAGGTAAGAGACCCCGCCCTTTTTGAACGTACACAACAAGATATAAAAAAGGACACGAAAAAAAACGCTTGTCCTAGAAACAAAAACATGGAATCAACCGGGAGCAACGAATCAAACCAAGACAGGGACGCCCACCTGTCGGCTGACGCAAAGAGTACAACGAAACCTTCGAACGCCGTCAACATTGAGCCCCCTCTCTATCGTCGTTTGATCTAGGGTCGCATACCACCTATATAACGTATATTGTGCGCCCCATCTGCCGGCACTACCTACCGCGCGAGTGCATCGCAAGTGCCTTCGTAGCGGCTCTTACCGTCTACCATACCAGGTGCCAGGTATGTGGCAGAAATGAGCATTTCACTGCCTAGATGTGGCAGAGATGGGTATTACTCTGGCACCCGTCAATCCCTGCGCCACACCGTTGCCTGCGCTGAGGCGTACTCAAACACGCGGTCGGTGAGGGGCCTCATGGAAGGCACCCGTTCGACGTGAACCAGCTTGAACTCCTCGCCCAGTCCCTTCGACAGACCCTGGGTTGAAGGCACCTGCAGCACATCGAAACGTCGAAAATGCAAAACAATCCAGTGAGCAAACGGAACATCGGGTGCAGGGAGCAGTGGCATCACCATTCTCAGACGTTTTCTAGTACAGTCCACCCTCGCAGCGTAAAACACGTTTGTTTATGCGCCAATGTAGAGTACGGTCCCCCGCTTAAGTGGTCGATGACAGGAACGCGGGATACCCGAGGACTCTATAGGGTTGTTGGATCGCTAAGGACACATGCCACAATCTTGGTTGATGTCGTCAGCATGACGTTGGGGCCATGCTTCACGACAACGTGTCCGAGCGCTTCAACGCAATGTGCACCTATCACACTAGCCCTGTTACTGCCATCCATCGATCCTTCACGAGCGTTTCAGCACATTGTTGTGCATCACAATTGTGTATCGTTCAGCGATGCTTCACGATCATTTCGACTCACTGTGCGTCACCCCCATGGCCTCATAGTATAAACAACGGACGCCCAACGAGCAAATCGGCACATTGTGAAACCACTCCATAGCCTTACCATCAACTAACACTCAATGGGCATGTCGCCATATCGTGCATTCACTGCAAAGCCTGATCGTCAGCTAATAGCTAGCGAGCATTTCGACGCATTGCACACGCACCCCATATAGCCAAATTTATTAAAGAACCGTAAAAGTGGCCACTTATGAGAGACACATACCATCGGTTGCCGAGGGAAGGTTATCGTGAAGTCAACTAACTGAAGCTTTTTCAATCGTTCTCTCGCAGTAAACGTATCACGAGAGGGATATAATCCAGGGTCCAACAGGGGGGTACGTGGGCGAAAAGGCCACCCAAGCATTCACCAATGGTTCACTCGGGCAATCCCGTTGCCATCACACGAGAGCTTTGTCTACCTCCCAAGACCAAATTTGACACTGACCATCTCGCCATTATCGTCAAGGCTTCCTCCGAGCCAGCCCCCACGCGGAGTGGTGTCTTCGTTCCAGTCGTACGCCGACACCACAATCACCAGCCCACCGTTCGCCCTAACGACGCCTCTTGCTCCCCCCATGCGGCCCAGCAAGCTATTCGGGCTTGGGATAGAGTCGATCACGCTGTGGATCAGTGCTGCATCCAAACCTGCCTCGCAATAATTAAAGAAAGAAACGGTCACGAAGAACACCTGCTCGGACGTGTTTTATTTAAAGAAAGGCTACTATTCTACTAAGTGCGGCACCAGGCCGTCCTCCTGGTAGGGTTGTATACCACCCCCCCCGACGGGCTAAGCCTATAAGTTGTCATTGCCGCTATTTGCAACATTTCTTCGATCCGCTTCGCTTTCGATGTACTGCTATTCCCTCGGCGACACTATTAATACTACTGCTGCAGACACTGTCAAAAATAAATGAAACACTGACCTTAAGGACGCATGCTGCGGTAGGGGTATAGCATATACAAGTAGTATTTTTCAGACGCTCCTCACGTTAGGAGCTCCATGCCTCAATACCTGCGGTAATACCCCAAGCTGACGTCTGAGAAAATAGGCGTTAACCCTTTTAGGACTGCAGTCCCGTTTTGGAGACAAACTACTCAGACTTTGAGTGGATTGTCCCCAAAATGGGAATGCAGTTCTCAAAGGCTTACCCGGGGGACAATACCATGTCCTACGTGCCAAACGAAACAGATTGCGGAGCACAAATGGGATACTGTATATCTTCCGGGGAGTCTCTCAGTCCCTCAAGGAGTAGCCTCCGTCAGTCCCAACTGCGTCTGCCAAAAAGTGCTACAAGGCATTAAGGTATGCCCTTATCCTAACGCACGTCCTTCAGTGCGGATACACATACGTAGCGCCCCGCAACACAGCTCCGCGAACGCTACGGTAGTATACGTACGTACACCCGGTCAATCCGAGGAGCGAGAAAGAACAACCAAAGTGTTTGAGGTTGCACATACGGCGTGCAGCACTTCATACTGCACGTCGGTGGTAGAAAGAACCGCTTGGTGCGGCAATCTGCATCTGGCGGAATAAACGCACACCAGGTACGTACGTACTACAGTGCGCTCGTGGCCAAGACGAGTCGCGCCCCGCATGAGAAGTACGAAAGCCATAATGTCAAGAAGAGAAACGATCTAAAAATAGGAGAATATTAAAACAGACAGCTCACCGGCCAAGCCCGCGGGGAGGCACATGGGGTCGCACTGCCTGAAGGTGACCCGCTTCGGGTTTGCATCTGCATCGATATTTACTTCCTGCGCTTGGCTCGAACCCCTCGTCGATGGGCATTCCACAACCAGCATTCCGTCCCTAGCCATGGTTTTTGCAGCGTCAATCAGGGGCTTGCTTGCGTCCAATGCTATGACATTCCCTGGTCAATTGCGCAAGCAAGCGCGGGTGGTTTCAGTAGGGAAGCTCTTGCGAGCTGCAACCATACTTTGAGAGCGGAAATGCAAGTAGCGTGGTTTCATCTCCTGCGGGAACTCCAGCGGGGTCCTCCGGGTGTGCCTCCGGCAGAGCCCCCTCGACCGGGGGGGGTCTAGTTGTGCTCGCTTCGGTCTCCTCTTTGTACGCCAGCCGACTCCGACTCACGTCAGCTACGTAGATATAAGTCGCGAAATCCTGCCCTGGAAACGCTGGTTCACCGCGATCTCTTAGGTATCCATTTAGAAGGTCTCGCTGTACCCACGACAAGAGCACTGTGCATCTTCTTGTCCCGGCTGTGCATTCATGTTACCGTCTTCCTTGATCGGTTGAACGGCAAAAAACGATTTTTGCGCGCTCGAACGCTCGAAGCACGGCACGACCTGCGCCTTGGTCACCTTAAAAACGGTGCTCGGCAAATTGCCGTAACGCAAGCGTTGAAAACTTGCACATGGTGGTTCTACATGGTGCAGCACTACATGATAGAACTCACCAACAACTTTGGAGAGCTCAAAAGAAGCACCACCTGCCCCGCAGCCAACTTCCACCGCCTCAACTTCGGTCGCGGGCTTTACTCCAGCGAGCGCTCTCAGGGCTACCTGCGCGCACCTGTCAATAGGAGGAGTCGCGAGTTTTTTTCCGCAGACAGACCGAGGCGGGTGTTGTGGAGACTACGTTTTCCATTTCGTCTAAGCCTGAAACAGGTCAACAACTTCTCCGGTTCATGTGAAGCATTGAAGATTTTTAAGAATTGTTTATTTGTCCTCCGTCAGATGAGTAAAAATAACGAATACTCAGGAGTCTAGGTGACACGCAAGGCTCTCACTGCGTCAGTGCATAATCAATCGGCCGACCAAGAGTGTCCCGCCTCGAGGAGGGAATATGTACCTCTGCGGATAGTGCAGCCCTTGGGCGACCGTCACGTCGTCGTCAGCTATCCCGGGAGCCGCAAAGTGCAGCGCGAGGCTAGCGGCGAAGGACTGCTGCGCGTCCTGCTTTCGCGTGACCGCCCGACTCGCCGGCGTTGTTCCTCCCGCAGAAGAGCGGAAAGGATAGCTTCCCACGTACGGCGGTGGCGCGTCTGTTGGTAGGCGAAAGTAACGGACCGACAAACGAGTGGAGGGTGAAGTGGCTGTCCCTTGCGGATGTAAACGTGTAAAACGGCACTGACCAACAAGAGAGAGCATGTAACCCAACCCCATCACCAAGCCGAGTCTTTTTTGTTTTTTTTCGCCACGAAAACGGCGCGGCACGTGCGAAAACTGACCTGCCAGCGTGACGATCACACAGGACACCGTTGACCGAATGGACGTCCTCTTACTTTTCCAGCACCCCGCTTCCAGAACCTGGATACGATCAGCCGAAGCCAGAAATCGCGCTCCTACCCCGCACGAAAAGCAACAAAGCAACCTACAAGCGTCTTTATCACCCGCCTTTAAAGCAAGCCTCAGAAGGTCCTCAACTGACAAACACTACCCAGCACCGTAGCCACCCCATCTGTAGTTTTACCATACCATACCATACCATACTTTTTCATGTATATCTAGTCCATGGGGGTAAGCGTACAACCCTTCGCCACTACATTTTTTTAGACGATTTCCTAGTATTATAGAGGACCGTTCTCAAATGAAGCGCACAAACAAACAATCGGTTTTACCACCGTCCATAACACGCAAGCCTCACGCACCCGTGCACGAGGTGAGGAGCGCTTGGGCGTCCTTCCCCTTGTCCGATGCCACGAGTCTGAAGCCCGCGTGTTGGTGAAAGTGGGGCCGGAAATGAGACCGCGTGAAAACGCTTGCCGCGTTCCCGGTGCTGACGAAGCTCCCACCTACGACAACGTGGTGCTCTCCATCAAAGCTGGGGGTAGAGTAATCCTGAAATTGATCACATTGATGTGTGGTGGTCAGTGGGTGCCGGCGAAGATTCAAGCGTCAAAGCCCTCTCGCCGCCAGCTTTGGGTAGCTCGTACTTCAGTTTTAACTCCAATTCAAGAAAAGCAACGGGAAGAATCGCAAGTACAACAAGGTATACACGGTAAACTCCGACGAGAGAGATACATATTTCGTGGAAGCCTATTTTCGCGATATCCCCCCAAACCTCGACCACGACGACCTGTCTCGTGCGCCTGCCACGCCGTTTGACAGATCCAAAATCGACGCCATTGGTGTAGAACTGTGAACAAAATATTTGTGTCATTTTTTTGGCGTTGGTCTTGTCGCCAGAGCTCGGAACGTTCCCGGAAACATCCTATTTCCCAGATGTTTTTGTGTCCACCCTCCTCCCCGACGGAGAGGCAGACAACAGTTTGAAGTCTTGCGTGCAGCTCACCTCGTAAAGGGGGCTGATAGCAAACCCATTGAGAGCCGAAAAATGGTCTTCACACCTGTCTCGTGAGTGAGCGCACAGCGGATAGAAAAGTAGAGAGGGCTCGAATATACAGGTTAGGAGCGGAGCAGAGTGGAACGTCGCGAGAATTGTCAGGTTGGGGCAAGTTCGGAAGCATACAACTCGATACATGTTTCCTTCACAAAACTATGTTTTTTCTTGCGTTTCGGAATATCTACTTTTTTAAGTACGCCAGTTACGGGTTCTTTGATGCCCGAGGATGCGAGCACCCTCTCGTTCGTTAAAGTTCGATAGTAAACAGTCAACGCGAACGTTTGCCTGGGCCGCGTTCTGGTGCCGATTTCAGCAGAGCCGCGAGAAGAAGACGGCGACGAAATTCCAACGCCTATTCTCGAGTGCGGAAATCAAAAATCAAAAAGAGGGTGCACTGTTTTGTCGTGCTGTGCTTAAGATATTGAAGCATCGGAGGCATAAAAAGGATGGTAATAAAACAGGATCGACACGCCTTGTGGGAGTTATTGGACTTGCGCGCGGCCGCTTACCACTGCCAAGCGTTGCCGACCGCGTCGTGAAAGCCTTTATCGTTGGGCGGAAACAGGTTGACCGGGGACTCAGACCCCAACCCGAGGTTCGTGTTGGCCATGCTTGAAAGTGGACTACACCCTGAAGGTGCCAGCACGGGGTCTATAACCTGTCAGAACAGTGATAGTCAGAAGATAAACCCGAGCTTATGAGAACCAACAGGGAGTGGTTGCGCCACGGCGGGAAACAGCACACCAGAGCATATGCCAATACAAACAAGAGATATGATACCCCATTCATTATATGCCCCTCTATCGTAACACCTCGCGACATTGCACGTGCAAGGCATAACGAACCATGCGTGCTGTTCCATCTACCCCCGGGACATATGCAAAGAAAGCAGCGTGTTGGGGTACATGCGAATGAAGCATCGCTCCATCGCCCTGGGTATGTCTTTTCCCTCCCAGAGACCGAGGAGGACACCTGCGCCCACGTTTGCGTTCGTACCCACATTTCCATGTGTTGACTGCAACTTAATTCGTGTTTTCCACGCGTTCGTCGGACTTGCCGTACCGTCACCAAGGCGGTTCAACCTAGGCATAGGCACAGGAGTCGTTATCGTTCTCACCCGACCCACGTTTTTACGGAGTCGCAGCCGCTAAAACCAGCCACTAAAACTCCTTTAAAATATGTCTATCGCTCCCCGGCTTGGATCAGACATACAAGAGTCACCCTACCCATTTGGGTGTCGGTCCCCTAGATCCCGTTACCTCAGGCTTCTCCGTGTCGCCCTTGATGCCCTTTATCAGGTGGTGTTCTAGCTCCGTCATCAGTCGATACGTCCTGCCCTGGTCTCCCATTTCATGCGACAAAACAGAGAACGAGGAGCCGTGGTGGCGTGGGTCGGCCTACGGGTCGGAGCTGAAATCGTGAACAAACAAGAAGTAAGCCAAGACGCGTCTAAATTACTCATCTTGCTCTTGAAGGCAGTATAGAGTACTCTTGAGTACTTGCGTTTCCGCCAGGGCCTCTGCAGGACCCCTACCCTCTTGAGTCAGATACCACTATACAAATCTGCGCAATGCACGCGGGAAAATATTCGTACCCACCGTTGACTGGAGCCGTTCTAAGTGAAAACGAACACAACAAATCCAACGGAAACGTTAGCTTCCGTGACGCACGTGTCGAGCGCGGCGATCGTCGGCCTGACCTGCTCCTCTGTCGACGTTTTCCACGTCGCGAAAGCCTTCGCCTCGTGATAGTTGACCAGCACGGGCCAATCCCATGGGAGCGGCACCTCCTCGAACATCGTGCGGAGGCGGTATTGGTGCAGACCCGACGGACCCTGCCAAGGCATGTGAAATGCGATAATACGTAGTTGTCGTATGCGGTAGCGCATACAGGTGTCAAAATTACCTCTGACGGTTTACACGTTCCGGATGGGAATGCAAGAGATCGGTGTGATAGCAAGCACCCACGTCCCAACTCGATTCGGCGATTTATACGGGTCCCGAGGTGCCACGCCATGTACAGCTGAAAACATACTAAAGCAGAATAAAACAGACAAGAGCTGTGCTACCTTTCTTCTCGGAGCGAATGTCTAACCCTAACCCTTAAAACATCCCCCAAGATTGGCTCTACGTCGACAGCTAATGCGACGTTTCATCAACAGAGTAGCAAGTACTAGGGATTGTAAGGGGCCTCTCCACCCCAATGGCGGAGCGGCCACAAATTTGATTTAGCAGCTCGTCCAAACGAATAACGAAACGTATGAGGTGAAGTTATATGACGGCCGTATCCTAGGTAAAACCCTTCAAATAATCGGTTGACATCCTAGCTAATGTAGACTGGTATGATATATAACAGTCGGCGACATCTCTGGAAAAGCCCGCAGATCTCCGACAGGTAAAAGCAATACACAGGCGGAAACTGATTTGGCCGAAAAACAACTGACCTGTGACGCAATCCAACGGTCCTAACGGCTGACGTCCCTATATAGACCGGACTCGGAGAAAGCTATGGCATGAATGACGTCAGCATAGCTACAGTAGATGAACACTGTTCACCCTCACTAAAGTAATGCACTCCTCGGCGTTTTGCCAGCGAGTAGCCCACCTCTGGGACCCAAAACTGCGGGCGCTTGACGTTCCTGAACATTTTCCACCTCCACCCGCTTTCGGACCATAGCTCCTGCCTTGCGTAACCTGCCTCCTTGACGAACTCGATGTACTCGCCATTGGACACCATGTGTTTGTTCGCT
Organism: Nereocystis luetkeana; assembly: GCA_031213475.1. Taxonomy (NCBI): domain Eukaryota; class Phaeophyceae; order Laminariales; family Laminariaceae; genus Nereocystis; species Nereocystis luetkeana. The sequence continues at coordinate 6,552,591 of JARUPZ010000013.1, read as the reverse complement.
TCGAAGGACGGCACCTCATACTCGCGTGAGCCGTACTCATTGTCCCAGCCGTAGCTGTATGTCGGCAATCATAACCATTGCAAAGTCAAAGAACGTCTCACTAAGTAGCGTGTGAAACAATATCATTGCAAAGTCTCGAAACGTCATAAAAAGCCACAAGACGACAGAAAGGCGGCGTGTCAGGGTGCGTATCAACAATAACCTTGATCACATCCGTGATTGTCTATCGAGGGTAATTTATGGAAATCGCAGAATGTTTCATTGTATCAGTACTTTTGTATGCGCTTTAATGTGGTCGATCGAACCGAGAAAATGAAAACCAACAAGTGGTCTTCCTTGGCAAGCCCTAATGTACCTTGTCAATAGATGGCACTTGATTGGTGTGGTAAAGACGGCTCATATACACAGGCGGGAGCATAAAGGCAGCTGATCTCCTCCAATCGGTGTAACTCTGAATAAGTTTCCGCTGCACAAGGGATCGACGTTTGAGACGCCGCGAGCAAGCCTCCTATTGCCCTGCCTCAGTCTTGTGTTTTGTCTTCACCAAAAATGTAGTAACATTAACATTCGTACGAGTACGTAACCGAGCACATTCTTGCCATTGAACCTAACACAGACTCCTGCTCACAGGTAGATTATACATATATGTATCTGGTTTGCACACCGGTAGGTTTTGTCTGTGTCCCTAATAATAGTTGTTCGCGTTGGTTTAGTGTAAGCTTGTTCAACATCAAAGTGCGTTCGCTCCTGTCCTTTTCGGTCCGCGATACATGGTCTCTGTCTCGTAGTTTGAGACCCCGGAACTTGTACGAGTTTCTCCTTAATGATACCAGTAGCAAGAATGTGGTCAATAAGGACACTGGGTACGCTGGATGCGGCTGGTCACTGGGTACAAACGAACCATTTCACGTGGGAGGCAGGACACACGTCAGAAACATACAACACGCAACACACCTGGGGAAATCTTTCGGCCTCCCTAGAGTCACTGTTTCCCCCGTCACTTTGACGAGAGGGTTGTCGATTCGACTCTGAGGGGCAGCGGGACTTGGCCCGGGGTGCGCCTCCGGCCACGTAGTCGGCGTGGCAACATGCTCCAACGCCATCTCACGTATAAGAACGCTGGTGGCGGATCGCGGAGAGTCACCGGGCAGGTGAAGGTATCAAATCGTTTCGTGTCTCCAAACAACGACCGTGAACCTCTCGTCCTGTTAATAGGATGAATCAAGCACTTAGCTGGTATGTATCTAGCGCGCATTTCAGACATATTTATGTTTATAATATATATATATATATATCATACTGCATGGCAGTCCGTACGAATACAGCATAGGAAACCATGACGGGGGGGGGGGGGGGGGGGTGCTCAATGTCGTGCATGGCCGCAGTCGTTTTGACTCTAGACCCTCGCATCCCTACAATGCCCGGACGGAGCACTCGGGAGGGTACAACAGTTTCACCGAAGTAGCACGTTTTGCTCTGAGAGACTGGAGCCGCACCTGGAGGTCTCGATGTGGATGCGCTCGTGCTCCATGGCCATCGGTAAAGCCCAGTAAGGGCTGTCCATGGTCATGTTCGAGATCGCATCATCGGGAGCGTTCGAGATCACCCCGCATACAAGCTTGTACACATCGCGGCGGTACGCAAGCACGTCGCACACAGACGGCCACATCATCTGCGGGGGGCAGGGGCGGGAGGGGATACAAATATCAGTCAATCCGTCCTCACGCAATGTCTTACGGTTGTCATTTGCAAGCACCTACGAACCACTGCAGCGGTACGCATATATGTCTGCGCCCATTATGTGATCAAGGACCAGACTAAGGCGATAACGTTCACGCGAGAACAACAAAATACGCAACAACAGCAACAACAACAGCAATAAACTCACGTTGTCGTCGCCGACTACGTCCCAGATCATCTCATCGACGCCCGTTTCAAACAGCGCCTCGAAGTGTGCGTTTATGGGCGCCTGTATGTACGAACAAAAAACATGGGGGAGCGAGCAACATCTTCGTGGGTGCGTTGATACAATGTTGGGCAAAAACTCAAGATGTTGCTACATGTTGTGTACCAAGGCCTATTCGCGGAACAGAATTGCACCACCCCCCCCGTCAAGCACGCAAAAGAGTCCTGTCGGTTTGTGTCACGGTAGGAGCATGTAGAACCGTTTTTGTTCTGAGGGTCCTCAGTTAAAGACCTCTACATGTCAGACAACAAAAAAACTGATTATGACATCCCATAGACACTTAACCTCGGCAGGCATATCGTGGATTTCGTTCGATTGATGTTGTAAGAGAACATTGGGATCAACGTACGGTATTGGGTAGTTTTGTAGGCTGAGGAGCCCCGTCAGTCACAAACGTTTGGGTCAAAAAAAGGTATAGTACCCCTATATCGTACGTAGCACGCGCCTGTCTCTCACTGTTCTTACTGTAGGACTGGGAGCTTGATGCATCGATGATAACACATATCACGAAATTAATATGTTTACGATGCCCATGAACAAAAATGAAAATACGTTCGTACTGCTTTACAAGCGTGCAAACACCGACATAAAATGCCCATGAACAAAAATGAAAATACGTTCGTACTGCTTTACAAGCGTGCAAACACCGACATAAAATGGTGGATGGTTTTCATACTTCTGTATGTATGGTGTCCTGGTATGCTGATTTGGTACAGAATAGATGCCTGGTAGATGGTAGAGCATGCTCGTAATATTTAGGTTGAACTACTGAACTACTACAGTAAGTAGGCGCAAACTGAGTAGCTAAAAAAGGAATGAAGTCCGGGGTTCGAGTCCCGCCAGACGTCGCAATGAAGTCTGGGGTTCGAGTCCCACCAGACGTCGTATTTCCGCTTTTTCTGCCGTGGGTACGTAGAGAAAGGGAAATCAAGTGGAGATAACCAACATAAAAGAACACTCAACCAGAGAGTCGGAAGCGAAGTGAACCACTTGAGTAAAATAACCTACGACTAGGGAGGGGGACCACATGGAGGAAAAACCAGGCGCTGATTTGGGGGCTGATCAAACCCAGAGGATGTCATCGGCGGGAGGCCTCATCGAGCCCGAAGGTACTTCTTTGCTCGAAATATAAAAGTTGAACTACTGAGCTACTTCGTCAGCTACTGAGCTACTTAGTCAGCGCTGACTAAGTAGCTCAGTGGTTTAACCTAAATATTTCCCAACACTACCTGGTAAGTACTTCGAACAGAGCAGCATCCATGGAAACTTCAGATACGGTACTGGTTATTATCAACACGCTGACCTCCCGGTTATTTCGGACGAATATGACTCAACGAGGATTTGGCCTGTTCGTTACCGTACCCTGCATGAAATCAACATGAGCACATACTGCACGTGTTTATAGCCTACAGCCTACGCCCTCACTCCACCACGAACATCTGCCAAGACTGTCTACGCCCCGGTTAGCGCTCCACCCACATGGATGATCCCAGCAGCGCGCAGCTTGTTCACGTACAAGACCGCCGAATGGCCGTAGTAAAATATGAGGGGGTGGCGTAGTCCATGTGGCGGGAGCGTCATAAACGCCCCCTCTCCTTGCAGGCTGGCGAACAAACTCTCTGTCAAGGTCCATGTGTTGTCGAAGTAGTCCTGCAACGCCTGCCAACAACGGAGAAGCATTGGTTGGGAGTGAAGTCGCAAAAAAAAGAATCGAGGTTCTCGAGCTAAGCATTGGCCGGGATCCGAGTTGGAGGCTTTTTCTTCAAGCTTGAAGTTCTTCATGAGGATAACACCATCAACGAGGTATCAGGCACTGCTAGTAGTAGAGTGTTGACTTGTCCTCGTGTTCTCCAGTATCGAGTACCAGGTACGCATCATATCAGAACTGCGACCACAGCGAACCCGAGCAGTAAATCTCCGGATGAGACGTTTTACGGAAAGCTCCACTCAAGTAGCAACCGTTTGGCAGGCCAGGGCTCTGTGAGCAGAAGCGAATGTCCAAATCTGTGCCGAATCCGCCAGGGTTGACCTCGGATGGGTTCCCCCACGGACCCACCCTCACGATGCGATGAGAATGTTGACCAAGGGCCGGGTACGTCGTAAACCGCTCGTAACATGACCCGTTGCCGTATCCCCGTGCCTGCACCCTTCCTCAATCGGTGGAAGGGACGGAATCCAAGCCTGGCATCAAGAGCGGGGGGGAAAACTTCGAACATACTATTACGGGGGACCATAGTTAACAGGACCTATGGTACACATAAAAACCTATATATTTAACCATTTTTACTAACAATATTTGGTCCTGTTAACTATGGCCCCCCGTAATAATAGCGTTAACGTTGGGGAGGATTTCTCGGCTGTAGGGGGCACCCGCGACAAGTGTGTTTGTACAGGCGGGCCGTACAATCGGTCTTGCGGGCGGGCGGGGGGGGGGGGGGGGCGAGTACTGGAGTACTCACTTGTTGTTTTGAGCGTTGACCACGCATCTCGCATCTCCTTTCGAGACACGCGAGGGGGGGGGGGGGAGGGGGTAGAACCTTCAATCTCCGTCAAGGGGATATCGGCGAAGGGCAGGCAGCAAGTGCGCCGGAATCAGCCGGCGAAACCATGCGCCAGGAAAGAAAGACACCCAGAAAGCATAGCCGCTTGGCGGCGAAGCAAACGGAGGCAGTCATGTCTCCAGTGAGCCACACGACTGCTCCGACGCGGTGGGGGGGGGCGGGGGGTGTAATCATTGTCATGCATGACTGCACTCGTATAATCATAGACCCTCACATTCCTACAATGCCGGGACGGAGCACGCCAGGTTTTCATCGACCAGACAGACATTGCTTGCACCAAGCGCAAAGCGCCGTGAGGTGTTGAGCGAGTCGCTGCATTCTACTCAGAACCGCTTTTGAGGCGGATTTTCTTGGAGCATACGGATGACAGCGTCAATGAAGTGATTTATTTTCTGGTGTGGCCACTTCCAGAGACAGTAATGAGTTGGTTTACTATGCTCCGACGTGGTGGGAAAGAAGTAGGCAGGACTCCCCCCCCAGGCGCAACTGTTGTCGTTGTCGTAGTTGACACGCGCCGTGGTCACGAAAAGGCGCGAGAGGTCGGCAGGTAGACTAATAATAGGTAGGATAACAAACAGTAAGCGGAACTTGGTCGGAGGCCCAGGGTGATCGTCAATGCCACGTACAAAACAGACAGATAGGTGCTTACAATACATGGCATGTGGCATGTCACTGTACTACATATAACACGCACGTGCCTCTGAGTACTCATCGCAGCGGTGGGGGGGGGGGCTCTACGAACAACCGACAACTCCAGCAAAAATGAGACGTTAATGCAAAAAAACACACATGTCAAAACACACATACATTCGGCGGATAAGAGGAACCGGATAAGGCAAGAATACCCGAGCTCACCCGAGCATGAGCAATAATTTAGAGTCAGCTCCAGCTACAGCGGATACCTTACGGACGGTAAGTTAGTTTGTTGTTGGACCCCGCAGTATGTAGCGGGACAGTTTTAATAGTATATCCTTCCAAATGTATCGCTCGCGTCTGCATACAATTTCCGAGAACCGTGCATGTATACGAAGTACAATCTCCTGACCTCTCTGGTGCAATTCTTGAGCACTAGTTGGGGCAACGACGGAAGTCGTCCGTCCGGCCGCATGCCTGGCACCTCCTGTTGAAGCGGTTTGCCGGTCCACCACGACTCTCCGCGCTGCCCAAAAAGTTCGCTTCGGGTAGCATCCTCTGCGCTCGAAAGGTTACGCGGCAGGCCGCTGCAATTGATACTGACCTGTTCATAGTCAGCAACCAGTGTCGTCGGGTCAATGTCGCCGAAGGCTCTCAAATTATTGACCCTCGCACGCAGCTTTGCCATTAGCTTCATTGCGAGATGAAGGTACAACGTACAACAGACAAGTAGTACGTCGTAACTTGTGAGCCATCCCACAGTAGTCTAGAGGTGCACCAGAAGTTTCTGAGTCCCTCACATTGGGAGCTCAATATCTCACCCGATACAATTCTTGGAAGAAATTCGTTCGTGCCACCCGACCGGCACTTGTATGCGCTAGTCCTAAAACGAATACTTTGTAGAATAAAAATTTCATCCTGACTGGTAGTTCCTCACTTAAGGAACTCAGTGGGTCAGAAACCTCTGGCCCAAAAAGTGCAACCCCTACCGTGGGGTGACTCTTGTCCGAATATAAACGAGGCTACAGAACAAGTTGACCTCACAGCGCGAGCCTTCTATATTGCACGAGAATAATTAAATTGTCGAGCGCGGCATGTCTGAGGAAATGGTAGATTTTTTTCCCACTAGTGGTTCGGAATGCCGAAGCTAGAAGAGGAGACGCCGCGGTAGACCCACCGAACACGGCACTGGCGGACAGCGGATGTACAGGGAGGGGGCAGTCATTCATCAAGCTCGGTAAGCTTTGTCGTTCATGTCAAGGGGATAGAGTGAATTCTCCGTCTGGGCGTTGGTGGGTTACGTAGGTGTAGCATATGTGTTGCGACGATGTTGAACGCCCGCTGTTACAGGACGAGCCGGTTCGGCGAAGGGGGACCACTTTCATTGCGGCGTTGGCCATCCGACGTCGTGCAGACAGCATGACTGACCTTGAACATCGACCAAGACTTTTTACGAGGTACTACTGCTGCTGCTGCTGTACCTACGAATCCAGGGAAACCACGAAAATAAAATCTACGGCAAGCATGAAGTATACTGACTGTACGGCAGGCCCTTCTTTACCTACCCCCGGTTCAAGAGAACCACTGCTGTCGTCCTTCGGCTATATGCTTGCAGAGGCGAATTTTGCAACCAAGGTACCCATTCTGTTACTGCTGTAGTATTTTCGTCACGTTACTATTGGCGGCAATGTTGCGGGCTACTATTAATAAGAATTGTCTCGTAAAGGCCTCCCTCCATTGGCGCCGAAACGAGCAGCTCGTTCTAGGGCATATCAGGCGGTGGATCAGGACTCCAGTGGCGATCAGGAGTAGGAGTGAGAGTAAGAGTACGAGTAAGAGTAAGAGGCTATCATGGACGGGTACGAAGGCACGCGCATTGCCGCCATGGTATATATGTAAGGGATGCGGGTCCTGATCCTTTCAGAGGTTGCCGCAGCGTGGGACCTAAAAACAGATGACTTGCGCAACGTATGGCATAGTTGAGCCGACGAACCTATTCCTTTTACCTTGATGATCGTTTGATCGCTTGAGGGAGGGAGGGAGGGAGGGGGCACCAATGCTGGAGTAATTATTCACTTTGCATTAAAAAAAGTGCATGCGTGACAGCACACAGTCCATACAGCAACTTTGTGTAACGTAGTAACAGCGTGCATGCTTGTTCAATGCGAAATAGCCACTCACCGCTGATTCCCTCGTCAAAACAAGTGACCGCACGCCACAAGCAAGGGCATTCCCATGGTCACTGGTGTGGACGGTGCCGCGCCCAGGCAGGAAAGAAGAGGTCGACTGGAGCGCTCGTCGAGGTCCTAGGAGTAGAGGCGCAACGACACCGGGAGTGCGGCGAGAAAACCGAGGAAGCCAACGAGTAGACCCTGCGCGGCAGAAAAAAAACGCAGGATATATTTATTGGATACATTTTTCTTCTATCATTTTCCTGTTGATCCCGGACTACTGTAGTAAGTCTGTCGGGCAGTTGCTTGCTACATCGGGATCTCGTGGTGTCATTATTTAGTGTATGTAGGGTTAGATAAGTACGGGATTCCGATGCTCTGTGTATGCCCCCTGTGGTTGGTGTGGTTCCAGTATCACGAGAAGGGTTTGGTTTATTTACAGGGCTGTGAGCTGTGAGCTGTCCGACTGTAAGTCGCTGACTGATTGTTAGTTGGCTAGATAGTACAGTTGTTCATATTTAGTTGCGTGGGGGAATTTGTGAAAGTTCTTCATTTTTGTATCTGGCTGGCGCGTTTGTGGTCGGATTGTGCTTCTAGTTCTTAAAGTATATACACAAAAAGTCAGATACTAGTTGGCATACTTTGCCACACCCAACTAATCCAACTAATCCAACTAATCCAACGAAGAACTAGCCGTCAAGCCCCTGGTAGCCAACTAACTCACAGCCATAGTAGAATTTTCGCAGCGGGGGCAAAGGTGATGGGCATTTGATTGAACACAGTCATCGAACGCATCACAGCTGGCGTTTATATATCTCATGTATACAACCAAAAACGCCAAAAAGATCGAACATTCTTGCCTCGACAAACCTACCACTACTCGTGCTCGCACTGGCACCCATATGAGTGACATTCGTGAAAGATTTGAAGAAAAATTCGACAGTAAATAAATAATTCACATACGAAAAGTCGACGGCCGTTTTTTATCCTTTACCTGGTATACTATTAAATAAATACCAGATGTTTGCCAAGTAATGTGGAGAAGGCCACTATGACTACCGTAAATTGTCTCTTAGGTGATATCACCTGGCAACGTCAGCGACGATAGCAAACGGTCAGCGCGCACGCGAAGCATGTGGTCGACGGTGAAAAGTGTTGTCTCGTGCACACGTGCTCCTTAGCTGCTGGCTTGGGGTATCTGCGAAAGCAAAAAAAGAAGGCAACACAAGTCAGTCAGCACGCCAGCACAGCCTATACAGACACCCGTCGACGGAATGTAATTAAATACATTCTCTATTATCAATACCTGTGTGAAATACTATACTCTCGTGATCAGTTTTGGGAGTCGGCCATTGTCGTAGACCATTGCCGTACAATCGCCGTCGTAATACGCTTCTACAGGTCGTTTTTTATGTGCGATGTGCGATGCCTACGCAAAAGCCCTTGCGGGCGTGTGTTCGGTAGGGTATACCGGAACCATGCCCCGGGCATTCTTGGTGGGTGTACCGAATTTACCGAATTCACCGAAGCGTCGGGTACCGGTATCAATTCCGTACCGATCCTCACCGTAGTGTTGAGTACGGTAGTGAGGTCGAACCGAACTCTACCGAAGAATTTGGCGACGTTATTCTTATTTTTCTAGGGCTCAAATAGAATCACTTTCAGCGTTTCTTGCTTCTTATTTATTCGAGCTGGTCTCGCCCAAAGGATCAGGCTGTCTGTGTTTGACCGCGTTTTCCCGGCCAAGTCATGCGAAATTCGACATGAAACATTGTACTTGTATTGGGCTTCTTCAGTGTGTGCACAACGGACGCATCTTCGTGTTCACCTTGTTTTTGTTTTGATGCGGTGGACTGCTTGATGTTTCCGAAAAGCACTTGCGGACGTTTTCGCCGAAAAGTTCGGCAAATAAAGAAATAAAAAATAAAAATGAGCACAAAAACGTCCCCCTGGGCAAGAGCATTGCAAATCACGTGCCGACTGTTCAGACACAAAAACGAAAAAACTGGGTTGGGAAATCGGAACTTTGCGCTCATTATCGTAACATCACAAGTTTGTGTTGACAATTCTAAACACGCTACGCATACGAGTGTGTGTGCCTCTTCACATGAAACCGTGTATTCTACCCGTCGACATCCAGCACAACCAGTGTCCGTGCCGATTCTTCAATCCTAGAAGAGATACAAGTTCTGCGGCAACAAAACTACCCCACAGAGATACTACGTTGCCACGTATGCAGTAAGCACAGCAGTGGGTAATGCAATGCCATGTCATCACACTGGATACGACAGGCACGACATACACATTCTATTAAAGAGAAAAAACGAAAGAGAACAAGGAAAAACAAGAACAAAGAAACACATCGAAAGAGAGCAAGGAAAAAAAAAAAAGTGTCGTGTCTCCCCGCAGGAAATGTGGCAGATACTTACTTGAAAAGAACGAGAAAAAAAAACACGACTTATAAACAGAGTTAAGACTAAGAACCAGGGGAAAATAACAAGCAAACCGAAGCACAAAGCACCCTCCAGGTAGCCGCTGCAGTTTGTGGCACGAGTAGCATAGCCACGTTCTCTCCATTAGTCCGCCTGGTACCTTGCTACCCTGTCTGCCGTCTCCGTCCTGCGTTCGTTAACTATGCCCCGCCCCTCGGCGTCAGACAATACGAAACAAGCAAAGCAGGCTCGTCATCCACCCACGCCACACGGCTCCTTTCATAAGGCTTATTTATCGAAGAAAGGAAGACAGACAAATAAAATGAAAATGACAGAGGGTCACAAGCGCAATAAGAAAAAAGAAGACAAAAGGAAGACCACGTTTAAACCAGCTGTACCAGTTGGCGGCACGAGTAGCATACACACACATGTTCTACTTACTATTAATAGTCGGCCTGGTGCCTTGCTACTCTGTCTGCCATCTCCTTCCTACTTTCGTCCACCGCGGTTTCCCTTCTACTCCTCATGTTACCCCCCCTCCCCGCATTCCCTTGGTTGGATCTCCTTCCACTCCTCCTGTTGCCCCGTCTCCTTCCGTTCCCTTGGGCACCACCCACGGCGGATGTGCGGCGCTGCCTATTCAGCTCAGCCTCATCCTCGTGCCACCTCACCATGAACCGTTCGGCTGCTTCGAGGACCCCCCGGTATCACTTCCCGGCCTTCTTTGCTGCAGTGGACACCACAGCACGGTCTCAACTCCAAACACCAAGGGGGCAACTTCCGTTGACCCTTCGGTCGCTCGGGACTCCCTAAGGTCTTCGACTATGCAGTTACGCCAAGTCTTAAACTGTCCGCCAGGTCTTGGGTCCTCCCCACCAGCCATCGTCCCGAACATTACCCGACTGGGTGATCACTCCTTCCTTTGCCATGCCACGGCCCCCGCCAAGAAGAGCTGCCGTTCACGGATAATCGTTTCGAAGCTCTCGCAACGTGACGTCTTGAGGGCCTTCGCGTCCGAGCGGGTGGTATGATCAGTACGAAGTCGGCGCTGGCAGGAAATGACTCGCGAGAGGACTTGGTCGTGAGCCGTTTGAAGCTTGGCAAAGTGTTCCTTCCGCTCTGAGGGTCCTCGTCACACACCCTTACAGCAGGGTCTCAACCACCTCGGCCTTCAGCATTCGGACGTTTAGGCTAAGGGGGGCGGTCGTCCTATCATATAACTCCGGCCGAAACGTTTGAGACATGTCCGCATGAGACGGATCTGTCGGTCGATTTCGAGCGAGAGGTCAGCGTTTTCGTGGATAATGCCGCTTAGGTATAAGAACTGGGCCGTCTGTTATTAACTCTGGCCTGCTGCTTCGATGACGAGCGTTAGTGCGAGGGGTGTCTGGTCTGGTGTTCGTAGAAGCATTGCCCGTCTTATTTTCCGATACCGTGAGGCCTGCTGCTTCGAAGACAGTCACGATGACTGTCATCATTTTCGCGAACCCTTCAGCCGACTTCGAGACAGTTCCTGCATCATCGGCGTACAACATGCCCCATACAGCCCTTCGCACGTACGCCAACGGCTCCTGCTCCTCCGTTCGAACTACTCCAGCATCACTCAGTAGGACCAAAACCCTTACGATGGCTTCGTCTTGGCTGAAGCGTACCAGTACGACGTGTAACGCAGCAGCGAAGAATACGTTGAACAGTAACGGTGATAGCACGCAGCCTTGCCGCAGCCCCTGCGTGACATCAAAACATTCCGAGTGCTCGCCGTCATCAGTACGCACGCGTGCCCGCATTCCTTCGTGGAAATTACGGATAATTTTCAGCATCTTGATTGGTACGCCAAAGCGTGTGAGTACCTCCCATTGCAGCTCTCGGTCGACAGAGTCGTACGCTTTCTGCAGATCTATGAAGCACGCGTGCAGGGGGGTTTTCCTCTGTCGTCCGAGCTCTTGCAACCGGCGCACGACGAACAACATATCAATCGTTGATCGTGCGGAGCAGAAGCCGTACTGTCCTCCGCGAGTAATCCATCAGTCTCGCAGTAGTTGCTGAGGCGGGACGCGACAATTTTCAACAAAACTTTGCCTGCGTGGGCAACAAGTGAAATCCCTCTGTAGTTGTTGCAGTCAGTTCGGTCCTTCTTTTTGTGCAGAACCTTGATGGTCGCATCTTTCCATTGCTGGGGGACTTCTCCTGTTACCCAAACATTGGTAAGGATGTTTTGAAAGCACTCTGTGCGAATGCGGAGTGGTCGATTTTGAGGAGTTCGGCCGGGAGACCATCTGACCCAACAGCTTTCCAATTAGAACACCCCCTTGAGTGCTTCCGTTATTTCGTCCATGGATGGTTTATCTCGGAGCGACAGTTTAAGCGGTCGCGGTGGCAGGAGGTCGATGATCGTGGGATCGAGTTTCAGCGATTTCGTGTTCAATAGTTTGTGGTGGAACCCCGTCCATCGTTCACGGGTTCGCACCTTATCCCGCAACAGCGTGCCATCCTCGTCCCTGATAAACGGCTTGCTTGCTCGTCGCTATAGTACCTTCCAATCCCACCGTACTTTTCAGGTGCTTATAAAACCCCTTCTGGTCATTGTTCGCTATTAATAGAAGTCGTTTGGTTCTGGTGGGGTCCTCTTCGAAGTACGCATGCAGTCCTGCGGCAATCGCCTTCAGCAGGTTTACACACGCAGATCTCAGTGTCTTCCACGCGGTTCTATCCCGTGGGTGGGCACGAAAGAATTGCCGTGCATCCTTCCTCGTAGTCCATGCTAATATGAATGCGGCCAAGGTTTCGGCAGACTCGCATCATTCATGTCTGCGGCGGCAACGTAGAGGGGGGGGTACCTCTTTTTCGACTGCATCAAAAATAGCAACTCAACCATGCCAGACTTATGACGGGGCTGGGCAAGCTGATGGAGAGGGGAAACGACCCTCGCGACTACCCCTTGACGACACTTTTCATCGGACATAAAAAGCTGCCTGTCGAACTCTCGCCGTTTTGTGAGTTTTCGTGTTTGCCTGTGGGGCGCAAAGTGACCACTGAGCAGTGTTGGGCCCCGAAGCCCATTTTGGGTTCGGTCGGTTGTTGGATAACCGACCGAAGAATGTCTTCCGTTATCGGTTATTTGACGCCAAAAACCGGAACCGAAATCGAGAACTTTCCGGTCGGTTATTCGGTGGGTTACATCTATCTCATAAATGTATTTTTTGCGCCATGTTCTCACCCGTATCGAAGAAAAACGTAATTTTCGAGTGCGCGTCGGCCGGCACATCGGCACAATACCTTAAAACGGAATTACAACCATTGTAAGGCGCACAACACAACTCGCATGTGAAAACGGTATACCAGGTATGTTGTTGTGCCGTTCGGCATGACTCATTGGTCATTAGCGTATAGCTAAACAGGCGAGCAGGCGGAGCATCAATGACGGAACTACGTATGTAGCAGGAAGGAGGGCAAGCGGAGCCTGCTTGTTGTTCCCAATGGAAGATGTACGAGGGCTTCCACAACACTCAACACTCAACACGCCGAAGATAAATTGCTCGAGGTTCAGTGCTTCTCCGAGAAACAAAAATGAAATCACCGTAACCCCGTACAAAAGAGGAAGCAATGCATAGGAGAGCGCACTGCTCGTGTGAAAATGGCCGGTTATCGGTCCCAAAAACCGCAGCCAAAAAACGGTTGAAAAACCGCAAAACGGTTCCGGTGCCCAACACTGGCTGTGGGCTGTGCAATGTCGCTGAAATGTGGGAGTTTCCATACAGATATAGAGGTGTTCTATGGGGGTAGGGGATAGGGGACATAATCACCGACCGGAAATAACCGAAACGGATACTTCGTATGCCCGGTCGGTTATTTAGGAATAACCGAATAACCGGTGTGGAAATGGCCGATTATCGGTCCCAAAAAACGCTCCCAAAAAACGGTTGAAAAAACGAAAAACGGTCCCGGTGCACAACACTGCCACTTTTTTATGTATCTCTCGACGGAGAACGAATTAGACGGTGGTGAGGATGTGGATCGTTTCGCCTTGCCTCAAGGAATGCTCACACCGAGAATCAGCGCCATCCACTCCGCAGATTTTTCGTGATTTCGTATAGCCTTGAGCATCAACAATATTGGCGTACGTACGTGACGGGACTTACTTGGCATGACTTTCCTCAACGAAAGAAACTCGGAGTCTGAAACTTTCACACCCCGCGCGAAATTGAACAGAAAGTGACGAGTACTCGGGGCAATCCATTCGCCGGATAGCTGTTATTCGTCAACGGACAAATACTTGCCCCATGTTCCTGGCGGGGGTATCGTTCACAGTACGAATACTCCCCCCATGCTTTGGAGAGGGTACAAGTGCATGGACAAATACTTGCCACATGTTTTTCGGAGGGTATTTGTCCATGGATGGGCAAATACTTGCATCATATTTTTCAGAGGGTATTCGTCAGTCGCCGGCGAATACATTTAAAGTCAAGCAAATACTCTGGAGAACAAACAGGTATATATATACCAGTTAGTGTTCCTGCCCACAAGACAAGAAATAATGGGTGACGCTCATTTTTTTATCGGTATGTTAAGTTTGAAGGCTGTACCTGGTATGGCCCTAGGGACCGCGATGCAGACAGTGCTTTTCTGGCAATGCTCTGGTCACCCACACAAGGTGCTTGAAACATACCAGGTATACCATATACTATCAATTATTATTATTATATAATTGTTGCATAATCACTGCTGTAGTTTTGCTTGCTTGTTCTGAAGTTTGTGATGTCTTCTGAACGAAGGGGCGAGGCGAGGCATTCATCAGCCTTTTTATTTTTTTATTTTTGCTCATCCCATTTATTATCTTCGCACTTCTTCTTCTCTCTCTCCTTCCAACTCGTAACTCAGATCCGGGGTCACATAGCAGGCTCTTCTCCCCCCTTCCCGCTACGGTACGCGCCTTCATTTTTATCGCGAGAAGATTTCAGCCTTTTCTTCTCTCGTCGGCTCGCATCGAATTGTGCCTACCCACGCTGCAAGGCGCTCTCAACAATTAATTGAATCCTTTTTATTCTTTATTTTTGCAAAATAAAGTAAAAAAAAGTCCGACCCACCTGGGGCTCGAACCCAGGACTCAAACACAAGTAGAATTCGAGGTTAACCACTTGAACCACCGGGGCGACCGGCAGCCTGGCAGGCAATAACGGACGACTGCGTTCCCCACATTTTGCAGAGGGTATCCGTCCGTGTACGAATACTTTCCTACTATTAATACCTGTACGTTTTGTATTTTCGAGAGGGTATTCATCCGTGTACGAATACTTGCCTACCAGGTACCAGGTACCAGGTAGGTGCGTTTTTGAGGGTGTATTTGTCTGTGTACGACAATTATTACTCCCCCCATGGGATGGAGAATAGATAAACTAGAAGTAAGTAGGAAGAGAAACGGGAAGAGTTCCCAGAAGAGATGGCCAAAAATGCACAACAATTTTCCGAGCTACCTGGTATTAGAAAGAATAGGTGCAACAAGGAACGATATAGAGAGGGATGGTGCAGGATCTAAGATAATAGAAGGATGGGAGGAGTTGGTCAAGACCACAGCAAGCAAAGTAACAGGGAAAAAGTTGATAATATGCAACAGATCAGTAAAATGGTCGGATGAAGAAGTGAAAGAGGCTATAACAGTAAGGAGAAAGGCACACGCAAGGTATACATCGAGTAAAACTGCGACAGGATGGGAGGAATATGATATAACTAGAAAGAGAGTAAAAGAGATGGTAGAGAAGAAGAAAATGATATGGAGAGACATATAATAAATAAAACGAATGAAGACTTTGAGGGCGGGATGAAGCAGATGTGGGTAGGGATAAAAGGGATACTGGGCAAACAAGCAGGAGGGGCAGACACGGAAATAAATGGCTACCTTAAGAGCACAGAACCGTAAAATGGTTATTAATAAATAGTAGTTCGAAAGGAAAAAGGGAAGTACTAGTAGAGCATTATTACCGTAAGGTTGGAACACCCACAGCCAACGAAACGTTCGATGCAGATTTCGAGAAGGAGATCAACGCGTGGGCAGAGGCGAACGCCGACGCATCATTCAGGGAAGACAGTCGTTCGGAAGGTAGTTGACAAGGGAAGAGGTAAATAAATGTGTAGCTAAGCTTAAGAATAGAAAGGCAGCAGGGGCAGAACAAATAAATAGTGAATGAATTTAAGACGTGCGGGGGAGAAGGAAATGCTTACCATGCTGGTTAAGTTATATAATTGGACATGGACAAACGAGTACGCACCTATTAAAAGCAGGTGGAGAGAAGGAGTAGTATTACGGGGGACCATAGTTAACAGGACCTATGGTATACTTAAAAACCTATATGTTTAACCATTTTTACCAACAATATTTGGTCCTGTTAACTATGGCCCCCCGTAATAGTAAACTTATTCAAGAAAGGAGATAAGGCTGGCCCGAGGAACTATAGAGGGATAACGCTACTAAGCACAGCAGTAGGCAAATTGCTTCGTAAGATTTTGAAGGATATGATACAATGGGAACGATGATGGAGAAGGGAGACAAAATAAGCAAAGGGCAAGGGTCTAGGCCAAACCGTAGTGATATGATACTGCTTTGTATGAGGTTGAAAGCCCGGTAATTACCTGGGTTCTGGCACTGGGATCGTATTTGTAGTACTTGGAAGGCGTATCTTAGGTGGAAAACCAGGGGTTTTCCAGAGAGGCACGAGCGTGGTCCCAGTCTCCGTCGTGCACAAAAAAGAATAAAGTGGCTCTTCTATCTCTAAGCGAACATCAACGTGATGAGTACCAACGAGTGCCGGCTTAATAGACAGACCTGTCCAGGGATACAAAGTGTCCCGCTCTCCGTGATCTTAACAGTAGCTAGCTGCGCAGACCATGTGTACACTCTAGGTAAGATAATCCAAGGTAGGAAAGACGCGGGACTACCAACGTACTGTTTATTTCTAGGGGTACAGAAGACCTTCGACACACTATTATTATGGAGAAATTGATTGTGGAAAAAACTATGGGAAATAGGAAAAAAAAAGAGGAAAGATGTGGAGAATGATGAAAAAGATGGCGGGATGTATGTGCGAGAAGTGCTGTGATGCTGGACGGGGAAATATGAAATATCGAAGTATGTTGTGATATTTTACAAGGAGTTGCACATACATGGATGTACGTTGTCACCCAACCTGTTCAAGATACCAGGTATACATTAACGGCCTGATAGCAGCAGTCGAAGCAGCTAGGCAGGGAGTCACGGTAGGGGAAGATACATACGGTGTCGGGATTGATGTTTGCGGATGACTTCGTGGGGATATCAGAAACACCCGAAGGATTGCAGAAACAAATTTTAAATAAATAGAGAAGGCTAGAATACACTAGGAAATAAATGGAAGGTGACGGCGAACGTCAAGAACTGCGCAGTATTATACTGGTAGTTGTTTGTACGAAGATGAGGTGAACCCGATAAATTTCAGTTGGAAGCGGGGAGAAGATGAATTGCTGATCGTAGACCAGTACACATACCTTGGCGTAGAGATCTCAAAAGACTGCTCTAGGGATACACATATATATAGCAAAAGTAATAATAGGAAAGGGTAAACCACACATAGGCAAGATGGATGCGATCTCAACAGACTCGCACCTTGACACCAGGATTAAGACATGTATCTATCCTGATGCATGTGATAGTACCAAAGCTATAATATTATATGCAGGAGAGGTATGGCAATCCGAAACTCGTAAAACAGTTGGAAACAGCACAGATGACAGCAGCTAAAAAAAGTCTAAGATGTTCAAGTACGACTATTAATAGGAATACAGTCTAAGATGCACCCACTCAAGACAAATCGGAGTATATGTATGAGAAAGTTGAAATGGCAATATAAAGTAAGGAACATGCCAAAAAAGAGGGTGCCGGCCATTATGATAGTTGATAGAGCTGTACGGGAGAAAGTAACAAAAGGGCGAGCTGGAATAAGGTGGGATAGCGCAGTTGAGAAAGTATGGAAGGATATAGGGGGAAACCAAGAAGAGGTTATGTCCGCCGGGAAGTTTGGGAAGTACAAGGCAGAAGTAGAAGAAAGGATAGAAAGAAGGGAAAGGCTAGCGCTACGAAACAAGGTGGAATCGGAAAAACACCCATTAATAGAGATATACGGGGGATTGAGGGAAGGAATAGGAATGAAAATGTATCTGCACGGCCCAATGGACTTCCCGAAACGCTGAAACTACGCTTTCGTGTAGGTGACCTGGACCTGCCAGAAAGAAGAAAGAGATATACCAGTAGCCGGGATGAGGAGGAAATAGATGCACAGGTGTGCTCGTGTGGCAAATCAATAGAGAGTAGAACTCACATAGTAGGAGAACATGAAATGTACTAGGAGGAACGGGATGTGTTAGAAGAGGAGATGAGGAAAATAGACGAATGTGACATGGAGGAGTTTGACACACCAGATAGCAGCGAGAACGCGATCGCTATCCTAGGAGATAGATGGTGGCCACAGGCGGCCAAACAGGAAGGGGATAAGATTAGCAACAAATTTCTATGTAGTATACGGAAACAACGCAATGAGCGCCCAAATATAGGAGGTGCCTCTACTAGGAGAACGGTGCTCCGCCCCGAGAGGGATGCATGCGTGGTCAATGGTCCAATGACTAAGCAACAAATGAAGGAAGAAGGAACAGAGGGGGGAGGGACGACGGACCCACACCGATGGCGTGGGGATGGAGCTTGGATGCAGCTTAGGATTTAAGAATAGCACGTAATGAGAAGGAAGGAGCACAGAGAATGGAGTAGACAAGCTGAAAGTTGGCACGGAAGGGAGGTAGACTTGGTGCATGGGTTTGGGTTTAGTTTTGTTTCCGAGGTTTTCTTCTTTCGGGAAAGTGATGAGTGATCAATGTTGAAGATCACGCTGCACATTGTCGGATGGCAAGGGAAATAATAATGAGTACCCCCCCCCCCCCCCCCCCCCCAATGCCATGATGCCATGTGTTTGAGAGAGTGTTGTTCGTCCATGCATCCACGAATACTTTCCCCTTTTTAGAACCGCAGTCCCGTTTTGGGGACAAACTACTTGAAATTTGACTGGTTTGTCCCCAAAAACGGAACTGCGGTTCTAAAGGGGTTAATACATTAGTAGCCGGTCGCCCCGGTGGTTCAAGTGGATAACCTCGAATTCTACTTGTTTGAGTCCTGGGTTCGAGCCCCAGGTGGGTCGGACTTTTTTTGACTTTATTTGCAAAAATAAAAAATAAAAAAGGATTCAATTGTTGAGAGCTCCTTGCAGCGTGGGTAGGCACAATTCGATGCGAGTCGACGAGGGAAGAAAAGGCTGAAATCTTCTCGCGATAAAAATGAAGGCACGTACCGTAGCGGGAAGGGGGTAGAAGAGCCTGCTATGTGACCCCGGATCTGAGTTACGAGTGGGAAGGAGAGAGAGAAGAAGATGTGCGAAGATAATGAATGGGATGAGAAAAAAAAAGAAGAAAAAAAAGTAGTAGTAGTAGTAGAGGTAGTAGTAGTAGTAGTAGTAGTAGTGGTAGTAGTAGTAGTTGTAGTAGTAGTAGTAGTAGTAGTAGCCTGCTTAAAAACCGAACACTAAGCCAACGAATGCGATTATCTGTTCGTGCGGGGTGTGAAATATAATACTAATACTAATAATACTATTAATAAAAACAATCAATGTCTGCAAATTATTTAATGCAATAAGGCCAAGTATTATGGGAAATTTTTGAGACGTTATTTCTGTCTTTTTATTTTGTGAGTTTTCGGGCTACAGAAAAGTGTGGGTGAAAATATATAACGTGTATTATGGGTTCTGATTTTTAAAAGTGGTTTTGTATAAAAGTGGCTTCGTCTGAGGTGGGGTCCAACAGCTTGGCTTCGGCCTGTAGCATCTTCATCCAAGTTGATTTTCTGTAGTCTGGGCGTGGCTTGGCACGTCGCGAGCGTTTTACGGCAGGCGTCTCAGCGTCCTCCTCGTCGTCTTCAAACGTTGCGAAGGCAGCGGCGGCCGCGAGCGTGGTTTCAGCATCCAAACACGGGAGGATTAGCGCCGGCGACATCGAGTCGCCATCGCTGCTGCTGCTGCTGCTGCTGCTGTTGCTGCTGCTGCTGCTGGTGCTGCTGTTGCTGCTGCTGCTGCTGGCGGTGCTGCTGCTGCTTCTGCTACTGCTGGTGCCGCTGTTGCAGCTGCTGCTGCCACCGCTAATATTGCTTCCATGTGAAGGAGAAGCCATCTCTCTTTACACAAGCGCCGTAGTTACCGCCCGCCGTCGGCTTGATGCTTTCGCGTGGTGGGTGACGGGTGGCAGGTGCGCAGGTAGATAGGTGGGCTGGCAGTAGTAGTGAGATGTAGCACCCAAAATACGAAAAATCTCAGTTCTCAGAAATCAGCCAAACCTCTCAGAACTGAGCTCAGTTCTGAGAGGTTTTGCTGATTTTTGCCCCCTCCAGGAACTGAGATCAAAAATATCGATGATTTCCTGTCCCATAATAGATGGTTCTGATTTTTGGGCTTCGGAGATCGCTGAAAAAGCCAGAAATAACGTCTCAAAAATTTCCCATAATACTTGGCCTAAAGGTATACCTGGTACACAGGAACTGGAGGAACACTACAGTTAGTTGGACTGTTGGTTGCCAAGCTTGGAGTCGAGAAAAATGAAATAATCACAAATGACTGCGAACCGCCGATCGAATGAAAATACAATAATAATAGGCAGAGTTCTTCACTTACTTTCTGTTATTATAGTCGTTTATTAGAACAACACTAGTACTACACATTGTCGGATGGCAAGCATAATAATAATAATAGGCAGAACCACAGCAGTATAGAGGAAGACGGTGCATGGAGACCCATGATCTGCGCGCACACTATCATCACGAGAGAAGCAGTCATAGTTTGTTTTTTCCTGGTATTGTTTTTCACGAGGCAGAATAGTATCTACCGGTACTTGTTATAAACGTCGTCACTGCTGGTCTTTGTAGTTTAACGAGTTGTATACCCTTCATGGGGAATAACCTACGCAATTATCAGGGACGTGGTATCATAACTGTGCTGCACTTTTTTGTGTCAGACAGTCCAGGAAGAGATTATGGCGATCGTTGATATTCGTGTGGTAGTAAGGTTCGATTGCTCCTTTTTTGACTGCATATTCGCGAGTCTTCACTCTGACAGCACCTCAGATAGCAGGCAGGTGTGTTCCTCTTTCGTTTTCACGACTACCGTGCGTTTCGTACGGTGCAGGCAGCACTTCAGACAGCATCCGCTGTAGTCAGCAGCCACGAGTTGGTTAGTGGTGGGAACGGGGGTACTCTTCTATATTATAGTTGAGAGGATACACCCGCGGCCATGTTAGTTCAGTTTTGCACATACATTGGTTTTATCTAGTGTGCGCTTTTTTCGTCTCGTGTATTTTGAGGCAGCCGAAGTTTCGATTTTTTTGGTTTTTCGGATCTTCCTAGGGCTCCAGCACCTTTGTGTGACCACGGACTCCTTTGTCAGAGAGTTAATGTGAGAACAACAACAACAACAACAAGAGGACACGCCATCATCTCATACCGTGATGAGAACGACATCTCGGTTTTCACGTTGGCATCCATCGTACAGGTCAGCCGCAACCGACGATTGAGTACTACCCTCATAGCCTCCGCAATCAACAACAATGCGAACAATGTTGCAGGAAAGTACGGCTGAAGCCACAACCTCCTGCATTCACGATGATGAGCTGCGGGGAAAAACATTACAACAGCTAGCAGTTTAGTAAGCGACGGAAAATCCAATAATCAACGAGGGTGCTAAATACCCAAACCAACACTATCTAACACTAAGACATTATATACACACACTACCCCCCGCTAAGCGCAAAGCTCCGCGTTGGGGGCAATGATCAGGAGTAATCGCCCGTCCCGATCTCCTCACCCCCTCTTGTTGTTGTTGCCCTGCCTCTCTGCTCTGCCTCTCTGCTCTGCCTCTCTGCTCTGCCTCTCTGCTCTGCCTCTCTGCTCTGTCTGGCAGCACGCGCACAACCCAACAGCGACGCCCTCGTCCGTGCTGTATGACTCCTCCAATGGAAGCTTGGAGGTAGGTTGTGGTCGTGCTTCTATCAGCAGCGCTGAGCGTTACGCGCAGTCCGCCTGCATTTGGGCGTTATAATGATACTAGGGTATAATAGCGGGAAGGGGGTAGAAGAGCCTGCTATGTGACCCCGGATCTGAGTTACGAGTTGTTTTTTTTTTTTTTTTTTTTTTTTTCATCCCATTCATTATCTTCGCACATCTTCTTCTCTCTCTCCTTCCAACTCGTAACTCAGATCCGGGGTCACATAGTAGGCTCTTCTCCCCCATTCCCGCTACGGTACGTGCCTTCATTTTTATCGCGAGAAGATTTCAGCCTTTTCTTTCCTCGTCCACTCGCATCGAATTGTGCCTACCCACGCTGCAAGGCGCTCTCAACAATTGAATCCCTTTTTTTATTTTTGCAAATAAAGTTAAAGTCTGACCCTCCTGGGGCTCGAACCCAGGACTCAAACAAGTAGACTTCGAGGTTAACCACTTGAACCACCGGGGCGACCGGCTGTTGGAAGGAGAGAGAGAAGAAGAAGATGTGCGAAGATAATAAATGGGATAATAAGCAAAAATAAATAATAATAATAATGATGATGATGATGATGGATATATCATGATGATTGATGTGAATAATAATGTGAGAACGATCATAATAACAACAACTCACACCTTTGACATCTATCTATCTGGTACCGGGTGCGTACGTATTATATACCTGGTACCAGGTATCATATAACTTTGCTCCCTGTTACGAGTATCAACATTTATTTTCCTCGCCTGTTACGAGTATCAACATTTATTTTCCTCGCTTTGTTTATTTTTTTTTCATTATTTATTTACTGACTTACTACCTGTTTTTCACGAGGCAGAATAGTATCTACCGGTACTCGTCACTGGTTTTTGTAGTTTAACGAGTTGTATACCCTTCATGGGGAATAACCCACGCAATTATCAGGGACGTGGTATCATAACTGTGCTGCACCTTTTTGTGTCAGACAGTCCAGGAAGAAGAGATGGCGATCGTTGATATTCGTGTGGCAGTAAGGTTCGATTGCTCCTTTTTTCACTGCATATCCGCGAGTCTTCACTCTGACAGCACTCCAGATAGCAGGCAGGTGTGTTCCTCTTTCGTTTTCACGACTACCGTGCGTTTCGTACGGTGCAGGCAGCACTTCAGACAGCATCCGCTGTAGTAGTCAGCAGCCACGAGTTGGTTATAGTGGTGGGAACGGGGGTACTCTTCTATGTTATAGTTGAGAGGATATACCCGCGGCCATGTTAGTTCAGTTTTGCACATTGGTTTTATCTTGTGTGCGCTTTTTCCGTCTCGTGTATTTTGAGGCAGCCGAATTTTCGATTTTTTTCGTTTTTCGGATCTTCCTAGGGCTCCAGCACCTTTGTGTGACCACGGACTCCTTCGTCAGAGAGTTAATGTGAGAACAACAACAACAACAACAACAACAAACATCATCCAACCTGAATCGCCCGATTTTTTTTTTTTTTTTTCTCATCCCATTCATTATCTTCGCACTTACTTCTTCTTCTCTCTCTCCTTCCAACTCGTAACTCAGATCCGGGGTCACATAGCAGGCTCTTCTCCCCCCTTCCCGCTACGGTACGTGCCTTCATTTTTTTATCGCAAGAAGATTTCAGCCTTTTCTTCCCTCGTCGACTCGCATCGAATTGTGCCTACCCACGCTGCAAGGCGCTCTCAACAATTGAATCCCTTTTTTTATTCTTGCAAATAAAGTCAAATGTCCGACCCACCTGGGGCTCGAACCCAGGACTCAAGCAAGTAGAATTCGAGGTTAACCACTTGAACCACCGAGGCGACCGGCTCAGGGTATAAACGTTGAGATCCATACGCATCTATCTTTGATATTGTGATTTGCAGTGACTACGCACTCATACGAAGATACGAGTATTTTTTTGTTTTTGTTTTTTTGCTCATCCCATTCATTATCTTCGCACATCTTCTTCTCTCTCTCCTTCCAACTCGTAACTCAGATCCGGGGTCACATAGCAGGCTCTTCTCCCCCCTTCCCGCTACGGTACGTGCCTTCATTTTTATCGCGAGAAGATTTCAGCCTTTTCTTCCCTCGTCGACTCGCATCGAATTGTGCCTACCCACGCTGCAAGGCGCTCTCAACAATTGAATCCTTTTTTATTTCTTGATACTCGGATAGATAGATGAATTACGCGGATACAGAACGGGTCTGTCTTACTCGTAGTACGGTATATTTAAGTTCAACTTACCTCTGACGAGACGTGGACCGTACGTATAGCACGGCAGCTAGCTTGGGGGGCATGGAAGCTAATTCGAGGTTAACCACTTGAAACTACGTTGCCACGGACCAGGTATGCAGCAAGCACAGCAGTGAGTGTGGGCAATGCGATGCGATGCATGTCATCAGGTACGATAGTCACGACATACACATTATATTAAACAAAAACAAAGAAGACAGATCGAAAGAGAAAAATAAAAATAAAAATTAAATAAAAAACTAGATGAATCAATCTGCTGTGCCCCCCCCCCCCCCCGCAGGTTGGTGAGGTGGCCAACACTCGGAAAAGAACGAGCTCGAAAAATAAAAAAAATAACAAAAACACCGCTGCTTGTAAACAGGGTATTGGGTCCGGTCGCCCCGGTGGTTCAAGTGGTTAATCTCGAATTCTACTTGTTTGAGTCCTGGGTTCGAGCCCCAGGTGGGTCGGACTTTGACTTTATTTGCAAAAATAAAAAAGGATTCAATTGTTGAGAGCGCCTTGCAGCGTGGGTAGGCACACAATTCGATGCGAGTCGACGAGGGAAGAAAAGGCTGAAATCTTCTCGCGATAAAAATGAAGGCACGTACCGTAGCGGGAAGGGGGTAGAAGAGCCTGCTATGTGACCCCGGATCTGAGTTACGAGTTGGAAGGAGAGAGAGAAGAAGATGTGCGAAGATAATGAATGAGATGAGCAAAAAAAAAAAAAAAAAAAAAAAAAACACCTTCCAGGTGACGGCAGCAGCTTGTGGTACGAGTAGTGTAGCCAGGTTCTCCCTGCGAATCCGCCTGGTACCTTGCTACCCAGACTGCCGTCTCCGCCCTGCGTTCGTCAACTATGCCCTAGGCGTCAGACAATACGAATCGAGCAGAGCAGGTTCGTCATCCAACCACGCCACACGACTTCGTACGGCTTATCAATCAAAAAAGGAAGAGAAAGAAATAAGATGAAAATCACGGAGAATCAGCGCAAGAAAGAAAAAAACAAAACAAAAAGAGAAGACAAGGAGGGAAGGCCACGTTCCAACCAGCTGTACCAGTTAGTTGGTGACACTAGTAGTATGGTCATGTTCTACTTCCTAGTCGGTCTGGTGCCTTGCTACCCTCTGTCTGCCATCTCCTTCCTACTTTCGTCTACCGCAGTTTCCCTTCTACTCCTCCTGTTCCCCCCCCTCTCCGCATTCCCTTGGTCGGGTTTTCTGCCACTTCTCCTGTTGCCCCCTCCACCCCCGTTCCCTTGGACACCATCCACGGCGGATGCGCGGCGCTGCCTACTCATCTCAGCCTCAGCCTCGTGCCACCTCACCATGAACCGTTCGGCTGCTTCAAGGATCCCCCGGTACCACTTCCCCACCTTTTTGGCTGCATGCAGTGTACACCACAACGCGGTCTCAACTTCAAACACCAAGGGGGAAACTTCCGTTGACCCTTCGGTGGCTCGGAACTCCCTAACTAAGGTCTTCGACTATGCATCTATGCCAAGTCTAACACTGTCCGCCTGGTCTCGGGTTCTCCCCACCAGCTATTGTCCCGAACATTACCCGACTGGGTAATCGCTCCTTGCTTTGCCGTGCCACACCCCCCGCAAAAAAGAGCCGCCGTTTACGAATGGTCGTTTCGATGCTCTCGCAACGTGTCATCTTGAGGGTCTTCGCGTACGAGAGGATGGCATGGTCAGTACGAAGTCGGCGCTGGAAGCCAATGACTCGCAACAGGACGCTCGAAGCTTGGCAGAGTGTTCCGCTCTGAGGGTCCGCCACGTCACCCCCCGTACAGCAGGGTCTCAGGTATGCCCCGGTGGCTCAGTAGGTGGTCCGAGTGTGTGTGCTAATATCAATTTCGTGGGTTCGAGTCCCACCGAGTGCATGCTCGTAGGGACTTTTTCTTGCATAATGAAATTTACTAGCGGAAAGCGCAAAAAAAGCGTACGTTACATTCGATGAAAATCGACGGGCAGTGGGAAAGCTGAACCCTATGCGCGACAAAAAATAAAGGCACGTACCGGGGGGGAGAAGGGACGACATCTACCTGTGACCACGGCTTGTCCAAAAGAAGACCGAAGCAGAGGGTAAAAACTTCTACGAGGTACGAGTCAAGCTGGAAAGTGAAAGCGATGATTGGAAAAAAAAACTATAGGAGGAGGAGTGGAAAGCACGGGAAATAACGCAGACAAACCCAAGAAAATAAATAAATAAAACGTTCATAGCATGGACTTACTTGGGTCTAATATATTATTATTATTATTATTATTATTATTATTATTATTATTATTATTACCATTATTATTATTATTATTATTATTATTATTACCATTATTATTATTATTATTATTATTATTATTATTTTATTTTTTATTTGCCTTCTGACAATGTGCAGGGCGTTATTCATTCAAAATAAATGAAAAAGCTGGCATAATTCGTCGAATACCACCAACTTCATCCAACCAATTCTCCTTCCCTGCGTATACTCACTTGAATACGCACCACCACCATTTACCTAGATATTTTACCTACTACCAGGTATGTATCTATACGCCATGCATCCTACTCCGCATCTATCTACGTTCCACCCCCACGCCATGAAGTAGTCCTCCCTCCTCCTCTCTTCTCCCCCTGGCGGCCTGGCGGTCTCGCAGGGCGGGCTTATATCGGTGCACTCTGCGCGAGATCGCGACCTGGGTGGTCACCGATATGACCTGGAAAAAATGCTCTTTACAAACCCCTTTCCTTGCTAAAGATCCCCCGTCCGTTCCTCCAACGATTCTCGCCGCCAGCTGGTCGATGAAATCGCTACCTACCTTCCTTCCCGAGGCGTCCAAAGCTTTCCACCGCGAGAGTGAGAAGTTTATGGCTGCGCTCGTCGAAGGACACTTGTCCTGCACGAGCGTAGTGGTTGCGCTTTCGCGCCTCAGAAGTGGAAGCGGCTGATCCGTCTCGATCTGCCCTGTCAGCCCGCATGTGAACTCTCGCTTGGGGGTCTGCATGCGTGATGTCGAGGAGTATCGCCTTGTTGCGGTACTCTGACGACGTAGCGTCTCGGAGGCCTCCCCTCTCGATTACTATATCCATGCGGAGGTTTCTGTCGGCGTTGAAGGGCGCTCCGCTTTTCATTTGATGGCAGATGGACAGCCGCTTGAAGGTGCGGGACAGCGCGTGGGCTAGCGGCTGATGCTGGTTAACCTGTGCGCCTGCTCGGTGGCATGTGCGCGTGGTGACGTGTGGTGACATCCGTCGCTTCGCAGCAGGGGCACCTCGTCGCTATGGGCTCCTCCATTCCCAGGAAGCGCTGTCCCATAGACACGATTTCCGAAGCCGGTATGGTTCGTGCCGTGTCCACAGGTCTTGCCCTCAAACAGGCGACCGCGTCTGTCTGGTCCCGATAGGCTCCGTTGCCGAGCCTTGGCAAGATCTCTGGTTTCGATTCCCCCGAACACGTCGTTCCGGTCCGACGGGCCTGCTACCTCGGGGAGCTGGTCTCCAGAGAAGCAATGTACCGTTGGTACTGTACCCGGTTTATCTGCTGCCCCAGCTTTTGCTGCGCCTTGTGGGAGCTGATCGTTTGGGCGTCATGCGCCGGCAGTCCAAACCCCCCGGCCCCTGTGGAGAGGCTCGCCTGCGCTTTCTGGTGGGGCTGTAGCGTCAACCGGTTCGCCGGGCATCCGTCCGCAAAGAACGGCGATTCGTCCGCTGTCCCTGGAAGCTCGAGAAGGCGCTCGAGCATCCACATTGCGCTAGTGTCTGCCCGCTGACACGCGGGTAGTGACAGCTCCGGGTCCATTACCTGCTCAATGTGTGGGAGGTCCGCTGCACCATTGAACTGGTCTGGTGGCGATGAGGTTCGCCGACTGTTTGTCCGGCATACGCGGCAGGATGCGCGCGAGTTGCTCTGCTCCCCCATCTCGGATTACCTCCACGGCGCTGTTCACCGCGAATGCATCAGTGCCTATGTATATTATTATTATTATTATTATTATTATTATTATTATTATTATTATTATTATTATTATTATTATCATATGACATGCCTTGCCATCCGACAATGTGTAGTGTTGTTCTAAAAAACGACTACGTAACAGAAATAAGTGAAGAATTCTTCAGAACAAAAGCGCGGCAGTATCATACGACAAATTAAATCAAAACTGATGTGACGCTCATCAGAAGACTACCGCAACCAACATCCCTCCATATCATTCACCAAGAAACGACCACTCCCCACCTCAAGCACCCCCTAATAAGAAGCATCTATCTGCCAAAAACCCGCTGTTCATCAAGATTATTTATTTCTGTTTTTATTATTATTATACTTGTCATCCGACAATGTGCAGCATGATGAGTTTGGACGTTGATCACTCAAAACGTTCCTGAAAAAAGAAATTCCCGGAAGCAAAAAGGAAAGATACTATTAATAGTTTTTCCGGTGTGTATTTTATACCTCGGGTATTATCGTTTCTTTATAAAAAAGTATATATCGTATACATAAATACCCTGGTCTATACGTTTAACCTGGTATATAGATTTAGATACCATTATCATTACTGCTATTATTACCGAGCAACATTAGATTAACTGGGGCGCGCGAGGACCAAATTCCACCGACGAGGCAGGACCTAGGTGGAGACATGTAGTTCTGACTCTGAAGTATGATCCTATATAATCACGCATTCATCTTTCCGAAAAAAGGGGGGGGGGGCGATATCGACAAAAAAATAATAATGTGAAATAGATTACTTCGTCGAAGCTCGACTAGGCAGGAAGTAGAACATGACCATACTACTAGATAGAGCTACCAACTGGTTGGTGCAGCTGGTTCGAACGTGGTCTTCCCTTGTCTTCTCTTTTTTTTGTTTTGTTTTTTTCTTTCTTGCGCTGACTCTCCGTGATTTTCATTTTATTTCTTTTCTTTTCCTTTTCTGATTGATAAGCCGTACTGAAGGAGCCGTGTGGCGTGGTTGGATGACGAACCTGCTCTGCTCGTTTCGTATTGTCTGACGCCAAGGGGCTGGGCATAGTTGACGAACGCAGGGCGGAGACGGCAGTCTGGGTAGCAAGGTATCAGGCGGATTAGCTGGGAGAACCTGGCTATACTACTCGTACCACAAGCTAGCTGCTGCCGCCACCTGGAAGGTGCTTTGGGCTTTGGTCTGCCTGTTATTTCCCCTTTGTTATTTTTCCTTTGTTATTTTTTTCCTTGGTTCTTTGTCTTACTCTGTTTACAAGCAGTGGTGTTTTTTGTTATTTTTTTTCTTTTTTCCAGCTCGTTCTTTTTCAAGTAAGTGTTGGCCACCTCGCCTGCGGGGGGGGGGCACGACAGATTGTTTCACCTAGTTTTTGCTTTCATTTTTTTCCTTTTTCTTTTTCGATTTGTCTACTTCGTTTTTGTTTTCTCTTTGATTGTTTCTTTTCGTTTCACTATTTCATAGATTGTGTATGTCGTGCCTGTCGTATCTACTCTGTAGTATAATGACATGGCATTGCATTGCCCACGGCAGTGCATACTGCACACGTGGCAACGTAGTATCTCTGTGGCGTAGCTTTGTGACCACAGAACTTGTATCTCTTCTAGGATCGGAGAATCGGCACGGACACTGGTTGTGCTGGATGTCGACGGGTAGAAAGAACGGTTTAATGTGAAGAACACACACACATATAACACCGGTTGCCCCGGTGGTTCAAATTGTTAACCTCGAATTCTACTTGTGTTTGAGTCCTGGGTTCGAGCCCCAGGTGGATCGGACATTTATTTGACTTTATTTGCAAAAATAAAAAATAAAAAAGGATTCAATTGTTGAGAGCGCCTTGCAGCGTGGGTAGGCACAATTCGATGCGAGTCGACGAGGGAAGAAAAGGCTGAATCTTCTCGCGATAAAAATGAAGGCACGTACCGTAGCGGGAAGGGGGGAAAAGAGCCTGCTATGTGACCCCGGATCTGTGAGTTACGAGTTGGAAGGAGAGAGAGAAGAAGATGTTCGAAGATGATAAATGGGATGAATGAGCAAAAAAAAAAAAAAAAACGCTCGGTGATAAGACAGCGCGTACTGTCTGTGGATATTGTTTACGAGGCAAGTGGATAAAATGTACCAGGTATCGGATTAATTTGAGTCCTTTTTTAATTAATGTGCGTCAATTATTTTCGCCGAAGGGGGTTATAGCGATGAGCCGTCAGACGCGGAAAGCTTGTACGTACCCAAACTGAGAAATTGTTTATTTTCAAAACAGAAGAAGGAATCAACTGCTGAGAGCACGTAGCGTGCGTGGTGGGGCAAACCTTAACGACGGGTGTTTTTCAGTTTTTTTCGGTATTTTCCCGAAATATTTTCGGGAAAAGCCGAAAAACTTCACCCCCCCAAAAAGTAGCCTCGAAGTTTCTAGGGTTTTTCAGGAAATTTAGGTACTAGGCCGTAGGGGATCGGGCAACCCCACCGCTCGAGTTGTGCCACCACTCGCGAGCGCACAGTGCTGACAGACAGGGGTCATTCCTAAGGTCACTCGCAAGTCATGGCTGAACGCAGAAGGCGCAATAGCTTTCTGGGCTCTCGTGGCCGAGTTCACAAGGTGACCGCACCGAGGTGGCCGACCGGCTGAGCTCGGTGACAGCAATAATAGCTGAGACTTTGTCGCTTTGGGCAAGCATCGGGCGTTGTTGCGTGACGAGTTGTGGTGATGGATTTCACTCCCCAAGGCACCGACACCTGCCCACGAGTCAGGCCGATGACTGTGGGGGCACCGCACGCATGGGTTCCGCGAGCGCAGCTAGCTGCTGTAGGGGCGGTTCTGTGCCGGGTGGACGATTATTTCCCGAGCCAACGGAGGCACTTACTTGATAAGATTCAACCCTCGCTGAATTTGATGAAATGCCGAAATTTCAGGAAAAAACGAAATACAATACGTGTCGTTCAGACCCTAAGCGCACTTGGATTATTGAACGATCAGAGACGCAGGTCGACGAGGGAAGAAATGGCTGAAGTATTCTATTAATAGCGATAAAAACAACGCACGAAGTTTGTAGTGTGTGTGTGTGTGTTCTTCACATTAAACCGTTCTTTCTACCCGTCGACATCCAGCACAACCAGTGTCCGTGCCGATTCTTCCATCCTAGAAGAGATACAAGTTCTGTGGTCACAAAGCTACGCCACAGAGATACTACGTTGCCACGTGTGCAGTGTGAACTGCAGTGGGCAATGCAAAGCCATGTCATCATACTAGATACGACAGGCACGACATACGCAATCTATGAAATAGTGAAACGAAAAGAAACAATCAAAGAGAAAACAAAACAAGGTAGACAAGTCGAAAAAGAAAAAGAAGAAAAATGAAAGCAAAATCTAAGAGAAACAATCTGTCGTGCCCCCCCCCCCGCAGGCGAGGTGGCCTACACTTGAAAAAGAACGAGCTGGAAAAAAGAAGAAATAACAAAAGACACCACTGCTTGTGAACAGAGTAAGACAAAGAACCAAGGAGAAAGTAACAAGGAAAAATAACAAAGGGGAAATAACAGGCAGACCAAAGCCCAAAGCACCTTCTAGGTGGCGGCAGCAGCTTGTGGTACGAGTAGTATAGCCAGGTTCTCCCTGCTAATCCGCCTGGTACCTTGCTACCCAGACTGCCGTCTCCGCCCTGCGTTCGTCAACTATGCCCAGCCCCTTGGCGTCAGACAATACGAGCCGAGCAGAGCAGGTTCGTCTTCCAACCACGCCACACGGCTCCTTGAGTACGGCTTATCAATCAGAAAAGGAAGAGGAAGAGAAAAAATGAAATGAAAATCACGGAGAGTCAGCGCGGGGTAGGGGGGAGGAGAGCCTGCTATGCATGTCACCTGATGGTCAAGTTAATCCGAGAGATAAAAGAAGGGCGAAGAAGGGTAATGAATGAAATGGAAAAACACTAGAACTGTATATTTCGTACGTACGTAGGATACAAAGACCATGCACGAATGAAACTGCAGCCCAGTACAATCGCGCCGGTGTGTGTGTTCTTCACGTTAAACCGTTCTTTCTATCCGTCGACGTCGAGCACAATCAGTGTCCGTGCCGATTCTTCAATCCTAGAGAGATACCCTGGTACAAGTTATGTGGTCTGTGGTCACAAAACTACGCCACGGAGACACTACGTTGTTATGCAGCCGGTCGCCCCGGTGGTTCAAGTGGATAACCTCGAATTCTACTTGTTTGAGTCCTGGGTTCGAGCCCCAGGTGGGTCGGACTTTGACTTTATTTGCAAAAATAAAAATAAAAAGGATTCAATTGTTGAGAGCGCCTTGCAGCGTGGGTAGGCACAATTCGATGCGAGTCGACGAGGGAAGAAAAGGCTGAAATCTTCTCGCGATAAAAAATGAAGGTACGTACCGTAGCGGGAAGGGGGTAGAAGAGCCTGCTATGTGACCCCGGATCTGAGTTACGAGTTGGAAGGAGAGAGAGAAGAAGATGTGCGAAGATAATAAATGGGATGAGCAAAAAGAAAAAGAAAAAAAAGAGTAAACAACGCAATGCCACGTCATCATACACATTCTATGCGATAGAGAAAACAAAAGAAATAAAGAAAAAACAAATCGAACGAGAAGAGGCAAAATAAGATAAAAAACTGTCGTGCCCTCCCGTAGGGGATGTGGCAGACACTTAAGAAGAACGAGCTAAAGAAACAACGCCACTACGTATAAACAGAGTAAGACTAAGGGTCATTCTTATCGGAGAGCTTTTTTTCCAATTTTTCGATATTGTTTTCGCGCAATTTTTTAATCTTCCATATTTTCCTGGTTTTTTTTCCAAATATTGGAATGTTAACGAACTTGATATTTTTTCTTCTGGAGAATTTCACGAATAGTGACAGAACGCCTCCGTATATCGATACACATCTCCAATTATTTCCAAACTTTGGAAACTTTGGAAAAAACGCTTTCCGATAAGAATGAGCCTAAGAACCAAGGGAACTAACAGGCAAACCGAAGCACAACAACAAAAACAACAAAAAACACCCTCCAGACAGCCGCAGCAGTTTGTGGTACGAATAGCATAGCCAGGTTCTACCTACTGTCTCTGTAATAACACGCATCTCGCATGGATGGCGTGGTTTCCGTCCCCACACGGTAGCCTTACCAGGCGGTGTCTCTGGTTAACTGCTGCGGTGCAGACTCTGCAGCCCCCCTACGTACCCTTCCACCTGACGGCTCGTCCTGGCGGTCAGACCCGCTGCGTTCCCCTGCAGGAGCTCTCCGCGTCTTCGCTTTTGCGGGCCCCGGTTGCCGGTCGTTGGGGGTGGAGCGCTCCCCGCCCGCCCTGGCGCTGTGTTCCCCGCCCCTACCGGTACCTCTCCCGGCACTGACTGTTCATGCCCCTCGTCCTCGCCCCGGTGGTATGTCTACCTCGCCTTCTCCTCCCAGTCACCCCCCCCCCCCCCCGCCCGCTTCCCCGTCCGACCCAGAAGCCGTACTTTCCGGTCCTGCCGGAGCGGTCTCTAGTCGCGCCAAGGTAACCCCTGCGCTGCGCACCTGGAGCCGCGCATCCCCCTCCTCTCCGGCGGCTTGACTGCCTCTCGTGCTCTCCCTTGCCGTTCCTCCTTGGTCCTGAGGGCCTTCCCCGACCGGGTTGCAGCTCAATTCGAGGGCCTCCGCTTCCTGACGGTCAGGCTCAATTACCGGGTGCCGAGAAACTGTCCACCTTCATCTCAGCGCTTCTCGTAAATCGATGCGCCCTCTCGTCAAGCGCTCACCCCAAACAGGGTCCAGGTGTACTAGGAATTATTGTGCGTGGGAGCCGATGTAGTGTCACCTTCCTTCAAGGCGCAAAACAACGTCTTGGGCACGGATGCTGTTGGTAGGGATCAGTTGGCGGTAGCGGTCAACGACTTGTGTCCAGCCTAGTGGGCGAGGGCACTCGATTTCAGCCTCTGAAGGTAAACCTAAGGTATCACACAACAGGGTACACAGGGGGAACGATGCTGTTTTCGCAGGGTCCCTGGGCTCGCAACATGACCTCGAATGTGTTGTAATACACGGGTGCTTTGGTACTCGGTATGGTCCAGCTGGAAGGCCCCCGACCGACTATCGTCGAGAATTCTAGGGTTTCGAACGTCCTCAACCACCTCCCGTCTACATCTCCCTCGGTCCCGCCTACTTCTCAGGCATTTTTTGGGGGTTCTGCATGCCCTAGAAACACAAATTATTTCCTGCGCCGACGTACATCGTTTAAAGAAACCGACCCCAAAACCATTGGGCACTGAGAAGGGTTGGTCGAATGTGATGTTCACTCGACGAGTAGCAAAGTCGGCTTTTAAACTGTGCGGACCGCTGAATAAAAGCGACTCCAAGACCCTTGGCAAGGGGAGGGTTGGTCGAACGTCATATTTTATCGGCGAGTAGCAAGGGTGGGTTTTACAATAATAAATGGGCGTATCAGCGTTACCGGTGTGGAACGTGCAAAAGGTCGACGACGGACGAGATCGCTCACCTCTCGAGCTCAGTTCGCCGACAACTAAAGCAGGCGGAGAAGGGACGCAGAAACAACGCCGTGCATGGTTGAGCCGAAAGACTATACAGCCCGTTCGGCAGTGCGCGTATTATAAATGTCATATCTCACCCTAAATGTAGTGGAATTCAGATGGAAAGGAAAACACGTAAAAAACGTCACGGAACCCAAGGGGATATAAAATCATAGAGGGGGGGCGAAAACATCGTCACGACCAAAAGGCAAAAAGGGAAAGCGCAGGTGTATTCATGTACCCGACTGCTGACGAACGTTTTCAGGCGATCTTGGAAACAAAACGGGAGAGGTAGGGGGGAAATATCGAAATATCGAAATGACCAATCACCGACAGCTACTGTACAAAGGCAAGTACGATTCGTCAGAGCCAACGATCTCGGCTCCATCGGATTCGTGTATACTACGTAAAATAGCCTGCATGACGGAGCTACAGTGCCTGAATTACTTCGACGACACCATGAGCCAAGTACAGAAGCCGCAGTATACGGGCAGAAGAAAGCGCGGGGTCGACAGGGTCAGAGTCATCCAGGAAGTGAACCACGTATTGCCCAGGAATTAAAATGTGCGCGGAAAGTTTGTCGTGTCGCCAAAGACGATATTTTCTCTTGTACTATTACTGTAATACGTGAGCGCCGATGGGGAGGATGGAGCCTCTGAGGCGGCGAACCCAAAGTTGACGATCGATGTAGCTGTAGCTGGAGGGCAGAAAACGGGCGCCCTCGCCGCGGGAGAGTTCGAGTTGAGCGGCACCGACGCGCTAGCGGTGGTATGTGTATGCCACTGTTGCAGCGGTGCATCGCCCAGCAGTGCAGGTCGTGTTGGTGGGAGCGATGAAGGTCTTCATTCTCGTTCCCAAGATGGTCGTAAAAAAGCTTGTTCAATGTTGTTTCTTGCAGAACGACGATGACTCCGCCCCGGCAGCGCACGACCCGGCCGTGCACGGACCGGTGTCTATATTTTGTTTTCAACTTCCAAGCGCCTGACGGGCACAGAAATATATTTGCTGCATTAGCGTGGGGGGGGGGTGATGGTATAGTTGTTGAGGAAGTATCACGTTGACCCAGATGGTAAGTGTCGCGGAAGGTTGTCGGTGTTGCGTAGTTCGTCCTAACTGGTGAGGGGTTTGGAGCGGGCGACCGAAACACAACGACTGGCGCCTGGGCCTAGCATGTCGTTCGTGAGGTCCAACTATAACAGCTCGGAGTTCAGGGAGCGTCCATCCGGAGTTGAGTCGGGAGGCGAGAGACCGACGGTTAGGATCTTGACGGGACCATTCCCACTGAGCGAGAGGTTCGCTTTGAGAACCTCGGCGTCATCGGCTAGAAAAGGGTAGCGCGGATGCTGTGGATCAACACCGAGCCACCGGCAATTTAGTTAGAGACTTGCTTGATTGAGTTCGTCGACGGGCTTGAGTGCGTCCGTCGTCTGGCGCCGAATGTCGATGCTCTACGCGGGAGACGGTGAAGGTGGGATGTTTGCGTACCAGCTCGAGTAAGCGCCGTTGGTGGTTGCCTGCGAGATCTAAGAATTGAAGCCGATCGCGGCCGAGGCTTTGGTGGCCTCTAGCGTAGGGATGGTCGAATATAGTCAGGGGAGGGCGAGGGAGGTGGTTGATATGTACCTCGTTGAGGGATAACCCTATAGCAGCGCTGAGAAAAGAGCTTCCACATGCGGTAAGTGTACTCATCCTAGTCACCCTATCTTTCGTTGACGGCCATCGCGAGCATTTGAGCCACACTGTGATTCACTCACTCTACGCCACCTTTGTTGTTGGAATGCTAGGATTTTGTCGCAATCTTGCGCATGCCGTGCAGCTTGTACGCGGCGAGCAATAGGTTAAAGCACGATTGAAGACTGATATCGTAGATGAGGCTGACCAGACATCCCCATATAAGAATTGACCAGTTGACCAGGATGTCAACGGTGCCTTCAGCCGTAAATTTCGCAACAGAAAAGGCGTACGTGTCTGCGCGCCGACTGAAGCGACCCGTGGAGAATATAATGCACCCGGTAGATGGTTCCCCAATGTGTACCCGGGAAGGGATCGGCGTAGTCAACGGTCACAGTGACCCCAGGACCGGACGGCAAGGGAGGGAGAAGATGAGCCACAGGGGAGGGCTTGCGCACCCGGCTCTGGAGACTTGCGTGCAAATGTCCGTACCGACCCACAGGTAAAACCGTTCAGGGACAGCAGGTGTACGAGCGACGCCGAGGTGACCTGAAGCAGTAGCGCGGTAAGCTTGTGTAATCCACGCTCGCATCAGTAGGTGGACCGAAGTTTCGCGTGGGCTAGTCATCAAGAAAACGAGTCGCGAAGTCTTCCTCATTCGTGCATCGAATTGCTTCGGCCAAACAAAATTAAAGTATCCTCACTATCAGACGGGACCATACACTCTCAGGCAGTATGGTTTGCGGGTAAAACAATGCCTGGTACGGTATAAAGCACAGTCAGCCAAGAACCCCCCGAAGCCAAAACTGGGGAGCTACATTACTCCATAGCTGTCACCAACGAGCGCACCAATGAAAATATCCTGCATCTTACACATGTCGCATATTGTACACTCCGATATTCATATTCGGGAAAGTACACTTCCACCAAGTCCTGCTCGTTTAATGACTCCGATCTCTATTTTCCCCGAATTGCTGCTCGTCCGATGACTCCGACCTACCCTGACACCCTACGACGTAACTCTATTTCCCCCGATGTGGGTTAGGCTAGTTAGCTGCACGTGATTGTTCTTTCATGCCAATTCCATCCCTTCGTGGCCGAGGTGTCTTTCGAGTCTTCTCCACGAAGACCAAAATACCGGCATATACGTAGGGGGGGGAATACACTTCCGAAGTATCAACGACAAGCAAAACCATCTTCTATTTGCTGGGGTCTCCTTCAGCTGGTTTTCACATTGAGCGTCGGGAGTGCTAAACGCAGTGCCCGGCAAGAAAATTATGGAAGAAACCGGGGCGTGCCAGGGCGGAGGAGAGATCGGTTGTGATCTTGGCTCAGATTATTGCGCTGGACAAAAACAGTATCCCTAACATATAAAAAATACCGTGACGAGTACATGCTGTGTGATTCGACATCGATATGCTCTAACCGTCATCCACAGACCGTAGATAATATTACCGTTTCCTGATGGAATTCAAGAGCTCACGGATGCCTCCAAGAGACAGGTGTCAGTACATAACATCGTACCTCTCGTTGTCGCTGTGAATAGCGCTGTGCCCATGTCATTCCGAGAAAAAAGGCGAAGTCAAGCTTGGCGCTACACTAGAGGGAACCGGCGCCATCGGTGAATCTCGGCAACTGCAGTATCAAGCATACCTCGGCATACCTCGACATGCTCATGGCGAGGGCTGGGCAGCCGCATCGCGAGCTTTGGTCCTCATCCTCCCATGTTTGAACCGTTCAAAGTCCAGGATCCCAGCACTCCCCTAACGCACGTGGTCTACTCCTTTACACTATTGGCAAACCCCAGCATGCCAGATGGTCCAACGAATGCACGCTTCCGGTTGCCGCCGGGTCGGCTGGAGAAAAGCCAGAATGTGGCAGTTACGGCACTAAAGAGGTGACACATCGTCAGTCGCGGATATCGGAAAATATCCCGGAGCCAGCTTGCATGGTAGCGCCCCTTCGTTTGGTGTCCGCTCGCGTTTGGCTGTAGCGTTCTAACCCTCCACCGGCCTGAGTGACGACGTCGGATACACGAGGGCAGACATAACACTCGATTGTTGGATATTTGCTTTACGCGGTGCCAGTGGTGCCATCGGGGGATTGAAGTTGTTTACGAATACGTGATCTGTGTTGAGTAGTCGATACTTAACTTTGCAAGCTGATCGGCTGATACGTCGGCCGTTTACTGGTAGTCTGAACGGCTGCAAATTCCAGAACTGAGGACCATCAAAGTCAGACAGCGTGTCGGGACGAGTCAAGTCAACGGCACCAACAGATCAGATGCAAATGATCCTTTGGGACGAAAATGTACTCACCTGAATGAGCAAATCTCTGTCCCTTAGAGTCTGCGGGGACCGGTACCGTGGGGCCTCTTGGGGAGGTCGCTCCTTCCAAGGCGGACTCCGGAATCCCTGTGAACACGTGAAGCGAAAACATTTAGAGCTACTGTAGCTGCGTGAAGGTTTTTCTCCCTAAAATGTGTGCGGGGTGTTGGAGACCGCGTACTCTTCCGGAAGAGTTGTTTTTGGTCGATATGGTATGCTTGCGCCGGCACTGGAGTTGATTAGCGGTGAGGTAAACCCTCACAAAATCCTGGAACACAGGGAGATTGACAGAATTGTCGTGCGAACATTGTCGGGTCGCAATTGTATGACCGGACGATTTGAATAGTAATGAGTGGGGGTGGGGAGTGACTCCTTTCGGTCCGAAAACCCTCGAGTTATTGTAGGGAAGCAAGCGCGCGAAGATAGCCTAGGGAGGGCCGTATCTACCCGAAGACCTTGTAAAATCCCAGTCTACATTCGCTTATTGGCACCGAAAAAAAACAGAGATTGCTCCCGTTGCCTCTCGGTTTTGTTTGATCTTCGCAGGACAATGACTTATTCTCCTGAAAGCTATTGATGACGAGGGTCGTCGGGTTATTCCGAAGTGCTAACGTGGGGAGCGGGAAACGGCGAAATTTGTATCTTCCACCACGTTCAACCCGAAGAGCCGACTACGCTCAGCAGTCGAGCCAAGCACCGACTGGAGATTCCTTAGCAAAGAGGAAGCGGAAAAACTCGCACTATTAATAGGATCGGTGTTGAGTTCTTGTCATTTCCCGCCCGGCAATCCGCAATGCTTTCTTGCTTGGCCGCCTCTGAAAAATGCGTGTATTCGTGGCAACTCAATGTGCCGAAGACCATTGACTACTGTAGCAAGAGTTTCGACATCAATAGAGGACTGATGCCAGGTCTCGTGGCTCGTTACGATCGTATGGGACAGACTACGCAAATCGCTGCGGCGGGAGAATCCCCAACAGCGAGACAACATACAAGCAACTATCGACCACCATATACTTAGATAGCTTAGGATGCGCGGCTTCTTGATGACCAACCCTCATGCAAACCCACTCACGGCAACATGGGTGTGCTGCGGCCCCCACCCCTTTGGAGGTTTCAATCGCGACGCCAGAACCCCGGTCCTTGCCCTCTGGATGCTGAGATTTCCTTCAAAGTCAGCAAAATGTCGATCTTGAAGCTCTCTCAAGCTCGCGGCATCATCGCGTTTGGTCTGCGATGCCGCCACAACTTTTCGGTCTTCCGCCACGGCCCATGCAGGCGTAGGGACGCGCTGGATCCGCATTAGAGGAGGCAGCATCCCGTCCTGAACGCCAAAAGCAACGTTAAGACACCATTATTCGGATTGTGGATACGTACTACTGCTGTAGTATTTTCATATCGCGGTACCAGGTAGCTATTGTGTCATGTGAGGCACCTGACATACAATCGCACGCACTTGTGAGGCAAGACAACTGAGCGAGGCAAGTATTCATCCCACGAATGTTTGAGTGGACTCAGCCATGGCAGACTAGTGGGCCAT
This sequence comes from Nereocystis luetkeana, assembly GCA_031213475.1. Classification (NCBI taxonomy): domain Eukaryota; class Phaeophyceae; order Laminariales; family Laminariaceae; genus Nereocystis; species Nereocystis luetkeana. Next base: position 6,512,498 of record JARUPZ010000013.1, on the reverse strand, counting down.
TGCGACAGTAGTCGGCCAATCGCACCACATCTAGTTGTACATGGCATCGTCTTACACTCGAGGGCGTGGGTCTGGTGCCCTACCCTGCTGCCGTAGACAGGGCAACCGGCTTACCGTTGACTCCCGGGCAGCTAAGTAGCACCAGGTACGTCTTTTGTACGAGTCGAACAGTTGCATTCGACCCAGGAACACCTGGGAAGAGGGTACGTTACCGGTCACAGGGAATACTTCGACGCCTTCAAAACTGCATTCCCTTTACGTGCTTACGTGGACAACTTCGCCCTCGCGCCCTTGGTAGATCGAGCGTTAGCGTGACGATGCTCGTCGTTTCTAAACTGTAGCCCATACCGCATCGATTGTGTAGCCAGCAAAGCCCATACCTTTTCGACTGTGTAGCCAGACGCCAAAGCGTCGAACCCCCCTGGGGCTTGCGGCGAACTGTGGGCATCGAACCAGCGTCTCATTTCGGTCATTTGCCATACCTCGTTGTCCACGACAGAGTAGCTGCGAACAGGGAGCTGAAGATGAAAGCAAGGGGTCATTGCCGGTGAAATCGAATGCTCAAGGTAGTTAATACAACGCCGGCAAGTCGCCATGCATTTTAATCGAGCAAAAGGGAGGTACACTTGTTTATGAGGTGTTTCCCATTTCCCCATGATGCAAACAAACCGACGAGCAGTGGGAATGCTGAAATCTCTGCGTGATAAAAAGGCACACGTAGCGGGGGTGGGAAAATACGACACCCACCTGTGACCACGGTTTGTGTCCAGAAGACCGCTGAATGTGCTACAAAACCGCCTACGAGTTGAGCTGGAAAGTAGAAGTGTCCGTGAGAAAAAATATGTACATTCGTAGATACTACAAACCGAAGAGGCTCGATACCTGCTGGTCGCTTGGTCTGTTGTGCTCATCGGAAGCCTTCAGAAAGTCAAACCCTGTCCGCCATGATTTCAAGCAGTGACCGCTCAAGAAACGCTGCTTATCCAGAACCTGTCGTCGTGCTGCCCGATCCACCTGGGTCGTAAAAGTTACACACAACAACGTTTAGTGTTCAATGCTCACTCCTTTTGATGTCGACGCGCAGTAGTCGGACCTACGAGTATGATTCCGTAAAGGTACACAATACCAGGTATCACCGACAGCGCCGTGTTGGCAATTTCGTACAAATAGCGACCCCACTTGCACCAAGAAGCATCCATCATCTGGGGGGAGGTTTGGTGTCAATTCTTCCATACCCATCCCCGCAGTGATCACGTGTATAGCGAACGGCCAAAGCATCAGCCATGTCATCATTTAGAGTTTCGTCGTCCTTACACGATCTACAGACAGTAGAGCTCAGTGGGTAATCTACAGCAGTATATACATGTTCTACACGCTTCATTGCTGTACGAGCAATGCGCGCATATACCAGTATGAAATAGCAGATAACAGGCACTTGGTTTGCATTCGTATTCGTACCTCCTCTTTGTTCTCTAAAACACGGGCCTCCAACGAAAGAATGCGCTCAGCTTTACGTTTCATTCGCCGCCCGAAGCGGGAGGTGTCCTCCGTCGTAGCGTTCCCACCCATGGCTTTGGCTGTGATTATTACAGTAGTTGCAGTGCTGTACCGAGACACACCAACCAATTATTCGCAAACAACCTGCCGCGCTGTTGTGAGGTGGAGCCGGGTGATGTGGGGCTATGTACTACTACTGTGGGTTGTGATGCTGTTGTGGGTTGTGATGCTGTGCTCCTTATTTTTGCACACGTACCAACTACTGCTGTACTAGGCGACTGCCTGTACGGTTGTATCGATATGAATTGTTCGACTCGTGTTGTTGCTCATCGCAGGTCTCATATATTTGGTGTTTTGGCTATCGAATAGCTGTATGGCGAACGGTGCAGCGTGGCAGCAGCGACATGAGGTACGGGTGCTATGTACGTTCTATTTCATGCCGCGAAGGCAAAGGTGCATGGTGCACAGCGCATGAGACGAATAGACGAGTAGACAACAAGTAGACGAGTTGACGGTAGACGAGCAGACGATTCGATTCTGCCAGGCGTTTCAACCTCAAAACTCAAAACGCAACATCGGGTAATACATGCACGCCTCTGCAAAGTGTGGAACACCGTGCAGCGACAGGCGAGTAGCGAGAGGCAATGACTAGGCCAAGAAGCAAGAGGCTGGAAAAAAACGAGTGACCGGAGCTACGGATATTAACCTTTGTGCTGTGGTCTACCACAAGTACCTCTACGTTCTGACGAAATCAAGGTGAACATATCAGTTATCAGTCGTAAGCACAACCTTGGTAATGATGTGCGGTGTGCGGTGTATTTGCAACAGTCTTCACATATGTGTGTGTGTGTGTGTTCTTTCTACCCGTCGACATCCAGCACAACCAGTGTCCGTGCCGATTCTTCAATCCTAGAAGAGATACAAGTTCTGTGGTCACAAAGCTACGCCACAGAGATACTACGTTGCCACGTGTGCAGTGTGAACTGCAGTGGGCAATGCAAAGCCATGTCATCATACTAGATACGACAGGCACGACATACGCAATCTATGAAATAGTGAAACGAAAAGAAACAATCAAAGAGAAAATAAAAACAAGGTAGACAAATCGAAAAAGAAAAAGAAGAAAAATGAAAGCAAAATCTAAGAGAAACAATCTGTCGTGCCCCCCCCCCCGCAGGCGAGGTGGCCAACACTTGAAAAAGAACGAGCTGGAAAAAAGAAGAAATAACAAAAAACACCACTTCTTGTAAACAGAGTAAGACAAAGAACCAAGGAGAAAGTAACAAGGAAAAATAACAAAGGGGAAATAACAGGCAGACCAAAGCCCAAAGCACCTTCCAGGTGGCGGCAGCAGCTTGTGGTACGAGTAGTATAGCCAGGTTCTCCCTGCTAATCCGCCTGGTACCTTGCTACCCAGACTGCCGTCTCCGCCCTGCGTTCGTCAACTATGCTCGGCCCCTTGGCGTCAGACAATACGAGCCGAGCAGAGCAGGTTCGTCTTCCAACCACGCCACACGGCTCCTTGAGTACGGCTTATCAATGGCGTACGTCAATGTAGGCGTATGGTATGCTATAATACTATTATTATGCAATAAATAGAGGTTGGGTGCGGGTGTAGATCTTCGTTTCCAAGTGGCACACACGGCCAACCTGCCAACCTAAAACGAAACCCGTTCAAGTACATATTATATGTTGCTGCTGAGGTTTGTCGTTGATGGCTACGTTTCTTCTTGTGTGATCTGCATCTTTCGTGAGGTCGCTATGCTGTCGTGTTGCCAAGCCGGCGTCCCCGGTGGCTTGGTAGGTGGTCCGCGTACCTATCAAGATCAATGTCGTACGTCGTAGGTTCGAGTCTCATCGAGTGCATGATAGGGATTTTTTCTTGCATAAAATTGATCAGCGGAAAGCGCGAGAGCGTGAGTTAGCTACATTCGATGAAAATCGACGAGCAGTGGGAATGCTGTGAACCCTATGCGCGACAAAAAAAAATGGAGGCACGTACCGGGGGGGAGAAGGAGAGAAGGGACGACACCTACCTGTGACCACGGCTACTGTAGTCTAAAAGAACGCTGAGGGTGAAAAACCTCCTACGAGCTACCAGATACAGGGGCTGTGGAAAGTAAGTGATGATTAAAAAAAAAGAAAAAGGGTTGCAGGTGGTCCAGGCGTCCGAACTCCCCCGTGCTCCTCGAAGTGCTCTTGCACCGACAGCACCGACAGCACCGACAGCAGTCTACACCGGCAGCAGTACCAGTACAGTCAGTCTAGACCCATAGGTATCAGGTACCTGGTAGATTACCTACTACTACTGTACCCAGTACTGAGGTACCCGGTAGGCCTATTATAGACCTTGGTCTGCTGGGCTCGTGTACGTATGTATACCCTGACCTTTATACATATAGACTCATGCTGTACCAACAAGTCTATATACGATTACACCCACGGACGATAGCACCCACGGACACGGACTCTCGACATGGGCGATTGTTTCGTTTTTTCTCGCAGAGGTCAAAAGTGACGAGGTAGTCTAAAGGGTTACGCAATCGACCAGTCAAGTCAGTAAAACAACAGCTGCGTGGCGCTTCAGGCGGGTTTTCCTTTGCGTCGGTGCTACCTGTACGAATATTGCTCTATGTGCATGCCGGTACTGTCTACCTGGTACATCCTGTATGTAAATTACAGCAGTAATTAATCCGCACTACGTACATAGATCTCTATTGTATGATGCATGTTATGTCCAGGTAGTTTTATTGAAAAGTGTGATTAAATAAAATCGTATTGGAAATATACTTTTTTTTCCCGAATTCGGGGCGACGAAATGATGCGCAACCTCTATGATACTATTGTAATAGTTATACTATACTATTCATATACTTCTGGATACATGACGTGTCAGAGCTGTCTTGATGTCTCGATGGCGTTTGCCCATTGTAAACGCAAGTTGCAGGCGCGTTCCAACTTACCTGAGGGTAAAGGATACTGATACAGCAGTTATATATACTCAGCACAAGCTTATCGGCAACGTGTCAACTCTGCACCAGGAGTACTTCCTGACTGCAAGTCCTATTTCCTGTCCCACTCTGATGACTGGCTGCTGCTACTTACAGCGCGCACACCGCACCGCTTTCAGGCTTTCAGGCTTTCAGTCAGAGTAGTCATGGGGAGAATCGACACGAAGGCGAAACACAGGAGGCTTGTGTCTGAAACCGCTTTGCCTAGCCGTGGCCAACGAAAACGGGCGCTGAAGAAAGCGTCGCTAATCAAGAAGATCAGCCTGACTGAGCATGTCCAAAGAGGAGCAGGAGAGCCCAAGGTATGGTACATATACATCAGTAGTACATGGCACACATGGTCCACCAATCGACCTTGTTTCGCCCGCGAAGTCTCAAAACTCGAAGCGACAGCCGTCGACGCGTGATCAATTACTCTACATCTATTGACATGTAAGCTATTGACATGCCTCAGGTTGCCACGCAAATTCCTGGATGATGATCGGGGTGCGAAATATCGAACTTTCGTCGAGACGGAAGTGAGCACTGCTCCCACCTCTTCACGCTTCACGTGCCGTAAAATGATCGTCGATTGCTATGTTGTTCGGAGTTTTACGTTAGCTACCCTGTACGTGCTCGGTCTATAATTTTGCTCTCTGTCTGCGTACGTGCGAGATTAGGGTATGCACTGCTGTGCGCGCACGTGCAGTCGTACGATGACCCATGCCCATGACATTGCATGTCAACCATTTGAAAGTCGATATTGTGCTTCCTTTTGAGCCGAAACCGACCTAACTTGAGTTGAGGCCCACCTCTCGGTGCACTGTTTGCAGGACGTGCCTCACCCTGCTTGCCCCTCCCGACCCTGCCAGTGGCGGCCTCCGCCGCGCCCGCGGCGTGAAATGCGGAGCCTTCCGTAGTCGGGTTTTCGGCAAATGGTCTCAATATTTTACGCCTATTTTTAAGTTAAATACATACCAGGTACCAGCAATCGCCGCGTTACTAAGAGTAAGTAAGTTGCCACAGTTAGGGGTGGGAATCGAGGGCCATATGTGCCTGAATCGTGTCCGGCCTGTTCGAAAAATCCGTTCAGAATATCAACAAGAAAAAAAATCTGCCGCCACCTACCTATTTGCTTGGTTTTGGACTTACAATAAACCTTCCAGTAAATGACACTTTACTCCGCACACGACACGAATTGGATGCTGGCATTTGAAAGACAGGTGTAACGGGTACAAACGGAGGTCAGGGCTTGTAATGTTTTATTCTGCAGTTGATTTTCAGGTCTATCTGACTGGAAACGTGCCGGAAAAATTGTAGTTTTGGGGTCTATTCGCATCTTTCTTTCCGTGGGGAAGGAATTTTTGACACGCGTAGAAAACCAGTACACGCCTTCCCCTGCGCAAGGAGTATGCGCACATGGCAGCGCAATCTGTTCTTGAATCCATCCAGTAACCGACGAGCAATGCAAACTGAAAATAGCCCTCTGGTGAATCATTACGAGAAAGAGGAAGAAAAACGACCCAAATAAACTGAAAAACGAGCACTCCTCGAAGCCTTGAACACACATTGTTGGACGTGCCAAGCGAGAAGTAGGCAGGCGTGGCCTTACGTCGAGCGATTGCCTTCTCACCTTGGTGGAGTCGCGACGGTGGAGGGCATCAGATTCTGTGATCGAGACTTGAATCAACTGGAAGCTATTACACTCTCTCGTTGAGACTCGAGAGAGTGTAATAATGCATCACTCAGAAGCTGTCTCGTCCCAAGCTCATCCCACGAACATGCTCGAGCTGAGGTCCACCACTCTGTCCGATAATGTAATATTCGTTCGGGTATTGATATACCTGATATTATTGACTAAAAGTACTTTATATTTCCGGACGAAATGGTGCTTTATGCTCGTGTGATCGGTACGAATAAAACTCGTATATGTAGCGGTACGAGTATAAACTTGAAACAGGACCTCAGGCTCGAGTTGAATGCGACCTTGGGTAAGACTCGCGACCTGCTGCTGCGCAAACGGAAGCAGCTCGCACGTGGGCTGGAGGTCTGGCGCGCTACGACCGATAAACGGACGGCGGAGTAACCCCCGCAGTATACACCCACCGATGCGAGGACTCAAATTGGGTATCTTATACTACAATACCAACGACTAAACAGGGCCAGTCAGCGCCGTCGACGTGATCCATACGTGCCCGAAAGATAGCCGCGCTGCCGTACCGCAAGCCGCCGAGCCCGAGTTTCCACCAGAACAGTGTGCTCCGCTCACGACCATGCGTCCGCGTGTATGCTGGTGCTCTACACTCTGGGCCTGGCGCAGCAGCTCGCTTCTCTCCGGCACCAAAAGCTCAGCAGCAACCAACTTTTTTTCCTATTTTTTTACGCTTTTGAGATGCAGCAGTGCGAATAAGTATTAATAGTTGTTTTTTTAGTGACGTGGTATTTGTCCCTCCAGCGAGGACTGGTTATATTATCCCAAAGTTTTTTTTTCCCAGCTTGCCACCATGCTACATGTTTTTGGCATTTTTCACGTATAAAACAAATGCATTCCCATCCCTAGCAGTGGCTTGAGTTGGATGGGGGTAGAGTGAGCTATCAGTTGAGGTTTAGAATATCATCAACACCATTTACTGTTGTTTTTTTCATTTTTTTTCTCAATTTCCTTTTTATGCTATCGGCTGGCTGTGGATTTTTACATTTACTGTACTCGTATTCACATACCTGGTACCTGGTATGTATGCACATGTGGATTGGATTTTGTCTATTGCTTGTTGCTGCTGTTGTTGTATTAACATGCTGCTGCTGTGCCCCGGGTTTATTACCAGGTGTACTTTGTTGACAAAATAAACGAACAAATGTTCAACTTGTCAAAATGGGCAACAAAATTTGAAACGTGGATATGAGGAACAGAAGCGATCGACGGCCACCCAAGATAAGCAAAACTACCCGTCCGGAACTTGTGGCAGTTGATAACAAATGGACAAAAAATCACAATATTCCAGCAGTGTTGCCGTCAAGAAGACTGCTGTGCAATATGAATACGCTAACGGTCGGTGCAGTGTCGTCTCCCCTGCTGCCATAAAACAGAAAGACACGACCCACCCCGTATGCCCGTGCGGTCAACATTTTTCTGGTATGCGTCAGGTGCTCTGTGTTTTTTGAGACGCGGTTTTGGTGGTACACGCAAAAACAAGACACATGAAACACTGAAAACGCTTCAATTTTGGCCGAGAAAATAAGATCACCGAAGGACTTGAGACATGTAGCCGATGGTAATACACCAAAAAAGGCTTTGTGAGCCTGGACACCAAATTGACGTTTGTTGACGCCGGGCCCCCTTTGGAGTGAGATGTGGCTGTAGGAACATCACTTCTTCATCCTTTATTTGCCTATCTATGCAATCATCGACCAATACGTGCATGCCTTCGGAGTGAGATGTGGCTGTAGGAACATCACTTCTTCATCCTTTATATGCCTATCTATGCAATCATCGACCAATACGTGCATGCCTTTGGAGTGAGATGTGGCTGTAGGAACATCACTTCTTCATCTTTTATTTTGCCTATCTACGCAATCATCGACCAATACGTGCATGCGCTAAGCCGCAGGCGGGCGTCAATATTATCGCTTTATTATTGATAGGTGATGGCGGTCCTGTCTGTGTTTTTGCTGTCAGGATGGAGGAGGAGATCTGACTACAGAAAAGTTGCTCCCTGCTTCCGTAGCTGGGGAAAGCGCGCTCACAAGCACGATTGCGACAGGAGCGAAGCTCAAGTGCCCGAAGAGGATAGCGTTTCAACGGGTCATCAGCAACAAAGGGAAGAGAACGTTGATGGCGGCTGAAATGGGACAAGTGAACGCCGTCCTAGCTGCCGATTCGTTTCAACAGGACCCATTTCTAGCGATACAGGCAAGGATACTAGTGTACCAGGTAAAGAGTAAAAACCTCCGTCTCTCTTCGCAACCGACGAAAAGTCTTGCATTTGACCCTTTTACTATTAATACTGAGAGTTGTGTCTCACTATATTCAAGCAGTTTTCCAAAAATTGGGTGCAGCTCTCAAGCCGATCGAGCCCGTTCGCATCCCGCTGAAGTGACGATACCTGCCTGAACTGCTCTCATTTCCTCAAACGACGGCAGGCTCATCTTCGGCACAAAGCTCAAGCTGCCCCTCCTGTTGTCGTTAGTAAGACGGAGAATACCAAGACAAAAACGAAGACTCCCCGCGAGGGGAAAGAATCGAAGAGGGTAGGGAAGTACGCCCAAGATGGTCGGGGTGGCCTCAAGAAGAGTGCCAAAGGTAAAGGCTACAAGGGAAGGAACGCCAAGATGACGGTGAAGCGATGACCACGATGTGTGTCGAAACTACAGTCAGATTTGGGAGTTTGACTCTCTTTGTTTCTAACCTAGTTCGGTCTAATATTTGGCATCGGGTTGGGGGATGTGCGCCAGCAAAACATAGTTGGGCGGAATACAGTGCTCCCTGCTGCCAAATGAATCTTCACAATCGGTACCAGGGTGCATGTCGTACGTTATTTCAGCAGTGTTTTTTACAGTATAATTTCGTGTTCCAGCCTGGACACTCAGTGCACAATGACAATCAGTGCAGTGCCACGAGCAGTGAAAGGGAGAGAAGCGGGCAGCGCACCAGAAACCAGCATAACTGGATATGCCTGAGCTTTGAATGCCACAGGAGGAGGGGTTACCCACCACATTCGTGGCATCACGACCGGATAATTTACGTACCGTGGCAGCACAAGCTGACGAAGCTACCCGTAACCTACCGCCTTGTTTTGTGAAATATCTGCGTTGTCGCCGAAAAGAGCATGTTAACGTGTACCAGGCACCTATAAAGAGGAAAACTCAACTACAGTCGTATTAATAATAAGGGGCTCTAATTAGCGACTAAGGTTCTTTTACCCTACCTCAAGTATTATCACGGCTCTCATCTTTAGTTCATCAACTCGAGAGCTAATATGTGCCTGGTACATGTATACATATCAAGTACCCAGGTATCAAATAGTTGAATACTGGCATATTGAGGTCGATTGGTCGATCCCCAAAGTCGAAAACTTCTGGTACATGGTTCGCCGTTTTCTCATTTTGAATACCGACCGGGAACGAACTTCCAAAAACACGGGGGGGTACGTGGACCGACTGGTGCTGGAAGCGTCGATACGTTTCACGTCCCGAGGTTGGAAGATATCGGGGTATGTAGCCGCCATAAGCTTGGTCGCCGCAGGCACCACCCGATATGGCCATAGCACGACCTGAAGATGATCTTGAACATTACGGGGTTATGATGTAATCTGACATGCATGTTGAGGACAAATTTGGAACCAAAATCCCAAGGAGCCCCATTCTAAGTTTGCACCTTGGATTATTAGCACCGCCTTCTCTAAGGGACGCCTGGTGTTCTGGCGGCGTTTATACTCAGCCTTCGTGTCAAGAATTTACTTTCCCGGCCAACGCCCGGTCTCTAGGTGTACCTGATACTGTTGAGTAATAATGGTACTCGCAGGGGAAAATATTTGAGGTCGGCAATACAACACCGATGGTACGGGTAGGTACTGCTGGCGCAGCCGTCAATTATTAATAGGACTGGGTCAGCATCCAGTGGTCCCTCAGCATTCGGCAAAGTCCCCAGCCGGACCTTGTCCGCGGGCGATCTCCAGCTACCGGCTACCGGATGGTAACTGGCTTCGCCGAAGGCGAAACAAATAATTGGGCATTTCCAGCATTTGCCTCATTAGCGCGGGCGGCGTATAATGACGTGGGTCTTGTCGGATCTTCGTATAATAATCATGCACGTATGGTGTTGAATTTTTTTTTTAAAACAAATCGGTGACAGTAAGTCGTCGGTCGCGCTCACGGTTTGTTGCTCTCCCCTTTTCCCTGCCTGTCACTTTAGTCTTGTCTAGAGTAGTTTTCTATCCTATGGGATGGCGTTTTTAGCGGCGTACTCAAAAGTTTCATCTACAATACTGTACGAACCACTGGTTTCATTTCAGCCAGTACGGATGCGCTACACATACACGAGGCAAACATGGTGTTCTAGAGTAGGGTATTACCAGCCCTACTCAAGACATCGAAGGGAACCAACATTTTTGTAATTCTTTCCACCAGCCAAACTCAGCAAGGACCCGACCCAACGAGGGAAATTGCATCTGGTACACCTCTTGTACTAAATCGTCTGTATTTGATCCTGTTTCACTCCTAATAATTCCTGTATCGGATACGTCAAATATAGCAAGACGTACCTGGTACATAAATTGCAGCGGAACTCTGTGAGCCGCACTCGCTGACACCCCTACGAATTTTCCTGCTTGAGGGAGAAATCAGCTGGGGAACACGCACCACTCCGTGTCAACCTTGTCATCCAATTATTATAGGAATCCGTTCGACTTGACTCAACTAGGATGCAAATATTCAGATTTATCCTCCGTTCTGTATATAACCTACGGCAAGAAAGACCAACACAATCACGCCACACATCAGGGTTATTCCCTCTTTATCGTGTCCGCATGCCTTCGACGTGCACCAGGCGATCCGCTCGGGCCGCACACTCACACCAAATAAATACAAGAAAAATACAACATACCGTGGACATGTTTGTCGTAGCTTCGCGCGAGACCTGCGTTACACACCCACAACAATTGGACCCATCGCCAACAAAAAAAATATATGGGTGGCCCATACAAGAAGCTGACCCTACGACTACTCGAAGATATGTTGAGGCCGCATCCAGGCCGCGTTTGGCTTTGCACAAGAAGGTGTCTGCCACGTCATGGCCTGTTGTCTCCAAAACATGTTTTGATCGGTACTCTTCAAGCCAAGGACGTGGTACGCGGGCGCCCCCTACCCTTGGTGCTGACAACTTTGTCTCTCATGTCCCACGCGCCCATGATGCAGACGCAGTCTCCTTCCACAACGGTCGAGCACACCGATGTGCGGACATATTCTGCCTTACGAAGTGGTAGATCCATCTGATAAAGCACAAGGGGCAGGGATAGCCAAGGAGGGGACAGTTGTGGGAGCAGTGCGCGTCAGGGCTCGTAGAACAGCAAGGGGGGGGGTGCCCACGAAGGCAAGCACTTCCGAAAATCTCCGCAACGACAACGTGGTGACTCTAAATCAGATTAACCTTCGGCGTCCATATAGCCCTCAGCGCGTATCACACCCAAAATAGCTGCCACTCATTCGTAACTGCAGGCCGTATAAAGGCATTAATAGCATATTTACGACAATCGTCGTTCAGCAGGCCGCTCGCAATGACCTTTCCTTGCATTACTGTGTGCCCAACGCTGTTATGGGTGTCCACAAAAGAAAAATTAGTTCAAGGGATTGCAGTGAAACTTAAACTTCTCACCTGTTCCACATTGAAGGGATTCTCGGTGATGGTATTCAGCCCGGCCTTGTCAGCGACCATCGTCAGTACCCACCGCTTCGGACGGAAAACGTTAAGCACGTTATTGATGATCGACCTGAGCGAAGCATTTTGTGGGGGCGTCACCACGCAACTCATTTTTACGAAACAAGTGCGGCACTGAGGCGCGAAATCAACACCTTTCAACACCTTTCAACACCTTTACTATGCTCTTCTGCAACACTTGGTGCCTGTTTCGATTTGCCATGCCTCAGGCCGCATGGTAAGCCACTGTAGTTTCCTTCGAGCAGCAATCACTTCCAACTAAAAGCGGCTTGATTGGGCAACGTGATTCTGGCGGATATGCGTTGGATGGGTGCTCAACAGACGCACGAGTGTTCCAACAAGCGGAAAACAAGACGCTCAGCAAATGAGACGTTCGTACGATTTTATGGGTGTGGCTATAAATGTGCGTCGACGCAAAATCTGCGGTTTGCGAGTTTTGCAACCGAACAAGCTGTGCGAACTATTGGGCACAAACAGACAAGATATTGGGTGACAATAAGAGTTGGCTGCGGACCGATCAATGTGCGCTAGATATGAGGGAAAGCGGGGGGGGGTTAGGCTGCTACGCCTCCTCAGACTCAACACCCCAAGGAAGCGGCCGCAAGGAGGTGAAAACACAGCGCTACGAAACAAACGGGATGAATCGGCCGAAATATGGCGTACAACAACTTGAACAAGTTGAGCAATGTCTGGTCACACCTGTAGGACTTGAAAGGGTTGTTCGTCTCGAAGCTCGCGTAGCTGCAGGATTCCTCCGGAGTGACGTGGATGGTGTAGTACGAGTCGTACAGGATGGCGTTCATAGAATAACTGCGGGGGGGCAGGGCGGTCACACCATTAAACATCAACATTCAACATCAAGGAAGGCGCATCCGTGTGCATGAGACTAGATATCTCCATCGTGTTCCCATGCGACATCACTAAAATACGAAAAAATACGCAAAATAACGCATTATCACCAATGCATCCAAAGCAAGCTAAACCTGGGCGCCCTCCTCTCCAACCCAACATTCTGGGATGGGGGCGGATCAGCGCTTCACCCTACCAGGTAGTAAATATGCAAATAATCCAAAAGAAGCAAAAACGATAAACGCTACCTGGAACGTCGGTCGGGGTGAAATATCTATCACAGCTATTGACCCCTTAGGACTTTTTCGGGGACAAAATATTTGGAAATAGAGTCAAATTTACCTGTTTGTACAGAGCATACAGAGCAGAGTGCAAACAATGGGAACAGGGCCGTCTTGTGTAGGCGGCTCTTGGCAAGCGTTTAAGGGAACATATGCTCACCCGCAAGGGTCGAACGCGATATCGTCCACGACCGCCCCAGGCACCAGCTCGGCGATTCCTGTCTTCTTCGTCATCTCTCGACCGGTGGGGCAGGCCTCCTTGTAGAAATGCTTCGCGGTGTCAGCATGCATGTCGAACATCATCATGTTCATCTGATGCAACAAATACGGCCGGGAGGGAAACAGTCGCAGTCGCCAGCGAAACAAGCTGGGGTTTAGAAGTTGGCTGTTGCTCTGGAACTGTACCGGTGGTGGCATGTGGCATGACACGTAAAACGCCAGTTTATCGCACAAAAGGTGCATGCCACTGGCGCAACGAGGGAAAATTTAAGACCTCGGGACAGATGAGAGCAGGATGAAAAGGGCGCACTATGAAAACCCGATAAACTCACCGTGCGATCCGTCGCAGTGTAGTCCGGGCGGTCGCACTTGTCTGCGACATACACGAACCAGTGATCTCCGGTCACTGGGCCTAGGACGTAGCCTGCCGAATGCCAACGTACACGCGGACGATGGGTTGGATGCATACGTGAAAAAGTGACAACCACATTTTGCTGCCGAAGCTAAACCTACACCACTTCGGTAAGCACTGATAAACCCCATTCGCGCCAGTGGGCCAACCAACAAAATGAAAGTTTGGATAGATACACTACAATGACATGCAGGTACGAACATCACGGGCTGCAAAGATCTTGCGTACCTGCACCGTTGAGCCGTTGGCTGAGGTGACTGTGTGCGCGCAAATATTGCAGTTCCTGGTCGAAGCTCGAGTGAGGAAATAGCTGGTCGCCAGGAAAGGTGAAGTTCTTGCGCGAGTAGCCCATCCATTCAAGAACCAACCCTTGCTGCTCAAGTGCCGCTTGCAAGAGCGTAGCCACACAGCGCAAGAGGGTAGTCGTACCACACGTTTTCATGACGACCTGCATCGCCAAGGTATCGTGACGTGTGCGTTAAACTACAGGATCAATGGCAGGGTTCAATACAATTCCCTCACATATGTTTTGTTCTGTGAATCCAGGCGCTCATTCACAGACAGAATAACTCGTCGTTTAGAAGCGGAGAAAGAGCTATCGTGAACTTGACATCCAGCTAATTTGCAGGTGCATCTGAACTCGCCTTGTGTGGGTAAACGAAGAGGCTGCTCTCCGACAGCACGTAGGCGTCAAGGTAGTCGTTGGAAATCTGGTGCAAAATCGTGCACTTTGCGCGGGAGCACATGCGGTCTAGGCTTAGCCTGGTCAATGCACGGCAGCCTTCCGGTTTGCCAATGCCTGGCTTGAAGCATACCTGAAAGCGAAATACGAGGTAGTCACGTGGAAACGGACGCGTCCCGCTGAAATGAAAGCGACTAAACAGCGATATGTCCGACAGGCTCACTCACTGACAACGGCTCGTGACTTCGCATACGAGGGTCTTCGACCGGATTGACTGCAACAACAGCAACATGGCACGAAGATGCATGTGGTTTCTAAAGTATCATACGTCACCCTAACGGCGTCAGCACACCTATAAGACGGCGTCCGTACAGAGGGTCGCGCAAAAAAAAGATTCAAGCTTGCCCGAGACTTCCTTTCGATAAACTCGCATCACAAGCTTGGACGAACATAGCGCAATGACGAGAAAAAGCAAATGAGTTTCACACGCTTCCCACCTCCAGTGTCTTTTCCGGCCCCTCGAAGCAGCCTGTGTATTCCCTCTCTTGATCATTGTCAGTCGACTCGGATTCCAACTGAGGGTATAAGAGGCACGAATCATCCAAGCTTGGAGCATGAGTCTAGTCCAACATCGTGCTTCCACCCGAAACGTGAAAGGGGGAATAACTTGATATCTGGTACTACATTTAAAAAAAATGCATGGGTTTCAGAAAGAAGGCCAAAAACCGAAGCTATCAGATCATGGTTAATCAATCACGAAACACCTAAAAAACTAATTTAACCCCGTTTTTGTTGATTGCTGCGACTACTTATTGCGCATTTGTGGCGCCGTTTTTGAATGAGAAGAGCACTGGCTGCTTTAAGTCACTAAAATTACGATACAAATATTGACGATTCTGTTTTAACCGGCTATTCGCCGGTTACCGGTGACGCACCGATTTAACCGAAAATCAAATCCCGCGTTCATCAAAATTATAACTTCTCACTGGGAGACGTCTGGTGGGCATGTCATCGTGCTTCCACCCGAAACAGACGACACGGTGGGGGCGATGGCAGATGGACAGACAGACTGATTCATAGCGTCACTGGCAGCAGTGGTGGCGCTCCGAGACCAGAAGCTGCTGTACTCCACTGTACGTATACACAGGCCAAAACCAAAACTAATGGTAAAATACAAGAGCCGTAGTTTTATGACCGTAAAAAGGACCGTACCTACTTACAGCAATTAATTGTGTACATATGAAATAGTGACGGTGACAATGTACGTACTCTCAAATCGAAAAAAATCCGGGCAGATTTTGCATATCGGACTGCATAAGCAGATGCTTTCATTTTTGGGATCGACAAATACAAAATGAGGCTGTTTCCTATGCGGTTCGATTCTTGAACTTCAGATTTTGACCCGATCGCATTTTCTTATGTGAACTTGGCAAATCGAAACCAATCTTCCTGTGCGAAAAATCAGATTTATTGTGCGTGCAGAGATTCGACCAAACGCCGAGGCCAACTGCTATTGTGGTCTGGGGCCGCGAAGAGACGCGCTGAGGCGCTGCACTGCGCGTAGGATCCAAACGTCCGAGCCCACGCTGACTGCCTCTGGTCTGGCGGCGAGGAGACCTGCCGAGTGCGCTAGAGTCAGCCTGTTTTGGTAGTTTGTATTGTGACACAGCGCGACTGACTGCTGCTGCTGCTGTTGTAGTCTACGAGTGCGTATCCACGGAGTGGTGCGCGCCGAGTGCGCTTCTTTTGGTCTCTAGGCCCGAGCCCGCGCCAGCCGATTGCGCGTCGGGCGCGACGCAATGTTGCTATCACCATCTATCAAATTCATCGATCGTTCTTTTGCTCTTGCTTGCTGTCGTGGACAACATCTTGAATTTAGAGCCCATGCCATTTTTCGATTTGAAATTCTGATGGCCCAGTTCGTCGGATTTTGGGCCAACGTCTGACGACTTGGGCCATCGGATTTTCAAATCGAAAAATTCCGGCCAGATTTGGCATATGCGGACTGTACAACATGCAGATGTTTTCATTTTTGGGATAGAAAAATACAAATCTGAAGCTCAAATTCGAACCGCGTAGGGACCAGCCGCACTAAAGAAGCTGGGCTGTTGGGTAGGAGATTTTTTCTTACTTGAGAAACAGGTCCTTTGTAGGTGAGGTACAGGTCGAGCCATTTAGAGGTATAATTAAACCCAAACACAGGCCTTTCAGCAAACGATGGCTTCGATCAGGTGCTGGCCAATAAAAAGGAGGACCAGGAGCCGAGCCTTTCGAGAGTGTAATTTGTTAGTGTACCTGGCACTATTTTAGTGATTGAAAACGGAAGGAAGTCGGATTTTTCACCGGCCACAAATCCCACCACATCGTCCATGCGCCATCTTATCGTGAATTTGGTTTTATTTCATGGAGGAATAACAACAAAAACAGAACAGAACAGAGATTTTGAACTCCACGACACAAACGACGACACAAACGAGTCGTTCACGCCGGGTTGGGCGATCAACCTTCAAAGGAAGGGGGACGGAATGTGGAACCTCCTGGGGAGTTGCGTAAGGGAGTTCCTAGTTGGTGGACCAGCAAGGAGCTCTCGCTCTCACGGAGCATGAGCTGCTCGCGGTGGTCATAGTCAGAAGAACCCGTTACTAATACTGTAGTTTGTTTTGATACTGCTGTAGTCTGATCCTATTTGTCCCCAAAGTAGTTTAGCCTACGACATAGAGCAGCTGCAGTAGGGCGGCCGCAACCCACGCGACGGCGATGGTGGCCAAGGTACTGATGATGCCCCCCCTCTCCGTGGTGGCCGATGCACGGGTGCTGTGTCCCAGCTGTGTACAAGCAAGCGCGTAGCATCGTGACCCGTCATGAGCCTAGTTTCTCGTGCAAATTCTTTTTCAGTCACATTCTGACATAATATCAAGTGGGTGAAAAAGGCCGCCGAAAAAAACAGTTTGTCACATACTATCATCGATAAAAACTCACCGACCCACCCGATCCCCCCCATAACATCTACAACTACGGTTTTGTTCGCTTGTTTCTTTTTCAACCCTTTTAGTACTGCTGTAGTCGCGTTTTGGGGGGCAAACTGCTTCCTGTAGAATTTTAAACCACTTGAAAAAAATGGGTGGTTTGTCCTCAAAACGGGACTGCAGTCCTAAAAGGGATATTTAAAGATACTACGATAGGGACAGCACTTTCTGCCTTCCAAGGCGAATTTTACTGACCGACTATGAATAGGCTCCTCAGCTGAGCAACTACCCAGTGAGGCATGTCTTATAACGGGCGTGCCTTCTAAGGCATGCCCCTTATAATAAAAATACTACGATACGGGCAGACCTTTTTGCTTTGCAAGGCAAAATTTTCTGACCAACTGTGAAAAGGCTCCTCAGCCAGAGCAACTACCCAGAAAGGCATGCCTTATATGGGGCGTGCCTTATAAAACATGTTTCTTACCACCCGATAAGGCATGAAGGCATGCATGCCTTAATCGGTGGAGTACAGTTTGTGTTGCACCATAATTTTCGTGGTGTGCCGAGGTTACGGGTTTGTTCATCTAGCTGCGTAAAGTTTTCGTTTCAGCTCCATTTTTTTGGGGGGGGAGAGGAATAAAGTTTATCATATGTTGAGTATTATAACCTCAGGGGGAAGAACACCAGATATGTGCAACCCCACCGCAGCATGCGTCATCTTCTCTTTCTACAAAAAATTCAGGGCAGATATGTTCTTGAGCTGCATCATCTTTTGGGCGCCCTGTTGTCAATGGGGACCCCTCGTACATGTATGTATACGTATGTTTGCACAATTTTTCGTACTTTTGCCATTTTTTCTCTTCGTACGAGCGTTTTTCGGCAAAACAGCAAGTACTCGGACACATGAAGCCCGGCCGGACACATTGGTCGAGGTCTCCACGCGATCCGTGCACTCTGGAGCGCGTGACAGGCGCTCACAGTTTTTTTTCCGGCGGGAGTGGATAAGACGATTTCCCTGGTTTCGATACGAGAGGCCTTATTTCGTACGTACGTATCGGTAAATTATCGTCTGTTTTCTTCACACCAGGTACACAACAGACAATCGTAGATCCCATCGTTCCAACGCTGCCGCCCACTCGCCGTGGGTGTGCGACACACCCATATGCGCAGTATTGCTGTGGCTCGTTGCGTTTGTCGGAGCCTGCCGTCCGTATTTCACCATCTGCCTTTCCAGGTACTATATTTTGTTTCATACCTGGTACTTTTTTACGTACAAACCCAGGCTGGCGTACCTTTACCATCATCACCTCTCTCCCTGCTGCTTCTTCTTCTGCCGCTGCGTGTTGCTGTGTGTGATCCAACAGTGCCACTGTTCCAGCTGTGCTCAGCACAGTGTGCCAACAGCAGAAGTAGGCAGCATACTATACGCATGCACTCTCAGTTCTACAGTAATGTTTGTTGTCATCGGCATTGACCTATGCACATACATACCTACCTGCTGCTGTGTGTGACCGGCATTCTTCGCTCCATACCGACCCCTGGATTCTGGATCGTGTACATTCGTCGAGTCCAGTACAACTAATCGGTCGTAGTATCGTGTACAGCAGCATTCGTACAAAAATACTTACAGCAGTAGTTACTGACTGCTGTGTGTCCTGCGTACTACTGACCGATAGGTCCTAGAGCCAGCTGAAAGAGCACAGCAGTACACGTTCCTTTGTCGCAGTACGCGTATCCTCTGCTGCCGTATCTTATAGCATGGCATTTTACAGCAGTACAAGCTATAAAATATCCTGCAATGTGTTTTACATGACGAAAAAAACATACATGTATAGTTGGTGATAAGTGTGATAACCTGCACTTGATTCTATATGCGTTACCGGGGTTCGACCCTCACCATCCACGACTCTTTTTAATTTTCACCTTTTCTTTTATTTTGTACCCGTACATCCACCTTGCTTTTCTGACCTACCAGGCAGTTGTGTGTTTTTACGCAAGGAAGACCGCGGAGTTTGGGCGCGCTCATGTGTGGCGTGCGTACATACCCTAACCTTTCACAGTTAGTTGCTCCCAAGACTAAATATGTTCGAGACAATACTACTGTAGGTACTTCGTGCTTTCTCGCAGTATGAGTGCTTCATGTATCTCGAGGTTCTGTACTAATGCGGGTACAGCAAGTACCAGGTATACTTTAGGTCTTTCTTCCGTTGGTATTAATAGTGTTTGTACTGCGAGTACTCGCAGTACCGAAATACTCTGAATATGCTCTGTAATACTTGGAGTACGAAGTATACTTCGACCGTCCGTGCACCGTGTCGACAATTAATTCTCAGGCCCATTGTTCGGCACAAATTACTCACAGATGGGGTGACGAGTGGGAGTTGGAGCAAATTACTTTCACTGGGGACAACTCGAATACTTGAAGCACTGGCAGTATTTCGGGAATATGTACCGCGAGCAGTATGGACTGCGAGTACTCTCAGTATCTCGATGTTCTCCTGAGCGCCAAGAAACATTTATTTTGCGGGAATACATTTTGTATGTTGTGCTGGATTTCACTCAGCCGGTCACAAAGTATCATGTCGCAACCACGACCTCGCCCAACGTTTTGTACTTACGTTTAAGCCGCAAGCATTGGACTGATCGCCGCGAGTCACTGTTCAGGATCAAATATCCACTTACTACCCGTATACCCTCTATATTCTTGTTGTAGTAACGATCCCACACTATTTCCACAAACAGCGGTACATAATCTGTCCTCAAAAATATGTGTATGTGTTCTTCACGTTAATGGTGGGTGGATGCAGTTAATGTAGTTCTAAACAAACACAGGTGTGCAGGTATTGCAAACGACGAGTATTATTTCTTGCGCCACTCCCCTAGGCACGCCCCGGAGGGGAACCTTGTATTCTTTATTGTGCATGATCTAGACGGGCAGTGCGGATGCTGAACCGTATCAATGCACGGTACTAATGAAGGCACGGACCGGGGGGGAAGACACCTGTGACCACGGCTTGTCCAGAAGATCGCTGAGGGGAAGCCTTCCTACTTAGGAGTTAAGCTGGAAAGTAAAAGCGATGATAAAAACACAAAAAGGGGGAAAGAATGCAGTTATCAAATGTTTCCTGGGTTGGATGCGTTCCTGCACAATTTCTCAACACACGGCAGGCGAGGAAGTAAACGACTTCCTGCTGCAGATATTCTTTTAAATGACAATCATATTAATAGTACAAGGTTCCCCTCCGGGAGGTGCCTAGGGGAGTGGCGCAAGAGCGAAATAATAATGGTATGAAATCCTGCTCAACTCTTTCGAAGTAGTACGAAGCTGCATCCGAAGCTGCATCCAGCCGTCATTAACGAGAAGAACACACACAAATTTTTGAGCCCAGACTCTACTGTTTGCGGGAATAGTGTGGGATCATTATTACGGGGGACCATAGCTAATAGGACCAAATATTGTGAGCCCCAATGGTTACATATATAGGTTTTTATGTATACCATAGGTCCTATTAACTATGGTCCCCCGTAATAGTACAAAAAATAGTACCTTTCGATTCGGAGATGCAATCTGACCAAAACAACTAAAATAATGGACCTGAACTTCAATTTATTTAATTCGTACTGGAAATAGGGGTAATGATACATTTATTTATTTTCCGTCTTCCGGCACACGAAATAAAATAGGGTACCCGTAACAGATGACTCGCGGCGATCAATTCAATGCAAGCGGCGTCAACGTAAGTTCAAAAAAGTTGCGCGAGGTCGAGGTTGCGCTAGAATAATTTGTGGCCGCCTGAGTAAGATACAGCACATACAATATATATCCCCCCAGAATATTTCTTTCTTGGTTCTCACGGTAACATAACAAGGTTTCACAGATTAATATTTGCTCGAGAACGAATGTTAGTCCGAGTACTGAGAGTATTGGAGTACTGGCGGCTACAATATTGCGAGTACTGAGAAGGCCCAGATACTGTGAGGACTGAGAGTAAGCAGTACGCAACCCCGAAAGCACAGGCAAGTATGTACCCGCAGTACTGAAACACGAAACACTTGGAGTACAGGCAATATCCGCAGTACAGAACCTCGAGATACTGAGAGTATTCGCAGTACTGCTGTACCTATTCCCTTCCAGAGTATATCTCTAAATACTGCTCGAGATGTCCCCAGCGAAAGTAATTTGCTCCAACTCCCACTCGTGGGACCATCTGGGAGTGTTTTGGGCCGAACAATGGGCCTGAGAGTTGTCGACACGGTACACAGACGTTCGAAGTATACTTCATACTCGAAGTGTTATACTGGGCATGCTGAGGGTATTTTGGTACTGCGAGTACGAACACCACCAACTGACGAAATACTGCTATATAGACTACAGTAGTACTCGCAGTACCCGTGGTATATAATCCCGAAATACTTGAAGCACAACAGGAGGCCCATCACAGCAGCAGCAGCGAACCCCGAAGTAATGCGAGCCCGAAAGTATACGCAGTTGTAGTATCTGAAGTAGGAGCACAAAACCTCAAAATACTGCGAATACTCGCAGTATCTAGAGTACTTCGTACACTCGCAGTATTTTCTCGAACATGCTTTGCTTTACTCCCAAGTATTGAGAGTAGCTGTGAAATGTTGAGGTACTAACGCACACCACGCGTAAGCGCGCCCAGACTCTTTGCCTTAGGTAAAAACACACAACTTGTAATATAGCATACGTTCAGAAAAGCGAGGTGGATAAAACAAATTGCCTTGGGAAGTACTGGTACAAAAAAGTCAAAAGTGAACAACAAAAAAAGAAGCGTGGAAGGTGCGAGTCGAACCCCCGAAACATTTTTTTATGGGCAAATAAATGCCAAAATCAGGTATACCTGATCCGCTTGTGCCAAAATCAGTTACATACTAAAACCAAGTAAAAACGCCCGCCTCGAGCGGTGTTCTGTCCATGAAAAGTCCGGTAAAAAGGAATGCGTAAAGCATAAAGCGTGCCACATGGCCTCCAAAATCTGCAATGTTTTGCTTTGTTTAGGGTGTACTGGTACACTAATAATGGGCTTCGTTCGTTTCGCCACGGCGGGGGCGCCAAGAAGAGTATCTGGCGCCCCCCCCCCGTTGACAGCGTTAAATCTTCTAGACCATCGTCGCGGAACCGCCTGCTTGGCACGAAATTATCTTGTCCTACCAAACCTGAGACCACCTCGACGCGGGGTGGTACAGACAAAGACCATGGTGCTGTATCGACTGCTGTGGCCATGGAAAACAACACACAGAGTGTGTGTGTGTTCTTCACATTAAACCGTTCTTTCTACCCGTCGACATCCAGCACAACCAGTGTCCGTGCCGATTCCACATCACAACAACTACCTGGTACCTGGTATTAAATAACTGAAACGCACACCCCACAGAAGAAAAAAGTGAAACCAGCGTACGCATGCATGCATTTGTAAATACGTACTTTTACGTGTGCGTTCTTCACATTAGCCGTTCTTTCTACCCGTCGGCATACGTACGACGTACGAGTACAGAGTTTATCCGTTAATACTGAAGAACTTTAACCGAGGGAGGACAGACGCATATACGCAGAGAAAAAACAGTGAACGTATGGCCTCTCTGATTGGTTCAAAGTTGGCCAAAATCAGTTGAAAGTTAGACAGAGTAGAAAAAAACAGGTGTAACTTGGCATTTTCGAGCCAAAATCAGTTTCAATGCCAGCTTGGCCAATAGCAAGGCTCCTGGCGCGTGTTTTATACTTGGTTTTAGACTGTAACTGATTTTGGCCGAAAAGTCGCCAGGTATACCTGATTTTGGCAAAAACCCTTGTTTTTTTGTTTTTGCCTCTGTTTTACTACCGAGGTATTTCTTCCACTCCAGAGTTTTTGGAGCCTGTCCTGCGACCACGGACTGCATTGTACATTGTGAGTTAATGTGAGAACAACAACAACAACAACAACAACCACAACAACAACAACAACTAGATACGACAGTCACGACATACGCAATCTATGAAATAGTGAAACGAAAAGAAACAATCAAAGAAAAAGCAAAATCAAAGTAGACAAATCGAAAGAAAAAAAGAAAAAAAATGAAAGCAAAATCTAGGAGAAACAATCTGTCGTGTCCCCCCCCCGCAGGCGAGGTGGCCAACACTTGAAAAAGAACGAGCTGGAAAACAACACAACTATGGCGAACAAACAAGGCCGCAACAACAATTTTTGGGGCTTGCGGCTGAAACAGTTGCGCGCCCAAAAAATCGCGAGTTGCGCTGCGCGCAACCAGGCCCTTCGCGGCTGTTGCGGAAAATGGATACCTGGTACCCTGGTACGTATTTTGACCAAAATGTTGCGCCAGCGCAACAGCTATTATAATTATATCTTATATCCCTGATACACGTTGCTGAGCTACAGCAGTAGCCCAGCACCAAGTATTTAAACACTGCCCCGATGTTGCTGATACACGTACAGACAACAATACTACGAGTATACCAGAAGGGCGATGCTGATATGGTTTGTCTTGACACCACGTATCTGGCACGCACCAAATGTTAACCTAAATAGTTTGATCTGTCGTAGACTGTTACTAATATTAAAAGTAGATCAGCCTCGGGCTCTCCTTCAAGCCCCCAGGCCATGGTCGCTCGCCCTCCTTTACTCCTTACTGCTCCTTACCTTGCGCAGTACATCGTCCTCGCCGCCAGAATCGCTCAAGTCCGAGACTGGGTCCGGGCTAGTGCCTAACCCGACGCATGCATCAGGCGGAGCCGAGCGCGGGCCACACTCTTCAGAGTCACACTCTGGCCCTAGGCCTAACTCCGGAACGTCGACCAAGGATGGAGAAGAGCTCAACACGCCCATGTCTCCTCCCATCAAAGATGCGATGTCAAGCGGCATCGTCAGAGCACCGAACTTTCCTTTCCTCCGTCTCACGGAATGGTATTTGGTAGTGCTGTAAATTGCGCCAGAGCCCTGTCAGCTCGGTTCGAGGGGCTGAGGGGGAAACAGGACGAGCAGGGGCGAACCATCACCACAGAGTTCGGGCGGTTCGTGTTCGCACGTTCGCACACGATGAAAACCAAAAAGCGCTTGGCACACGAGTTGAAGCACACAGCCAAGGACAGCCAGCTACAGCGAGCTGGAGAACTACGTCGTAGGCACATGTGGTGGTGTGGGTGTGTGAATAGCATTTGGGTACGTACGGTAGTGGAACCCACCGCGAAAACAGAGGCAGCGCCAAGGTACATTCCAGTGGAGTCGATGAGATCGTCCACCTCCAGCTCGTGCAAAATTGTCAGCGTGAGCATGAACTCTTGCTACACCTGGAACCAGTAGGGGAGCAAAGCCTCGGCGCTCGCGTCGAGGCAACGGGTAAGGCGTGTCTGGTTGGTGGGGATGTGTGTGGATGTGTGGTGTGTGATTTTGTGAAATCGTAGTTGTAGTTGCACGGGATGCTTAACCCTTTTAGAACCGCAGTCCCGTTCTGGGGACAAACCAGTCAAATTTCAAGTAGTTTTGTCCCCAAATGGGACTGCGGTTCTAAAGGGGTTAATGTCTACCTGCTACGATACACAATTCACGGAATTGAGAATTGCGATTGTCTGGTGTCTGGTAGAAAATGGCAGAACACATTTTCTTCGATGTTTTCAGTTCTCTGTGTTTTCTGTTTTGCAATTTGAATTTTCAATTTCGATTTTCCAAAGCTGGACAATTCGAATTAATTGCACAAGGGGTATGGTTCCAGGATGGGTAAAAAGGGACACAAATCACAGAACAAGGCAGCACTATACTAGCCCAGATACGGGGAACAACATCCAAGGATGACCACATCGATTTGGGAAACCAAGTAGTAGCCAATCGTGTGCCAATTTTTCGTGTGCCCGAAGACGGAAAATAAATAATTACCTCTATTTCCAGTACGAAATAATTAAATTGAAACCGAGGTCAATTAATTTAATTGTTTTGGTCACAGATAGCATTTCCAAACCGGAAAATAAATAATTACTTAAAATAAATAATAATTCCTCGAAGATTTTGATATTTGAAACGAGGTTTGCACTTTGTGACACCTTGGACCTGTCGTAGCTTTTTTTATTGCCCACAAACGAGCTGTTGGCAACAGACGTGCTATTCCATTCAAAAGTACCAAAATGCCAGACAGAGAGGTGCGGCGTAACCTCCGCCAACACAACCCAGCTTCAATGTATACCAGGCACGACTTTACATGCGCGGCATAGAACCGATTCCCGCGAAACTTTGCACTGCAGTGGTAGATAAGCTTATGGCAGCAGCGATGCCACAAAAAAAAACTCGTGATGATGGTGGCCCAGATGAGAAATCTACGGCAACGTGCGAAAACATGCCCAAACCGCAAACCATTGTGTGTGGCACAAGCGCAAACGGCCAACAAAACTGTCATCATGGTACGTCGCGCACCGGATTGCCTGTATTCCTGTGATTGCGTACATGTATACGTATGTTTGTCAAATTTTCGTACTTTTGCCAACTTTTCTCTTCGTACGAGCGTTTTTCGGCAAACGAGCTACACTCGGACACATGAAGCCCGGCCAGACACATTGGTCGAGGTCTCGGCGCGATCCGTACACTCTGGAGCGCGTGACAGGCGCTCAAAGTTTTTTTTTCCCGCCGGGAGTGGATAACGATTTCCCTGGTTTCGATACGAGACGCCTTTTTTTGTACGTACCTCTGAAATGTCGTCATTTTTTTGGTCCTTCATGTACTCGTATTAATAGTACCTACCGGTACGTTTTTTTGCGTCTGAACACAACACACAACACAGGCAACAGACAACCCAATACAGCAGCAGAGCAGAGAGCGTGGTTAACCCCAGCTTCATACAGCACTGCAACCCTGCCTTTCAGCAGCAGCACAGAGATCAGTCACGGGCACGTGTGGCAGGTCTATACAACATGCTGCTGTATTGCTCTGGGCTCTGGCTATATCTGCTTTTTTCTGACCCGAGATCGATCATCCCTCAACGACACACCTCTCTCTCTGGCGAGGGAAAAACTAGAAGAGTAGTCCAACCGTCACGCTCTTCGCCCGGATCCACACCGCCCAGGTGCATACCAGGTACATACATTTGCTCTCGGGGCTTGTCCTTTCATTGCATGTTTTTCATCCTATGTTATTTCTCTCTCGCTCCCTACAACTGTCGAAACTCAGATCCTGGGTCACACAGCAGAGCCTCTCCTTCCCCCCCCCCTCCCAACTGCGGTTCGTGCCTTGGAAGGCATTTTATCGCGAGAAGACTTCAGCCCTTTTCCCCCTCGTCGACTCGCGTCGGATTGCGCCTGCCCACGCCACGAGCTCTCAGCGGCTGATTGTTCTATGTGTTCTTTTGCAAAATCGTCCTCAGCTATAAATATACTGAGGTTGAATAGCATTCAGACATCGACCATCGACAATGTCTTTGGTCAATTTCGTACACGTACCGGACGCTGTAAAACATACCGCCCAGTATAACGTATCCTAACCTTGGAAATTACCATAAACATATCACTGTTATTCCCCCCCCCCCTCCCCCCCGTATCCCCTTCCTGGTCTCGTTTGGGTTCATGTCAGTTACATGTCGACTTTGTCTATCTCATCCGCCCAAGATACGCCCCCCCTCATGAAACCCTCGACCTCAAAACTGACTTCCGAATCGGTAACCGAAAAGTGGTCAGAGTCGGAGTCAATCGGAAACCAACCTACAACACCAGAGTCGCCTCCAGCCGAAATGTCAATGAGCGTACCCCCACCTCACCTGAAGCGTGCCCATCTGACTCCTTCCCCCCATCCGACTCTCCCCCGCCACCCTCCGCATCTCCGCCTTCGGAGCCGTTATCGGTCGCCGTGACTGCGGACGGCGGAGGGCCGAGGTAACAGCGGCCCCTGCACCCACACAACAGCGAGCACTTACTTTCCTTACAGTCACACCTTTTGCGCCTGTGGTTGCCCTTTGCGGCCTTTTCGGGGTCACAGCCGCACGTCAACAAGCGCGTCCTCCTCTCGGTATCGACAAAACAGTGGTCGGACAACTCTATGACCAAGTTGTCCGCCGTAAGCGGCGCATCCTTGTCCGTCCTCCTTCTCGGGTCCACACCGCACCCCTCACCCTTGAACTCCAACTTTGGCATTTTGTCTTCGAGGCTGCCCTACCACATATGGAAGACCATCCTGCTTCGCCGAATGTGCTTGACGAGGGACTTATAGGGTGGGCAGCAAGCGGTATAGGCTTTCCTTTGCCGATAGTAAACATCAAACCCGCGATCTTCCTGGCGTGCTGTTCGACGTTACCGTCGCGAGGGAGGATGTCGTGCGGTGATTCTGTTTTAGCTCGCTTGAACGCTGCTTCGTGCTGAAACAACCATGACGTAGCCAAAAGCTCAACACCCTCGGAAAGGTCCACGGTCCACATCCCACACTTTCTTGAACAAAAATGCGTTTGGCGAAAAGACCCGGTGGCCGCACACTTTTCCGAGCGTACTTCCACATCTTCAGGAACGGTAGATGGGATACCGCCGGGAGGAAGTCGCAGCCTGCCCAGAGGTAGACGAACACGAAAAGGCGCACCTTTGCGGTGTCATCCGGACGCCAGCTGCTGAACATGTCTGGGGGCCACGCCGTCGCTCCCGTCCTGCAGTTGGCAGATTGATCTGTACAACTTGCTAACCAGGAGGTATTTATCTCGTACTCCCACCCACCACTTGCCTCGCCGTCACTTCCATCGCCCCTTCGCCAAGTGGGAAAATGCGCCCGCAGCTCATTCCCGGCAAGACGATCATCCACGAGTCGGTGTCCACGGATGATACAAGCAGAAGCGCTTTCCCCAGTATTTTTCGGAGTGAACCAGAAAGTGAACGGTGGAAATCTCCGCCTCGCCGACCTCAGGCTCGTGTGCAGCCTGAACCCCAACATCAATACCCTGCCCAGCTCGCCAATGGAGAAGGTCCTTGCGCCTCTTGAGTGCCTCATCCCGCCTTTCCTCGGCCGTGCCCCCATTAACGCCAGCCGTCTGCAACAAAGCGGTTTCGAGTCCGACTTGCGGCGGCGGCGGACCCCCCGTTGTTAGTCTTCCGGGAGTCCCCTGTTCCACCTTCCCCCGGTCACTCCCCGCATGTTCGCGGTAGACCTTAACTTCACCGGTTTTGGTAACGACATCCGTCCACACGAACGGTTTGCCCATGTTCTCACCGTGGCCGTGCACGTTCCACCCCCCGTCCGAGTTTCTCTCGAACTCAATATGGGGGTCCTTCTCCTTAGCCTCAAACGGGGAGTGGCCGGCGCCAGCAACCACCCAGAAGCTCCCCTGGTAATCCCCTGAGTACGGAAACGGTACCACCTCGTCGCTGCCGCCCCCTGGCGACGCACTGAAAAAATTTTACCCCGAGAAAACTCGATAGATCCTTCCGTTAGCCGTGCCCTCATCATCGCCCAACTTCCCTCGGCAGAATTAGTTCCTGTGAATTCGTCGATGTCTAAGCGACCTATCATGACCAGGTGCGCTGTAATCGGCGTCGTTGTCGGCAACGGTACCACGGGGGCCTCGAAATCGACGCCGTAAAATGCAATCGTTGATCGGCGCCTGTCGTTGGACCATTCGGGACACGCAGGGCAAGGTTTGTTTCGATCCCATCTCGCGCCGCTTCACAGTTGGCTCGTAGCCACGCTTGGAAGTCTGCGCCGCCGGGGAGGGCTTCCGTGGATGTCGGGTCGAAAGTTGTGTTGCACTCACCAGCCTTTGCTGTTCTTCCCGACTGCTCCTGCGCCTTGATCACCTCTACAAGGTCTTGTCGATCGTTGCAAACAATAAGCAGCTCTACTTCCTTGCGAAGCTACCGTCTGTACAGCTCACGAAATAAATGGTCAATGACCCCCGCCGGACCCCCCTTAGCGCGTACTGTTTACCGCCACCATGTATCTCCACGGGCACGTCCACTGCATGCGCGGTGGGCTCGTACAAGAGGTCGTCCGCGATAGCGTCTAGGCAGACGTGGCCCACAAACTGAGTCAGCCCTGCCGACTTGTTGGCCTGCCTGGGCCCTGCCACATGAACCGAACGTAAGGGTTCGCGGTGATTACGGGAGGTAGTGTATTAGTTGTGTGGCTTAAGCATAGTAAGGTGCTTTGAAACTGAAGGACTCTAGTATCTGAAATGAAGCCGATCCAACGAAGTTGTAACAGCGGAATCCACCAAAGACAACGTCGGCCACCCCCGGAGAGCACTGCTTCGATACTGGTTCGCATGCCCCCTCCCCCCCCCAGCGTTTTCACTCTGCGGACAACTTAGTCGTTTTTCGACGAAGTCCACGGCTGAGGCAAATTACCGTCAAAAGTAGAACAATAGTGTGGGACTACATAAATGATCGGATCGGATGTTTCTCACTTCCACCCACGCTGGTCATCATGTACGGCAGAGAAGCGCCCACCTCACTCAGCATATATATTATCCTCCAGCACCTCTTGCGCAATACTATGGCATGAACAAGCAAGTTGCACAACAACGTGTGCATTTCCCGACCATGCGCTGCGGCTTTGCGAATAGAGTCATTCAGGGCGGAAATCCTCCCTTTCGGCGTGAGCCCGTTGTTGGCGCTCAAGGCCGAGATGCGTCGCCTTCCCGTCCGGTCAGCTTCTATGACACGCAGCGCGCAGGGCGACCTCCGGCGAATGCACAACTTCCCCCGGGCACGAGGTGCATTTAAGGCCGGGGGCAGACGGTTTCCACCCGCAACTCATTTGGCCGCATAGCTTCTTCCGGGATCGGGGTTAGTGTCCTCCCAGGGATGCGGAGGTGGACTGCCTCCGCCGAGCGTCGACGCGAACGGTGGACGACGAAGGAAAAGCACCCCCCCCCGTACTTCTACGCTGACCAGGATACGACTTCCAACTCGCCTCGTCCTTCCTATCCTGAACGTCCGCGATCTCTTGCGCTCGGCGGATCAACTTATCGCTGCGCGCTACTCGCTACTGCTCGCGGTATTCCTCGTTGTCCTGCCTACCCGTCAAATCCCCTCCGTTGACATGGTCTTCCCTTTACGCCTCTGACGGTGCGACCTCGGCTTGCCTCCACTTGATCGGAGACGGCGCTCAGAATCCGCCGCGGCTCGCTTATCGGGTACTTCTGGCGTTCTCATGGCTGGGCCGCCCTCCACAGCTTGCCCATCGTCGTGGTCGGAGCAGGGTCGTGCAGCCAGCCCCGCACGCTTGGTGTGTGCAGAGTCGACGGGGCACCTGTCTCACTTCTAACCCCGGCCAACCACTCAGCATTCGGCGTCCGAGGCGGCGTGTATAGTCCACTGCCGAACAGGGCGGGAGGTGACTTCCGGGGTGTCGCTGGACGTGGCAGATTGTGACTTCCGTGCACTGGAGCCAGCACATGCCGTAATGCGCCACCAGGAAAACCTAAGGTGAGGTATGCGCGTAGACGCACAACATGTACGGTACTACCGGTGAGTACATATGTTTAGCAACGTCATGCACTAACTGCATGTCGTTAGTGCCCCCCACGATAAATTGTGTTCGTCTTTCTGCGAGAGTGAACAAAACATGCTCATCCAACAGCGTGAATACGCATGCGGAGCCATCAGCCTGAAGGCGTTGCGACCCACGTGAGTCTCTCATCCTCTTCCCACCGCCTAACTTTACACTCTATCTATCACTCTGTTCTCACTATGAAGAAGGTGGAATGTGTAGTCTCGTACCTTCCGTTCCACATACTCCAGCCCGCCCTGCACGTTTTCGTCCGTCGTTGCGCTGCATAACCGCGTCAACCTCCACGCCACCTCGACTTAAAAATATCATCGAACCTGCTTGAAGACGGCAGGCGAAGGAGGGGGTGTCGGGAGCATCACACACGGCGTGATACGCATTTTTCGCGGACTTCGCGGAGTAGTACTTGAAGAGCATTGATACTGGGCTGTAGTAACAAGCTCACGTCTGGGTTGGAATTCATACAGAACGCACGTCTTGCAGTCCCACTTATACACTCGAAAAACAGCAGAACATCCACTCGCACACTTTGTGGAGGCAACACGGCAGGTTCTGGTACCATATCACGAACATACTCGTATTAATGTGGCGTCGCGGCTTCGGGGGCGATCATTTTAATGGAATTGCTACAGCACTGATATTTATTGCTGTTGCTATTGCTCCTGATGCGAGTACAAATATCCCGTGTACTTGTTGTGGGGGGTATGTGACAGTTGGACCTCGCGTCTTGACACCACGTGATGTCATACCATTCTCGTACAGGTACACATCACCCCATCATCAACTGCACGACATATGATACGTGTACGTGCGACAAATTGTGGTAGAAAATGTGACCGACAGCCGATGCACAAAGGTATACGCAGCAGCAAAACAAATTTGAATTTTACTCGACTCATTCGTGAAAGTGTGCATGGAGTTTGCCCAAATCTTTTGCACTGGATAGGAAACGCACTTGGCTCTACGCCATGCTCCTCGTTGGCGAGACAGGTGAACATCGTGGTGACCCAAACGGCGAACTCGCCAAGCAAGGTCTGTCTCTTTGGTGTGTTCGTGTATCGGCACGCACATATAATGTCTCCCACCACGCCTACTTTCGCAAAAACCAATAATCGCATCACTCCTCAATAACTATATGACACAACTTCCGCAGTTGCGGTCCTGTTCGCCTTCCCCCCGTGACGTCTGAGACCCCTGGTTGATGTGCTTTCCGGATGCAGCCGTGTCGCGAAACGAGGGGTTTCCACGAACCCCTGTTTCCCGGTGGAAGCTTACTTAATGTGGTTTATCTGGAACTATACGCGTACGACTACTTGAAACAACACTGCTGCTGTACCACATTGGGATGCTGTCAGTGCGTGATTGGGCCACGACGAGTACACACAGTAACCTGATAACACAGAAGACTACCGCTGCGCCGTGAGCTGGGCATTAGAAGCTAGGTCATGGATAACGATGATGCATTGGCAGCTCTGCTGACAGCGCTCGAGGACCTTCATAATATACAGAACGAGATGCACACTTGCATCAAGCAGGCGAGAGAAGGCAGGAGATTCTACAAGCAGTTTGTAGCAGTATGTATAAATAAATACTCTCAATGTGTCGGCGTACCCGGTGGCTTGGTAGGTGTTCCGCGAGCCTATCAAGATCAATTTCGTGGGTTCAAGTCTCACCGAGCGCATGCTTGTAGGGGCTTTTTCTTGCATTAAAAAAATGATCAGCGGAAAGTGAGTTATTATTAATATAGCGACATTCGATGAATTTTTACCCCTTGACTGACAGCGAGTTTGCCTTGTGTCACATACGAGTACATACATACATACCTGACCTGTTGTACATGCTTTGACTGATACCAAACTACTAGGCTTAGTGGGGAACACTCGGCCCTACCAGGTACATCGTTGACAGCGCACGTTTTGCGTCTCGCTTGATGACAGGTCACCTGGCATTTTTTTGGGCCACACCAGTATATACTGGTGGTGTGGCCGTGAGTTGAGTGGTCTCTGTTCTATTCGTCGTGTGTAGTGTCGAGCTTGCGGCTACTACTACTGCTTGCTGTGGCAGTGCTTACTTTCATTTCAACATATAAAAATAAAGTCCAGCCATACAGCACCTATTAAGAGCTGCTGTTCATCAACGCCAGCACCTTTTGTGCTAAAAAAAGAACACTAAAGGTCGTGGTGCGGAGCAAAGATGTCTCGTTAGTTATTTCTTTTTCGGATTCAGGGAGAAGAAAAGGAGACAACACACACTGCACTCGAAAGTTATACTTTCTCTATCTGTACGAGTACGAGTACGCAAAAGTTTTACGTGTAAATATGGTATATATCTGTTGTGTTCGTGTATATAGATGTTTGGTTAGTTATTTCTTTTTCGGATACAGGGAGAACAAATCGACCAGCAGGGCAAATGCTGACTGAACCCTACGCGCGACAAAAAATAAAGGCACGTGCCGCAGGGGGAGAAGGGTAGATACCTGTGGCCACGGCTTGTCCGGAGGTTTGTTGAGGGTAAATACTCCTACGAGTTACAGCAGTAGGCTGGAAAGTAAAAGTGATTCAAAATTAAAAAATAAAATGAAGTAGTAGGCTGTGCCTGCTTGTTGTACGTACAACTGAGCAGTACGCACAATGTGTACTGCTGTGTTTAGTCAAAAGGCCGGGCATCGCTCCTGCTCGTTATATCTACCAGGTACTGCTTAGCCCGAGCTGGGCCAGCCATGAAAAGGTTCAAACGTCGGATTGGCCATGCCACCATCAATTTTACGAGTTTGAACTTGATTTTTGACACGGCGATGTAGTTCATGCACTTTTATATCAAAATTTGTCACAACCCCCGCGACAACGATAGGGCCGACACTCAATCCCTCTTAACGTACGGTTCAAATACTATTTAATAGGTAAAAAATTCAGTGCAAAATGCTCGAAATTGAGCGGGGCATCGCAGAAATGCCTTTTTTTCTTCGTAATATTGCATTTTTTACCTGTAATCGGTTTTGGTATAATAGGATCTCTTGATGGGCGGCGAATCGGGCAACGAGACTTGTTCTCCTTGTTTCTTCAGCACTGTCTGTCTGTCTCCACGAAATTTCGTTTTTGCCGAGAATTAATTTTTTTATACGAAATTAGTGTAAAAATGTTGGTATTCGCGCATGTGTCACGAGGTCGAGTCGAAAAAAAAAAGTTGAGAATTTTTCTTACAAGTACAAGACAAGTACCAGTATATTGTTTTGTTTCGCACAAGCAGAGTGGTATGAGGGTTAATGCATCCAAGTTTTGTACTGTAGGCTATTTTGCAGTGTTCACGAGATTCGACTTCAGGAAGTTTTCTGCGTTTTTAGGCTGGCCCAGCTCGTAGATAGAGCGCTGTTGTGCAGTATACCAGGTATACTGATACGCGTCTGCTGAAACGCAATCGTGGAAAACAAGATGGATTACTACTCGTAAGAATCGGCGTAGCGAAAACGTCAACTATGTGCGTAGCGAAACCCAAAGTTTTTGAAAACTGTCCGCTGCGTCCACCCGTGTATTTCGCATTGCGATCGTATCGTTTTCGTTTTCTACTCTCTACTGCTCCCCCGCGCCCTCGTGAAACGGAGCCAGTGCCCAGCTTCCTGTTTACTAAATATTCCTGACGATGTATTTTCTCGCACAATGGGCACGCAGGGTTTCCTGAATATGGCCAAAGCCAGGAGGAGCATGGGCCGAAATTCCGTGAGCGTCCTAGACACACGCGAAGAGTACTCTGCCGAGGTCACGATTTCAATGTCAGTGCCGGTACTCGCTCGCTAAACGTGCAATGTCATTTATCGTCACAGAGTTAGCCGTACGTATGTTCTTGTTCGTCCGTTACCAAGCACAGTAATGAACCCAACTCGTTGGAGGTGTTACCGAGGTTTTACCCGCAATGTCTCGTGGTCACAGGTGTCTCTACCTTTCCCCCAACATTTGCCTTCGTTTTTATCGTGCGTAGGGTTCAGCATCTCCTCTGACCCGTCCTACGATACAGGTACACATATCACTTTTTGGTCAACAACATTTCCGGCTGACGGGGGGCTATCCAATAGCTGGTGCCTGGTATCGTTGGCATGCCATTCATGTTTTACATTGTTATTCGTTGCATACCTACCTGTAGGACAGGGGTGGATCATGTTGCTTTTTTTGCTACCATATTTTGGCTGAGATAGAGAGCTCAAGCAAGGAGCCTCAGAAAAATCAGGAGTTAGACCTATGCCAATGGAAAACGCGAAGTTCAAAAGTTTTTTTTAAAATATATGGCTTGAAAAAACAGCCGAAAATTTTCTCGTACCGCCGCTGTGGGGAAAAAAGAGAAAAATGTTTTTCTTTTTCTTTTTTTTCCCCCAACGGCTGCGGGCGGCGCAATTTGTGTTTTTCTGGTCGCAAATTGTCAACACGGTGATCGAAACCAGCTCGTGCGACGATCGACGCTCGATCTCGACATGGACTCAGCCCACGGCCAACCCACTCGGTATCCGGCAAGCCCAACGAGTATAGATGACGGCCTCGAAGATATCAGGCGGATCCATGGTCTAGGGGGCGAGAGCTTGCCGGCGGCGTCCTACGGTATCCTCCCAAACCTGAAAAAAAGACTATTTTTTGCCATTCGAGACGCGGATGGAGAAGTTTTGTCTTCTGTTTTGTGCAAACCAGCGGCCAAATGTTTTTTATCATGCGCCTGGTCAGCTCCCGCCACATGACACCGGCCATGGTGTGAAGACGGTGACCCTAGGGTGGGTCGGAGCCCCTAACGAGCGCACTCCGTTCAGAATTCATGACGCAATCGTTGGTTTTGTTGATCGATGTCTGTCGAGGACTCGGAATCTCGCCGCTTCGAACCAAAGATCGGCCTGAGTTTTTCTCAAGCCGATGTTGGCCCAACATCGGCCCCAGATTTGCTTTTTTCGGGCTTTTCCAAAAGTTAGGAACTTTTTTTTTTTTTAGGTGGCCTATACGAAGCGTGTTCTGATTTTTTTGGCGGGTATCTTTGAAATTCAAACTTTTTATTGCAACTTCGCTGTACCATTGGCATAGGTCTTACCCCTACGTTGTTGTTGTTGTTCTCACGTTAACTCATCGCCACAATACAATGCAGTCCGTGGTCGCAGGACAGGCTCCAACAACTCTGGAGTGGAAGAAATACCCCAGTAAAAAGATAAAACAAGCAAAGGGTAGTACACACGTATGTACCGTACCGTACGTAGCACGCGCTCTACAGCCTTCTACTCCACTTTCATTGAACATTGCCACCTCGCACTTTCAAACTTTCGGCGACTGAATAACCCTCACTCAGAAAAAGTGCCTCGTGTATATATGCCGGTCGCCCCGGTGGTTCAAGTGGTTAACCTCGAATTCTACTTGTTTGAGTCCTGGGTTCGAGCCCCAGGTGGGTCGGACTTTGACTTTATTTGCAAAAGATAAAATATGGATTCAATTGTTGAGAGCGCCTTGCAGCGTGGGTAGGCACAATTCGATGCGAGTCGACGAGGGAAGAAAAGGCTGAAATCTTCTCGCGATAAAAATGAAGGCATGTAGCGTAGCGGGAAGGGGGGAGAAGAGCCTGCTATGTGACCCCGGATCTGAGTTACGAGTTGGAAGGAGAGAGAGAAGATGTGCGAAGATAATGAATGGGATGAGAAAAAAAAAAGAATATATATATATATATACACTCGTATGTATACGTATGTTTGTGAATTTTTCGTGCTTTTTAACTTTTCGAGGTAGACAAGACAGCATACAACACTGAAAGAACACGCACAGACCCCATCGTTGTGAACTTTTCGTACTTTTCCAACTTTTCGTACTTTTCCAACTTTTCGAGGTAGACAACACACAATATGCACAGCACCCGGGCAACTTTGCGTGTCTGTAGGCACCAGTTCCTGCCTTTCTTATTATGTTTCCCCCCCGGCTGTTTTTGTCCCGTTTTTCTCATACATATTTCCTTCTTTCCCGGTTGTAACTTTTTTGCTATCTGCTTGTGCTTTTTGCTTTGCGTCGTCTTCCTTTTTGTTTTTTGTCTGTTAGTCTCTTTTTGCTTCCCTGGTGTTCTTGTGGCGGAGCACGTATGTTTGTCTTTTTGTTCTTATCTGTTCTACACCCCTCGCGTAGCGTGCGAGCCTGCAATCTGCAAAAAAATGCGCTTTCTCTTGTGTGTTTCCTGTCTTGATGTCTTGCTTTCTATTGCTTTCTTGCCTGAATTGAACTTTTTCCCTCTCTCTTCCCTTTGGGATTTGTGATTTGTTCGATTTCGATTTCGATTTTTCGATGTCGAGTTGTTATTTTCATCCTGTCTATTTATTATGGGTAGTATGTGGTCTTCTCGGTTTCTGTGGCGACTTGTACGGCGTACCGCATGTATCTGATACGTACGTGCGCGGACCTCACTTTTTATTTTGTCTGAGGTGTAGATGTGCTTCAGTTATCATGTGTACTATTATGTGCTTTTTCACCGAGGTATTTCTTCCACTCCAGAGTTGTTGGAGCCTGTCCTGCGACCACGGACTGCACTGCATTGTGGCGATGAGTTAATGTGAGAACAACAACAACAACAACAACAGCAACAACAACAACAACAACAACAACAACAACACCAACCATGCACAGATCCCATCGTTGTGAAATGTTGGTACTTTTTTCTACTTTTCGAGGTAGACAACAGACAGACATCGTGCACAGACCCCATCGTTGAGATTTTTTCGTACTTCGTACTTTTCTCTTCGTACGAGTATTTTTCGGCGAAATGCTTAGTAACCTGACAGGGGAAGCCCGGCCGGACACATTGGTCAAGGTCTCGGCGCGATCCGTGCACTCTGGAGCACGTGGCGGGCACTCAAAGTTCTTTTTCGGCGGGAATGGATACGCCGATTTCCCTCGCTTCAGTGTGAGAGGCCTTATTTTGTACGTACGTACGTACCGGTAAAATGGGAGCTGTTTTTTTCCCTAGACTCTCATGAGAGCCTCATGAGAGCCCAGACATATACCAGGTAGACACAGACAACATGCACAGATCCCATCGTTACAACGCTGCCGCCCTTGGGCCACTTCTGATGCTGTCGGATTTGGAGTCAGTTGAAAAAGTCCCTTTCTGCACTTTCGCATGAGCTTTTGCCCCGGAAATGTTGAAAATTGGCCTCTCTCGCCTCTGAATGTGTCTTAGTTCTCTCCAAGATCCATAAGGGGGTGTTTCCCGCTTCTCGAAGGGCCCGGTTGCAAGAAATCACCGTCCGCACTTTTTCGATCCAAATGAGGTGAATTTGATTGCGATCGTGGATCGGATCGAAAAATACGCCTTTTTCGATCCGATGGGGCGTTTGGATCGCGTATTTAACCGAGTTTAATCGAAAAAGTGCGGTCGGCAATTTCCTGTATCTGTGTGCCTGGAGAAGCGGGAAACACCCCCAGATAGATCTTGGAGAGAGGTCAGACACATTCTGAGGCGAGAAAGACCAATTTCCAACATTTCCGGGGCAAAAGCTCATGCGAACGTGCTGATATGGACTTTTTCAACTGACTCCAAATCCGACTGCATCAGAAGTGGCCTTACGCCGTGCGTGCGCGACATCCCCATTTGCGCTGTATCGCTGTGGCTGGTTGTGCTTATCGGAGCCTGCGGTCCATATTTGCACCAGCTGCCTTATTTTTGTGTCATACGTACGTACCCAGGCTAACGTACCTGTTCTTTTTTTTTCATGTTTGTTGCACGGAGCACGGCTCACGCCCCAGGCAACAATAGCAGCAGTGCACAGAGCATGCTTATCTCCAGCTGCTTGCAGAACAACAACCACGTCGCCCAGCAGCAGCAGCAGTGGGCACACCTTGCGCGTATGGATGATCGGTCCGCGGCTAGTTGATTTATTGGAGACTGCGATCGATCACTTGACCGCGCCACCACCACACCATCAACCACCTCTCTCCTAGGTGCTTCTTCTGCATATTGCTGTGTGTGATCCAATATGGCCACTGCTCCAGTTTTGCTCAGCACATTGCGCCAACAGCAGCAGCTGGCAGTGTACTTTGCGCATGTGGCAGATCCGCGCTGTACGCTCAGTACTACTGTAGTGTTCGTTGTTGTTGTCCTTTGCATTGGCCTATGGTGATATGAATGAAATACCCGCTGGAGAAAGTCGCGTGGAAGCGTTGCCCGTATCGCCGGCGCCTTGTTGGTCGCCAACACTTCGAATGCTGCCCACATATCCGCAACCGAGAAGAGCTGCGGGGTGGTCATGAGGCGCCCCGGATAAAGCGTGGGCATAAGGGACGAGTTTTGGCTACCCGTGACGCCGCGTACAATCTCGAGGACCATGGCGTCGCTCGGCTTTAAGACCCGCTCCGTGCCTCGTCTTTCTTTGTTTTCGCGTTGGCTGTTTTCTTATTTCGCCTATGCTTTTGAGTTCTGTCTTTCTCTCCTTTGGTCTCCCTTCTAGTGGTTGTTCTCAGTGAACACCCCCCCTTCGTAGTGTTTGGGTGTTATTACGAGGTGTGAGATCTGGTGGAATCTTTAGCCTC
This sequence comes from Nereocystis luetkeana, assembly GCA_031213475.1. Taxonomy (NCBI): domain Eukaryota; class Phaeophyceae; order Laminariales; family Laminariaceae; genus Nereocystis; species Nereocystis luetkeana. Next base: position 6,473,167 of record JARUPZ010000013.1, on the reverse strand, counting down.
ATTTCGTGTGTTTCGAATAGTCGCATCTTCGACCACCTTTTCCTAGTCTATCAGGATAAACTTTGTCATCATCCTTCGACCATTATGTGGTCTGCATATATGACTATTCAGGGTGGGCTAATGTGATATGAGTGAAGTACGCATGGGCTATAGCTATAGATCATATAGTCTGCAGTTTCGTGGTCTCAGGGCTACGGGAATAATCCATAGAATGGATTAACCCGGTGGATATTCCGTTAGTCGAGAGTAACGTTCTTTTAGGAATGCCCTCTATGGCGGATAGCTCGTTAGACGAGAGTAATGCCCCCTAACTGATATAGGACCATAAAATGAGAAGTTCGTAAACTAGCAAAGTATGATCGGTAGCCATAGGAAAGTTCTATAGGAGTACATCAGATGAGAGAAATTTAGGAGAGCTTGTGGCGTGGGGTGGGACGAGTATATCTGAGCGTCGAGCCCCCTACCTCTCACTTCTCGACCAGATCACCTCCTTAGCTCTCGCCATCAATAAAGAAGATCTTAACCAAAAGGAGCGAAGCTCTGCTTCCCAGCTGCCAGATACACCTGCGTCCGCTACCCTTACCCTTACCTCGGCCATCACTTCACACTGTGCACCTACCTGCCGCATAATGTGTGACCTGCATTTTTTTGCTTCGTACCGATCATCCCCGGATCAATATGTTCGTCGAGTCGAGTACAGCAAATCGTTCATGCAAGCATCGTGTAATCAGTATTCGTTCGAAATATTCTAACAGTTACTGACTGCTGTGTCCTACACTGCTGACCGATAGACCTAGAGCCAGCTTAAAGGGCAGCAGTACACATGGCATTCTACATTGCAGGATTGGGATTGGGCTACAGTACCGCCCCTCTCACAAGAAACCTGAAATCGAGCAGAGGCTGAGTTTCTTTTTGGGCAAATGCCAAAATCAGGTATACCTGATCCGTTTGTGCCAAAATCAGTTAATACTAAAACCAAGTAAAAACGCCTGCCTCGAGCGGTGTTCTGTCCATGAAAAAGTCCGGTAAAAAGGAATGCGTAAAGCATAAAGCGTGCCACATGGCCTCCAAAAGCTGCAATGTTTTGCTTGGTTTAGGGTGTACTGGTACACTAATAATAGGCTTCGTTCGTTTCGCCACGGCGGGGGCGCCAAGAAGAGTATCTGGCGCCCCCCCCCCGTTGACAGCTTTAAAAATCTTCTAGACCATCGTCGCGGAACCGCCTGCTTGGCACGAAATTATCTTGTCCTACCAAACCTGAGACCACCTCGACGCGGGGTGGTGCAGACAAAGACCATGGTGCTGTATCGACTGCTGTGGCCATGGAAAACAACACACAGAGTGTGTGTGTGTTCTTCACATTAAACCGTTCTTTCTACCCGTCGACATCCAGCACAACCAGTGTCCGTGCCGATTCCACATCACAACAACTACCTGGTATTAAATAACTGAAACGCACACCCCACAGAAGAAAAAAGTGAAACCAGCGTACGCATGCATGCATGTGTAAATACGTACTTTTACGTGTGCGTCCTTTACATTAACCGTTCTTTCTACCCGTCGGCATACGTACGACGTACGAGTACAGAGTGTATCCGTTAATACTGAAGAACTTTAACCGAGGAAGGACAGACGCATTTACGCAGAGAAAAAACAGTGAACGTTTGGCCTCTCTGATTGGTTCAAAGTTGGCCAAAATCAGTTGAAAGCTAGACAGAGTAGAAAAAAACAGGTGTAACTTGGCATTTTCGAGCCAAAATCAGTTTCAATGCCAGCTTGGCCAATAGCAAGGTTCCTGGCGTGTGTTTTATACTTGGTTTTAGACTGTAACTGATTTTGGCCGAAAAGTGGCCAGGTATACCTATTTTGGCAAAAACCCTTGTTTTTTTGGGTGCGCGCGAAATTTCACTTCCCTATGTCACGCTTTCTTATTTTGGTCCCCGGGAAGACGTTTTCCCTATCAATAGATGCACAATGCCCAGGTCAGCGACAGGAAGGGTCAATTTTCCACACCTCAGAAAAAGTATAACTTCACGTTTTATGTTGATGTTAGGCGTCAGCGAAAAAGACGTAACAGCAGTACGTTACTGCGTTAACTACGTTCTGGATTTTGTGATAACACAGTGTTATTAATAGTGTGTTATGATATTGGCGGCGATCGCGTAACCTTATGTTTCCTACCTTTGTTCTCGTGTTGACCTTAGTATAGAACTACATACTTAGATCACAACCCCTGAGCGTGCTCGGTTGGTGCATCCCTGGCCTCTCAGAGCTCCCACTTCCAAACCGCCTCCTTTCATGACTTGCCGGACCTTTCCAGCAGTTCTTTGTTTTCTCGGCCATTTCTTCCTTTTTTCTTCTTTCGTTTCGTGTGCGTGCGTGTTCTCCGAGCACGGCATCGCGGGAGGACCCGGCACCGTCGCGGGTGTCAGCGGGTGCTGGCGGGTAGAGGGGGGGTTGCAAGGAGCGCGGTCGCCGCTTTCGTGCCTAGGCGTCGCGTGTGCCTCGAGACACGAGGGATGCATGAACGGGCTTTGTCTGGCTTCGATTTATGATTGTTGATAGAGTATGTACGAGTTTATAAAGTTCGTTCGGCAGGGCAAGATAATATACAAGCGGTGCTTATTTTTGCGACCACGCTGAAGTTGAAAGAAGGAGGTGTGCAGTTTGAACACCAACGTTATCGAGCTGGCGAACGAAGGCCACGGTGAGCACCGGGCTTCACGCGGGGCGGGCGACGGGGCTGATTGTGGCAGAGAGTGATATAAGCTTTACCCGGACCGAATCGGTAGCGAGGTGGTCGCGAGAGGGGCGGGCGGCGTACGAGGCTGAGAGAGAAGCTCTTCTGTGCGTTTTTTTTCTTTCCTTTTTTTTCGACCGGGTGCAAGGTGCTCCAATCAGGCAGCTTTTCGTTATTACTACTTGCCGGACCTTTCCAGCAGTTCTTGGTTTTCTCCATTTCTCTTGGCACGTCCTTTCTTCCTTTTTTCGTCTTTCGTTTCGTGTGCGTGCGTGTACTCCGAGTACGGCACGGCGGGAGAGCCCGGCGCCGTCGCGGGTGTCAGCGGGTGCTGGCGGGTAGAGGGGAGGTTGCAAGGAGCGCGGTCGCCGCTTTCGTGCCTAGGCGTCGCGTGTGCCTCGAGACACGAGGGATGCATGAACGGGCTTTGTCTGGCTTCGATTTTTGATTGTTGATAGAGTATGTACGAGTTTATAGAGGTCGTTCAGGATAGCAAGATACTATTCAAGCGGTGCTTATTTTTGCGACCACGCTGAAGTTGAAAGAAGGAGGTGTGCAGTTTGAACACCAACGTTATCGAGCTGGCGAACGACGGCCACGGTGAGCACCGGGCTTCACGCGAGGCGGACGACGGGGCTGATTGTGGCAGAGAGTGATAAAAGCTTTACCCGGACCGAATCGGTAGCGAGGTGGTCGCGAGAGGGGCAGACGGCGTACGAGGCTGAGAGAGAAGCCTGTGCGTTTTTTTCTTTTCTTCTTTTTGACCGGGTGCAAGGTGTTCCAATCAGGCAGAAAATTATTACACGAGAGGGGACGGGGATTTTTTTTTCCTTTCCGAGTTTTCGGTTTCATTTTCATTTTTTTTGCTGCTGTGCCGTGCTGTGCTTTCGCCTTCTTCCTACATACGAGTACAGACATAAGAGTATATCGAAAGAAGAAAATAAGTACAGACAGCAGTATCCTACCTGGGTTATGTACGTACGTACGACATCCGCGACGCGAAGCGCATATGTGGCATTCGAGCTGGCGTCGGAGCTGTTTGTTCCTGAAGCATGGCGGCGGGACTCTTGGCATTATCAAGTCGCCGGTTTGCAATTGCGACCTAAACTCAATCGTGGACCTCTGTCACTTCGCATAATTTGATGTTCCAATCAGGCAGAAAAATATTACACGAGAGGGGACGGGGATTTTTTTTCCTTTCCGAGTGTTCGGTTTCATTTTCATTGTTTTTGCTTCTGTGCCGTGCTGTGCTTTCGCTTTCTTCGTACATACAGTACAGACATAGAGCATATCGAAATAAGAAAATAAGTACAGACAGTAGTACCCTACCTGGGGTGTATGTACGTACGTACGACATCCGCTACCCGAAGCGTATATGTGGCATCGAAGCTGACGTCGGAGCTGTTTCTTCCTGAAGCATGGCGGCGGGACTCTTGGCATTATCAAGTCGCCGGTTTGCAATTACGATCCTTGAAAACACTAAACTCAATCGTGGACCTCTGTTCGCTTCGCATAATAATTTGATGTACTTTTTTCCTTCCTGAGCGAAGCGCCTTGTATATGTTACGTTGTCAGGGTAGTAGTAGGCAGCCCATAGCGAGCACGATGTTATTGTGTTAGCGGAATTCCTAGTGGCTATCGTAACGCAGGGATAGTGTACATGGTCGATTAAACGTTAACATAATGTTACCGTGGTAGCGACATCAGCCCGTAGCGAGTAACGTTACGTTCTTATGTCAGCAGAATTATCATTTGCTACGAACCGTAACAGACTTTAGACGGATAACGTACATGGCCAATTAAATGCTTAAATGGCTCTGTGCTCTTGTGTCAGCGGAATTCCTACTGTAGTGGCCATCCTATCACACGCTAGAGGGATAACGTACAGTCAATACGACGTTAGCATCATGTTACCGTGTCAGCGCCAGAAGCCCGTGGCGAGGGACGTTATCTTAGGGTGCTAGCGGAATTCTTGCTCGCTACCATAACACCCGTCAGACCGACAACAGGTACCCTTTTGGACGCTGACACAACACAAGGTTGATGTGTTGGCGAAATTCCTACAGTAGTGATTATTGTAACACCCGTTGGAGGGTAGACGTACATGGCCAATGTAACGTAAACATTATGTTACCGTATCGCGGGCAGCAGCCCGTATCGAGCGACCTTATGTTAGGGTGTTAACGGAAGTCTTGCTACCATATCATACGTCAAACGGATAACGTACATGATCGATAAAACACTAGCACTATGTTAATGTATTATTACGGGGGGCCATAGTTAACAGGACCAAATATTGTTAGTAAAAATGGTTAAACATATAGGTTTTTATGTATACCATAGGTCCTGTTAACTATGGTCCCCCGTAATAGCTCGTATGCAGTTTATGTAGTAACACAAGCTAGCACATATTGTTCATCCCCAATGTAACATGAATAATATGTTACTGCTATGTTAGCTCGCACGTGCGAGTATGATTCCGTTGTAACACGTGATCGATGGATAACGTACTGGCGTTATAGATGAATATCGTACTATTCATCTTAGCGGGGTTTCCTACCTTTTTTTGACTTTTACGATAGAGGTTCACCCTCTTTTTTTTTGGGGTCCTATGCCACCCCAAGGTATAATGCGGAATTCAACGGGGACAAACATATGAATACGACTGATGCTACACGCATCTCGTACGTGTACATACGCATTTTGCCCAACAATGTAGAGCACAATTTACATAGTAATCCTTCAACTGCCGCCCGGTAAGGACGCCGTGGTGGCTCAGAAACTTGTTTCCCCCAATGTAATACCTCTATCGTAGAACGCCTTTGTCGGCGTTTTTGTGCGGGGATCCCTTCTTCGTATCCCCTGTTTTTGGTTTCAAAACATACGGATGCGTGTTTTCACCGGGGATGTCATGGTATCCTCCCCTCTCGGGGATATTTTTGAAGGTGTTCCCTACTGGGATCTCGGCGAAATTGGATAACACGGGTACATTACGTTACTCCGCGACGCCTCTTTACCACTAACACACGTTACACGTGTGCTACAGTATATCTCGAGAAGACCCAAAGGGCAACGTCGCAACATCACGTTGGAACGACACCGACCCCAATGGTAACTCAGCAACATAATTTCAGGCCCGGATTGATTATTATGGTAGCACAGTTAGTAACGAAATGTTAGAATCACATCTTTCCTGACAGTAACACGGTAACATAATGTTGAGAGAAACGCCCGCATTTGGGCGAGCATGCTAACATAAGTGAAAGGCCACGGTATCCGACCCTAAGGCAATCAGACGCGGGGTCCGAATAACGTGTCGGTTGCTGGCCACTACAGTGTTACTTCCAATAATGTTATTGTAATAGCGCTAGACGAGATTGAGCAGAAACATGACGTTGAGGCGTGTGCACGTTCGTAGGTTCCTGATAATAATTTGTTACCGCGTTACCGTCATTGCTCCTCCAGTGCTAACACAATCGTAGTACCAGTACGTGGCCGCGTCCGTGCGTTAGACCCGATAACCTAGATAAGTGTTATCCGAGTGTTACGTTATCCGACGTGTGCAACTTTCTTGAAGCTTGGGCATGGCTTGGTTGAGAGTTTTCTTGATTTGGTACAAAAATCAGGCTGGCTTTCTTTCGAGTTACTTTCTTTTGAGCGGGCCCGTACTGTCGTCTAGACTATAGGGTTACTGATTGCAGAGTGGCGGATAGATAGGGCTATTTTGTTGTACGCTAGTACTGTATAGGAATAATGAAAAAGTGGGAAAACCCGGGGACAGTCGTTAGACTACACTGGTATAAAGTCTACCAGGTACCAGAGAGTATCCGCCCCCTACGCCTGTGTACTTGTAATCTCACGTTCATTTTGCGATACCCAGTCTTGTGACGGCTTGCTCGCGACCTGTGTCCTTGCGCTATTTAATAAATGCTTGTATTTCGCCGTGCCCGTTGATTTCGCTTTAACAGCGCAGCCGAATGCGATTCGGACGGACAACTTCGAGAGTCGGGGAGTACATTTTCCAGAAATAGAACTGAACCCGTTGATTCCCCAGCGGGTGTTCGCGGCGGGAGCCTAAGACAACGCGGAGGGGTGGTCGCGCCAGTGGAGATCGAGGAGTCTCTCTTGCAGCCGGGCCAGGATGCGCCCTTGCGGGGAGACTCGCTTAACCTTTTTGCCACATTGGTGCCACCGCCTCTGCGCAAATCGAAAAAAAACTTCGCATCCGGTGAGTGACACAACGGAAGGGTTCTTTATTTTCAGTACTGCCTGTAGAGTACAAGGCTTCGCATGGGTGTGACATCAACGGAGCATACACGGCAGCTGTGATCAGCATTGTTGCAAAGGTCATCAGATTACCAGTACTAGTCACCCGCACGCAGTCATTGACTCGCGAGTATCAGTCATTTGGGAGTACTCAGTACCACGAGTATCAAAAGCTCAAGTGACTGAGTCTCGGGAGTCCCATGAGCACCCAAAGCTGGGATGACTGGGTACTTGCGATTACCACAAGTATCATTAACTGAAGTGACTGGGTACTCACGAGTACCAAATGAAATGACTGAGTACTCGCGAGTCCCACGGAGTACGAAAAACTGAATTGCCCGAGTACTCCCGAGTTCCACGAGTACGAAAGGCTCACATAACAAAGTACTCGCGATTACCAAGAGTACGAAACGCTGAAATGACCGAGTACTCGCGAGTACCAAATATGCTACAATGAATAGTCCTCGCGAGTTCCACGATTACGAAAAGCTAAAATGACTGATTACCCGCGAGTTCCACGAGGGCCAAAACCTGAGATGAATGAGTACTCCATGACTACCACAAGCTGAAATGACTGAGTATTTGCACGAATACGAAAATCTGAAATCATTTAGAGTACTTGCACCAGTACGGAAATGTAAAATGACGTGAGTGCTCGCACGAGTACGGAAAGCTGAAACGACCCAAAACTCATATAGTAAGTACTCGCGAGTCCAAGTGTCCCAATACGTTCGTGCTTGGGTCTTTGGAGAGGTGTTTATATCCTGGCACCATTTAGCTGCTGTGAATTTATAGTCAGCCAGAAACCGGCAAATAATGTGTGTGTGTTATTTCAGTATTGTTTCATATACTCCCCCCTACAGTTAGAAACACGGAAGACATCTGGCTCAAGTCCCTGCTTGCTGTCAGCTGGAATAACTTGGATACTCGCGCGTCCCACGAGTGCCCAAAACTGAATTTGCTCGAGTCCTCGCGAGTATCACGAGTGCCAAAAGCTGAAATGACTGAGTACTCGCGAGCCCCACGGGTTGGGATTACTTGAGTATACGCGAGTAAAAAAACTGAAATGACTGAGAACACGCGAGTCCCACGAGTACCATAACCTGAAATGACTGAGTACTCGCGAGTACCAAGAGTTACCAAAAGCTGAAATGACTGGTACTCACTGGCACTGGAATCTGACGAGTTTTGCATTGCTGCTTCATATATGCATAGCGCTATGCTTCAGTAGTAGCATTTCAGCCGATATACAGCAGTCAAAGCCAAGCAATTCGTCAGCCAGTTTTTTGTGCAATCCTACGTGATCACCGCCGGTGTAAAAACTTGGGGCCTACCAGGTATGTTTATAGTGGCATATACAGCTGTGGAGTCGTTAACGTGTGATTGCCACATTTGGCTCTTGCAGAGGCTATCTTGTGCGCTCAATGGCGGTTGTCTTCTCCACAGGCAGTCAAGGTTTGCGTCCCATGACCCTTGCGCACGGCAGCGCAGTTCACGGTGTGTGCTCACGTACCGATCGGAGATACAAGCTTTCATGTCTAGCGTGCAGATGCAGAAACTGAGATGCTGGGGATTCGCGATGCTTGTGACTCTCCCTACTTGTGATGTAACAGGACTTGACCGTGTGCTCCCGCCACTCCCTCTCGCAGTTGTGGACTATGCTGTGGAGGCGTCAAATCTCGCGCACCGCATCCTTCTTCTGCGCAAGGTGTTGGAGGCTGGCAATGGCGGACAGCAATAAACGGCTACATCAAATCGAGTTTAGGGCTCTAGCACCAAGACGGCTTCGAAGACCTATGGGAGGGGCCCGTGAACACCGTCAGCTGGATAATATATCCCGATTAGTGGATTGACTTCCGCATGCCATGGTTCACTCTTTCGTTGCCGAATACCAGGGTATACTATAGGTTCTTGAGCAATATTGACATTTCCCAGGTATTTCGTAATACGAGTGGAATGCTATCCGGACGGAACAAGGTTGTCAAGGTTGCCACACCGCCTGCAAGGGTTGTTATACAACGACCATCCGTGACAACAAGAAGGCCTACCCTAGTTTGCTCAAGTCAACACCGCCAGACCGTGCTGGGTTTCCGGTACTGCGCATGCGCAGAAGGCCGGCAACCCTACTGCTGTAGCTGCAAGAGATGACGCAATGCTTGCACCACGTCGCCGTGTCCCTTCAACAAAGCAGCACGGGCCTCTTCGCTCGTGACCTCCAACTCCTGGATAACCACGTCGATGTCTGCCGCTGAAATCTTGATGCTTGCTTCCGAGCTGTATGTACCGCAAAAACACCAGCGCGAATGCAGCATCATCGCAAGGAACACAAAAGGAAAAAAGGATTAAAAATAAGAGGTGGCGGTTGAAAACTTGAAAAACAATGTCGAGGCGAACCTAGTGGCACCAGCGTCAAACATATGAAATACCTCACCAGACCCCTGGCGCGTCCCGTGAGCTTTCGTGCACCACCCCACCTCCGATCATTCTCACTAGCGTTATTAATACCACTATGCGGTGATGGTGATGTTATTTGAGATCTTCAAACCGTTGCCTACGTGTACCCCATGAGACACCAGCTCTCTCGACCGTCCCCGCCGAAAAAAGGGACCCCGCAGCCAAACTCCGCCAGCGGGGAGCGTCGAAAGGTGTCCCCCCGGGGACGGGTTGCTTGACTCCCGGGGTGGGGGAGGATCCCCGGGATGGAGGTTCCTAGTAGTATACGGGGCGTTTCCCTCCCGGCCATTTGTTTTTGTGTTCGATTCCACCACAACCCTGTTTTGGGTATCCATTCGCATGGAAGGCGTTTTTTCCAAGAACGAACCACGATCACCCCCCCCCGGGGTTCACGACGTACCCTTGTTTCGTACGATTTCGTGTCAGGTAGAGCGCTGATTTATGCACGCCCAGGTCAGTGGTTCGAATCCCCCTTTTTTTCCTTCTTTCTTTTTAGGGCATTTTAGTACCACCTGGACTGGCCAAGGCCAGCTTTTAGATTCGTCCTGCGCTTCCGCAACCACTTGGAAATATTATGCCTCCAAATTTGGCTAAAGTCTTACTGGGCTGGCAGCGCATTTGCCGACCTTGATTTTTTTCAAATCCGATTTGAATTCGTCGAGAAAATGAGAAAACATCTATACGAAAGCCCGACAACCGATGGCGCTGGTATTCGGTGTGAACATTCTTTGAGGCATGCCCCAAGTACATAAAGTCTTAAAAACGCCTAAATCGATTTACATCAAGAGATATGGCGTGTTTACGATATCCTATACAAAGTCAAGATATTACGATGAGACCCAAAGAATCTGCCATTCTCACACCGCTTTTTCTTTTTTCGACCTCAAATTGTTTTCACGTCTTTCTTACGGGCAAGACAAAGAGATTCATAACTGCACCTCCTTTTTTCTTCTTTTTTTTCGTCAGTTTTGGTCATAAACATTTTTTGGTTATTTTTAAATATATATGCCTTGGCTCCCGAAAAACCAAAAACGAGTGGTACAGTACTTAATCCCTCGGGAAGACTATGATGAAACCGTGTCAAATTTTCGTATCAAGGCTCGCAAAAACGGACTGAGAACGTGCGTTTAGCCCTACAAAGCTGGTCTTGGCCAGCCCAGCCTGTACAGCTGTACTAAACCCCATACGATTTGTATGAAACTGAAACACACACTTTTGGACCAATTACCGGTACTTGGGCGGGTGGGTGAGTGTGTAACGTGTCTTTTTTAGTCCGCTGGTGATGCAGCGTACCACTACTGTAATTAAGATATCATTTTTTAGTGTGACGGGTGTGCTGTAGTGAGTGTACTGCGTTGATAAATAGTACCAGGTACATCCGTACGCATTTTTGCGAGCGAAGCGACATGGGAATTTACACGGCGAGATCGGCGAAGCCGGGGATCCGTCCCGCCCGACTGAAAATCTCCAAACCCTTTTTTCTTCATTTTTCCTCAAACCTTACCTCCACTACCAATAGCGCATACCTGGTACAGCAGTTGACGAAACTCGAAACTATCCGCCAGCACGACTTCGAATGTGTCAGATTCGAAAAGCAATTTCGAAATCAAATGATTTTGGTAAAAGGCTATACGTAAAGAAGAGCATACCTTTATATAATCAGATGAAAAAAATTGCCATCAAGTGAAAAACTACGTCAGGATCTTCAGAATAGAACCCAGGCAAGGCACCAAGCACCGAGCAAAGAACGCTATGTGACTTGTGATCAGTAACAGCACTAGCGGACGCGAACGGCTGACATAAACTGTACGTTACACTTTGGCGGCTAATGAGCCAGTTTTGAAGCAAGTTTTTTAGAGGTTTAAACTTGGCGCTGAACGACTGTTCTGTTTGTTACCTGGTACCTAATTTTTCAACTTCCGAATCCGAGTGTAGCTTTTACGATAAAAACCTACCGCAGGTACTATTTACGAGATTCATCATCTAATATGTGTATTCCCTAGGTTTACCTAGGGCATCTAGAAGCAAATTTAATTTCCTGTACTAACGGACGAAAAAACGCCCCAGTGGTATAGTGGTTGCCCTCGAATACTTCTATCAATATCAACAGGTTTGGTCCAGGAGTTCGAATCCTAGTGTCTCACCGTGGTGAACTTGTGAATTTATTAGTAAAATATACCAGGTATAAAGGGATGAACTACATAGAGAGCGCCCAGCGTGTGTAGGCGCAATTCGACCCGAGTCAACGAGAGAGGAAAGGGCGAAGTCTTCTCGCCATAAAATTCAAGGCACGGACAGACGTGGGGTATACTATGAACAATCTCATGCATGCCCGTAGTCCTATGATCATAGACCCTCGTATCCCTACAACGTGGGGACGGGGCACGTCGGGTTGTCACCGACCAGGCAGGCAGACATTGATTGATTGCACCAAGCGCGGAGCGCCGTGGGGTGTTGAACGAGTCGCATGAAGGGTGAATTGAACGGTTTGTGGGGCGAAGGGGGGGGGAGAATCTTCCATGGCCCCGGAACTGAGTCACGGCTATGAATAGGAGGGAGATAAAAAAGAAGGGCGAAGATAAATCATGTGATGGAAATCGACAAATAAAAAGAATGCAAATCCAAATATATACGCACAGCAAGCAGTACAGCGGTACCCGCAAGGGGGCAATCGCCCCAGGGCTCGAAGGCTCACGAGGCGCGCATCTGCACGGATACTGTTAGGTCGATGGCTGACCCCTGGCGAGCGGCGACGGCGCCCTGACAGGAAATCACATAGTATGCCGAGCGTGTTCGGCAAAGCGAGCACACATTCTCGGCTCTCTCGTTCTCGAAGCACTCTCCAAAAGTCAGATTGTGGTCAATAATGAATAGCGACAGCAGTGCTACGACTCGTAGATAACGCCGGGTATTTACTTATCGACACCTCCTGACCGCTTATCCACCGCATTGCTTTCTCCCCGCGACGCTGCTGCAAGAGTTCTGGCAGAGGGCCGCGCGGCCGCTGCAGTCCGTGTGTGGCAGACTAGTCGGTGCCTGCTGCTGCTTGCTGTGGAGTGTTGCGTGTAAAAAACCTATCAAAGTTAATTTTTCAAAATCAGATTGCTACCTGGTACACCTTTTGCCTTGAGCAAACAGAGCTTCATATTGCTCAAGGTAGCTGTGTCATACAGGAGATGACAAAAACCCCGATGAACTTGCTCCGATTTTGAAGGCGTAAGATTTTGTGCTTTTCTTTTTGTGAAAATGGGCCATGTTTCAACCTCTACAAATCTTGAATAAAAAAAGGCCTGGCTGGTGTTTTAGGTTGTAGTTTATCGAATACGCGCCCCGAAATATCCGGTAGAGCTTACCGCATCCTCGAGAAAATGGTTGACGCACACTACTGTGGACGAGACGAAGAGGGCTAGACCCTAAAAAAAAACATTTGTTTCGTTCGGTTAGGGCTACAGCAGTTACATTGTTAGACTCCTATCGTACATGTTAGCGATTATCTCCAATACCAGGTACGTGGTAATCTGCCATCGAAAAAACTAGAAACACTTCCAAAATTACTCGTACGCAGAAAAGTAAAATAAGTTTGTTGTAACGCCCCACAGGCATGACATACTCAAACAATGGACAGGTTGTCCAGCACAGATTTCATGTATGATGGACTGTAGTTATCTATTGCAAGAGCATTAGGTAGGCCCACCTCGATTCGTTGGCGGGTAATAGTGCCTGTGCCGGATCGGCTAAGCTTGAGAGTGCGTTCTGAGTTTGCTCGGTGTCCAGTTCCTTTTCCTCGACAAAATCCGTCACCTTCTCCAACGCCGCATTGTGCTCCTCCACCTCCGTCATTGCTTGATATACCAACCTGTTCAGCCTGAAACCGAAGCCGCGAGGATTGGGTTAACCATAAACCAAGGCCGCTCATCGTTCGCTACATGTATGATACACAGGACGTGACGTTAACGGTTAACCTCGTTTAGGACCAACGTACTGCTGTATGGCCACAAAAAAAGACGTGCGGTCTTATCAACTGTCTCGTGCGCGCGCAGCTCTACGACTACGAAGCATTACATTGCTCACGTAGCGTTCAAATCGTTATACGTAGGTACTTCTTGTCGTCGTTATGTGTTTTCGACGATTTACCCCTCTGATTCTCACGAGGGTCCTTCAATTCAGCATGGGTACAAGATATTGGGAGGTGAGGTCGCTAAAGCGTCCCTGGTGCGATTTTTATACCAGTATGCTGCCAAGGTCGTTTTGACTCGGCTTCTGTGTCCTGTGTCCTGGATCCTGTGTCCTGTGTCCTGGATCCTGTGTCGAAAACAAGTCCGATACATCCTTCTGGTACACTACTGTAGTAATAGGGGTTACTAGGCTGATGCCAATGGAAACACTATCTTGAAATTTTTAGATTTCAAACTATTAAATATTGTATAGGACAACACCTGAAGCTATTATCGTACAAGTGGGTAAACGGGAGTTGTTTGTTTTTTATTCGTGTGCATGGGCACTGGCTAAAGGGGGGTAAAATCCCAAAACATTTTCAGCCCAACGGGGGTATAGGGAAAACAGGCCCGCCGCAGGGGTCCGCGCGTGCTCCAGCCTGCCTCAAATTAAATTATGACATGCTGGCAAGACGCCAGCAGCCCATGCCGAGCACGCACCCCATGTCTATATTTCGGCACGTTATTGGGGCTAACGACACTGTACTGTAGCGCAGGAGGGCGTCAAGGATCCTCCCGTGTGACTGCAAATTTGGAGGGGGTCATACCCCCGCAATTCTAGTTTTGCAGCACCCGTTTGACTAGGATTCCCCCCCATTTGACCGAAAATATACCCCTTTGGGACCACTCATACCAACTTCCGCCGTGATTCTCTTCTGGACAGACCCACGAAGGAACATCGGTCGACGGTCGATGTTCCGCTGGGGGTCAGTTTTCGGGTTCGTTCAAAACAGAGTCACGTCGGAACTTCGAAGCTGTCCAGAGTGGAGTATTTTCTTGTCAAATGGGGGGAAAACCTACTGTAGTGGAACGGGTAGGCAGTACCAGTACATAAATATAAATTCTAGTGATACTAGAATTGCGGGGGCATTCAGCAGTACTTGACACCTACAGTAATAAGAAACGGGAAACGTGGTTCAGGCTGGGTTTCTCATTCTAAAATGAGTGCGTTCTACACTAAACTCCTTATCACGACTCCCGGATTTCTTACGAGTGTTATCCTGCAAACACCAACCTGCCTTTCATAGACGTATGCCAGTGGAAACGCGAAGTCAAAAAGTTCTTTCAAATTACAGCCGAAAACATCTCCGTACCGCCGCTGTGCGAAAAAAGGCAAAAAATGTTTCATGCTTTCTTCTTGTTTTTTTAACGGCTGCAGGTGGCGCGATTTGTTTCTTCTCGTTGCAAATTGCCAACACGCTGCTAAAAATCTGAAAGGATAGACGCTCGATCTCGACATAGGCCCAACCCACAGCCAACCCGCTTGGTGTCGGGAAAGGTCCACTAGTATAGATGACGGCCTAGAAGAAATTAGGTGGATCCATGGTCTAAGGGGCAAGAGCTTGCCGGCGGCGTTCTACGGTATCCTCCCAAACCTGAAACAAAAACTATTTTTTGCCATTCGACACGGATCGAGAAATTTTGTCATCTGTTTTGAGCACACCAGCGGCCGACTGTTTTTAGTCGTACGTCTGGCCAGCGCCCGCCACGTCACTGGCCATTGTGTGAAGACGGTGACCCTAGGGTGGGTCGAAGCCCCTAACGCGCTCACTCCGTTAATAATTCATGACGCAGTCGTCGGTTTCGTCGATCGATGTTTGTCGAGGACGCGGAATCTCGCCGTTTCGAACCAAACATCCGCCTGAGTTTTTCTGAAGCCAATCTTGGCCCAACATCGGCCCCAGAATCGTTTTTTTCGGGATTTTCCAAAAGATTGGAACTTTCCGTTTTAAGAAACGTGCCCATAGCATAAGCTGTGCCTGAAAACTTGTGATGGGTATCTTTGGAGTTCAAACTTTTCGTGGGAACTTGCGTTTCCATTGGCATAGGTCTGATTGCATGTTTTCTTGGTAGGTATCCTGTACTGCTGTATACCCCCCAAATTGTTTGCAAAAGGGGGGATCCTGTGCACCCTCCTGCGCCATGGTGCCGTTGGCCTCAACAACGTGCCGGAAAAAAAAAGGTGCGCGTTCGGCATGTGTTGCGGGCGTCTTGGCAGCACGTCAGTATTCAATTCAAGGCAGGCTGGGGCAATCGCGGGCACTTGCCGCGGGCGTTTTAACTTTTACCCCCTCGTTTGGCCGAAAAAGAGACCTTTGGTCAGTACCCTTTTTCCAATATACCAGATAGACAGACTTTGCCTAAATATCTCCCCAGCTTTCGGAGGACACCCTCGGCAGTTCTCTCCTCTCAGAGGACCTCCTCAGCTCTTTAATTGCCGACGGAGGCTTTCTGTTTACAGGGTTGATCGTAGAGTTTATCTTTCCCCCCTCTTTTTCCTTTCTTTCGTTGTTCCGCGTTGAACTAATTTAATCCTCTACCGCAAGTATTTGGTTGCGGCATGTGGGTGTGCTCTTTACAATGAACCGTTATTTATACGTGATACCCCTGGTACCTGGTATACAGCAGTAGATGGTATTAATAGTATACCTGGTATGGTAGTCCGCCTTCAACTTCTTCAACAAACAACACCACAGTCCAATCCAGTCCACCATCATTCCAAGCCCCACAACCAAGCTACTATTAGCATCACATCACAACTATTAGCATCACAACTATTAGCGAGGACACGAGAAGAGCCATCATAGCTTTTCTTACCCCACTGACCTCTGACCTCTTCGCACGCGCAAGTGACCCATTCATTGTATCAAGCCGTGAGCGTCCTCGGTCCTCTTTAACCTTTACACTTTGTTCTATATACATGCTTCCTTGAGCGAGCGCAGCGTGCGGCGTATAGTCGGCCGCGGAGCGCAGCCTCGTAAATGATGCGCATGTGGGCGTATACAGCACACGGGGCTGCCGGAAGCATTACCGCATATCATACCAGACGAAGGTGTGTATCACCCTATACGTTGTTTACCGAACACCCCATACCACTCGGGTGACGAAAAAATAGTAATCCCAAAACAACTCGTACCAGGTACCAAGGTACCTGGTATAAAATACCAGGTACAGGTATTAATAGTAATACTCAATTTATCAATCACCGGGGTACGTACACCCCCAGCGGTGTCATGCCCCAGGATCAGTATGACACCCCCAAGATATCACCTGGGTGATACCGTCACGTGACAAAAAGCAAGCAGTGCCCACAGGCGTGCGAGCGTACCACAGCATACTATTAATATCATAATCAGAGAACCAACAGATGGAGGTGGAGGAGGTGCAAGGCCCTGCGAACGCGTGGCCCACAGCAATAAAAAACTCTTCTGCGGCGCCAGTGACTGCTGCTACCAGTACTCAAGGCTCGATCACGTGTTTATTGTGGCAAACCACCCCCATGCCTCCAGCTGCTGCTAAGGCCCCCCACTGCTATGCACAGCTCGCCGAGAAGGCAGCGCAAGCCCCTGCCACCAAGGCTCCCGCAGCAGAGCCCATCGACAAGCAAGGCACTGCATCTGCTGCTGAGGCCCCCACAACGGATGTGCAATTAGGCAGCAAAAGCTCCAACCACTGATTGAAACCACACCTTCGTGGGTAGCAAAACATCCAACCACAGACTGCCATCACACCCGCACACCCCTTCCTGCTTGGACTACGATGTGTATTAATAGTATTAATAGTATTAATAGTATTAATAGTATTAATAGTAGCCAAACTCATTCGCATATCACACCCATTTTATCACCCTCCCTCGAGTATATACCGCCCTGGTCACCACCCTATTATAGTCATACGCTGTATCAGAACCCCAAACTTGAACACCCAATTTATCACCCGGGCACGCTGTGTATCACACCCCCGGAGTATAACACACAGGGTCATACTGTATCATTCGTAAAACCAGAGGGTTTATCACCGGGGGTGTGATATACACAGTCATATACCTGGTACCACGGTAGTCACGTGGGGGCAAAACTCGCACGTTGTACCAGGTACCAGGTACTCGTATGTGATGGGTGGTAAGTGTCAAGACCATAACGGTGGCAAACTGGTATACGTGTGCATATATCCAATATCACACGCCAAGCACACCATGCATCCAGTATCCAGCATCCAGTGCTTTACTACTCGCGTGCATTTGGAAATACAATGAATACTCTGTTTGCTGCTGGTACTTCTGCAATGAATATCACATGTACAGCGTGCAGCAGTACCTAACCTCTGGTACCACCTGTTTGTTACCTGTACCTCTGCCGTTCACCCTCGTCTTTCTCTATTCATAATATACTGCCACTATGTTACGTACGGAAGCTTCTTTTGATAGGAAATATTTCCGGTGCGCACTTACTGCATACATCACGTTGTCTTACCGTCTGCCCGCCTAGGGCCTCCTTCCTCTGTTACGTTCCTCTGTTCTGGCCTCCCTGCTACCTTCTGGCTCACTGCTGCTCAGCTCGTGGTTATATGCGGGAATATTGATTTGGTAGTTCCCGGATGCGAAATCCACAGAAACAAAATTGAAACCCAATTTCAAACACAATTTCACCTCACCGCCTCACCGCCCGATCTTCCGTGCCACGATCGAGATATCGAGATCGGCAGATCAGCGGGCAACTCAGCAACACGAGCTCGGCAGGCTTGAACAAAGTTGCGAGTTGAACGTTCGGTAAACTGTGGCCGGCTAGTCTGAATGTCGCACTGATACCTCAACGAGGCCAGCTCGAAAGCGTTTATTGTCATGAACGGATCCAGCGGAGTTTCAAACTCTAGTACAACGGCCGATGGAGCACAAGGACATGAGGTTGCGGGAGACAGCATCGTGTTGGAGGAAGAGATTGACCCCAACTACGTCCCTACACAGGTATGGATGACTGCAGATGCGATTGCTTCGTGCTCGGGTGCTCGGAGATCCAGCCCCATTGTTTTGCTGGGCCGACATTAACGTTTGTGTTTGAGCAGTGTAGTAAAGAACCGCCGTTGAGCTTCCCGTTCACTTTCACTTTCACCCCTCCCTGCTCCCTCAGGATGAGGTCCGTGAATATGCGAAATGGCTTGGAATGGAGCTTGAGGACGATCGAGACCTCTTTTGGATTGCCAAGGAGGGTCTTAAAGCACCTCTACCAGAGAACTGGAAGCCTTGCAAGACTGTAGACACGGAAGAGATCTACTACTTCAATTTTGCAACGGGTGAGCAAGTGAAATGATCTGGCCCTCCGAGAACGAGATGCCCGCGTGGTATGGTACTCGCACGTAACACCTGCACCAGCGAGATACTACTGTTTTGTACCTGGGATTACTATTCATAGTTTTTTTGTACGTATCATGTCACCAGGTAGATATTATTTACTGCCGCATGGAAGCACAAACACGCACCGGAGTATAACGAGTACAGAGTACCTCATATACCATAGCAGGTACCTATTTTTAGTATACCCCATTCGAAAATTGGTACCAGGTATTAATAGAGCTATTAGACCTATTTCTATGCCAATGGAAACGCGAAGTTCAACAAAAAAAAAAAAAAATCCCCGTAAAAAAAAACGTCGCGAAAGAACGTCGTCTCATCAGTTATTTTCAGGCAAAATAAATCGTCGCGAAGTTGGCCGTGACGTTTGAACCACAGTTTGTCGAGTAGTCTGCGGAAATGATGTAGATCTCGACGTTCGGCCCGCTTTTTCATCTACCAGGTATTATATTTCCTGTGCCGATTGCACATTCCTCATACTCTCATCACCTACCAGATACAGAGCATGAACCCGCAAGAGCTAATACCTCCGGTTATCAACTGGCGCTACTGCCGTTGTACACCCCTTCCAGTGGTGGGTCCAATCAAACCACGTGTGTGTTGATTACTGTATGTATGCCTGAAGCTCGTACAGCAGCAGTTGCCGGACGTACGAGTACATAAAGCAAACACACCAGGTGTCATACCTGGTATTACTACTACTACTACTACTACTACTACTACTACTACTACTACTACTGCTATAGTGGTATAAAGCACTCGTATCTGGACAGCAAGCTTCAAAAACCCAAAATCATATGGAGCGATCCTCCGTCCTGCTTCTTCGTACATCATACTCGTACGAACGCCATATATATGCTCCGAATGACCCGCTACATACAACCTCAAGCACAGCCTGCTGCGGTACCGCCGCCTGCGTTATTCCCCCCCTGCTCATCATCCTCGTCCTTTTCATCTGCCTCCTCCACCCCGCTCGAACCTCCAACCACAGCAGCAGCTCCCCCACCTCTCGTGCCCACAAATTCCAACTCCGGTGAGCGACCCAGCGAGCCAAAGCTATCATCCAGACGCACTGGAGAGCTGTTGCTCCTGGTCGCCCTCACAGGGCCAACGCCACCCCCCTCGACCCCCAGTCCGGCATGCTGCGGCTCTCCACAGCCTTGGCGATGGTCTCGGCTCGGCGGGGTGCCAGTGCAAAGGGAATGCCTTTTGCGCTCGCTGTTGGTGTGGTTGCATGCCCCTTGCTGCGTGCATCCGAGGACATGTTTCCCCTCGTCGACAAGAAACTCAACATGCGATCAGCGCAGAGCTGTAGATGGGTTTCACACAAACAGAAAGCAGTATCTATCTCCCGCGGTGCCGGCCGGCCACACGTTGAAGCGGTATTGTCGTCGTGGTACACTGCTGCTGCTGTGGATTGCTTACAGCGCAAGAGATGAGGGATGCCAAGGCTGGGAGATGGGGATGGCCTGGCTGCGGTCTGTTCGCAGCTTCATCCTCACGACGAAAAAAAATATGCCGTAGAAGTACCTCTCGTCAGATTTTTTCGTCGTGGTAAAATTTCTAGGTTTTTGAAATTTTACGTATAATTTAGCGGCGTAACCTCTACACGACTTTCTTTTGGCGAGACGACGATCTCATCGACTTTGTTTTTTTACGGGGAAACCCTATATTGCTTTAAAAAAACAGCCGAAAAATTTCGCGTACCGCCGCTGTGGGAAAAAAAGAGAAAAATGTTTGATTTATTTCTTTTTTTTTCCCCAACGGCTGCCGACGGCGCAATTTGTGTTTTTCTGGTTGCAAATTGTCAACACGGTCATCGAAACCAGCTGGTGCGACGGTCAACGCTCGATCTCGACATAGACTCAGCCCACGGCCAACCCGCTCGGTATCTGGCTAGGCCAACGAATATAGATGACGGCCTCGAAGATATCAGGTGGATCCATGATCTAGGGCGCGAGAGCTTGCCGGCGGCGTCCTACGGTATCCTCCCAAACCTGAAAAAAAGTACCTGGTATATGTTTTGCCGTTCGAGCCGGATGGAGAAGTTTTGTCTTCTGTTTTGTGCAAACCAGCGGCCAAATGTTTTTTTATCATGCGCCTGGTCAGCTCCCGCCACATGACACCGGCCATGGTGTGAAGACGGTGACCCTAGGGTGGGTCGGAGCCCCTAACGAGCGTACTCCGTTCAGAATTCATGACGCAATCGCTGGTTTTGTTGATCGATGTCTGTCGAGGACTCGGAATCTCGCCGCTTCGAACCAAAGATCGGCCTGAGTTTTTCTCAAGCCGATGTTGGCCCAATATCGGCCCCAGATTTGCTTTTTTCGGGCTTTTCCAAAAGTTAGACCTATGCCAATGGAAACGCGAAGTTGATTTTTTTTTTTCAAATATATGGCTTTAAAAAAACAGCCGAAAATTTTCTCGTACCGCCGCTGTGGGGAAAAAAGAGAAAAATGTTTGATTTTTTCTTTTTTTTTCCCCAACAGCTGCAGGCGGCGCAATTTGTGTTTTTCTGGTCGCAAATTGTCAACACGGTGATCGAAACCAGCTCGTGCGACGATCGACCCTCGATCTCGACATAGACTCAGCCCACGGCCAACCCACTCGGTATCTGGCAAGCCCAACGAGTATAGATGACGGCCTCGAAGATATCAGGCGGATCCATGGTCTAGGGCGCGAGAGCTTGCCGGCGGCGTCGTACGGTATCCTCCCAAACCTGAAAAAAAGACTATTTTTTGCCATTCGAGACGGATGGAGCAGTTTTGTCTTCTGTTTTGTGCAAACCAGCGGCCAAATGTTTTTTTATCACACGCCTGGTCAGCTCCCTCCACATGACACCGGCCATGGTGTGAAGACGGTGACCCTAGGGTGGGTCGGAGCCCCTAACGAGCGCACTCCGTTCAGAATTCGTGACGCAATCGTTGGTTTTGTTGATCGATGTCCGTCGAGGACTCGGAATCTCGCCGCTTCGAACCAAAGATCGGCCTGAGTTTTTCTCAAGCCGATGTTGGCCCAATATCGGCCCCAGATTTGCTTTTTTCGGGCTTTTCCAAAAGTTGGGAACTTTTTTTTTTTTAGGTGGCCCATAGGAAGCGTGTTCTGAAATTTTTTGGCGGGTATCTTTGAAATTCAAACTTTTTATTGCAACTTCGCTGTACCATTGGCATAGGTCTTAGGAACTTTTTTTTTTTTTTACGTGGCCCATAGGAAGCGTGTTCTGAATTTTTTGGCGGGTATCTTTGAAATTCAAACTTTTTATTGAAACTTCGCTGTCCCATTGGCATAGGTCTTGGGAACTTTTTGTTTTTTTTTCGTGGCCCATAGGAAGCGTGTTCTGAAAAAAATTGGTGGGTATCTTTGAAATTCAAACTTTTTATTGAAACTTCGCTGTCCCATTGGCATAGGTCTTTACGTAGGCACTGGTACTATAGCTCTAGAAAGGAGAAGGATTCCTGACTGCATCAGGAGCAGCCAGGAACCTGGATCCGACCAGCAGTTTGGGCCGGAGGCGCCCCTGGGGGGTCCCGCTGGAGGCGCCTTGCCGGGGGCACCTTTATTCGCGATTTGGCTTCATACCAAAAAATGTCTGCTTTTGGCACGTGTCTAGGCAATGGGAATTAGTTGTTCTGGGATGGTGGATTGACCCAAGGAAAAAGTCGAAAAAAGAAAAAGAAAATGTCGAGAAATGCGAGCCAAATATAAGGGTGTGTCTCAACCCTTTTTGGACCGCAGTCCCGTTTTGGGGACAACTTACTTAGAATTTGAGTGTTTTGTCCCCAAAACGGGACTGCGGTTCTAAAAGGGTTAACCCCCCCCCAGAGAGCATTGGAACGAACCGAATGGAATATTATTTGCCGCATGAATTGGTGTTGATTGGTTGTGGGAAACGAATATATTCAGCGCAGCGCGAGAAAAACAGTTTATCTAGGAAGAGAAAGAAGAAGTGCTGCACCCCTTTTTCTTGTTTGGGAGGACCGAACGGCCGGACCGAACGGGAACAAGTAGCAGATTGTTTGATGTAGATGGACACCACCAAAGATGGATGTGGGCACTAATTTGCTTTGGCATGTTCAAAAGATACCGTTCGTGCCGATTCGCTGTTCGGCTGGCGAGGCCCAGGTTTCTGCATGGACCCAAACACGTTTTTTTAGATAACGGAACGAATGACCACGAACAGCCTCGTTCCGTTCCGCTTGTTCCCATGCTCTTTGATGGGAGTTAAGACACGCCCTAACTTGACGCAGGCGTGTACGGAACACCGCTGTACTGTTTGTTCTTTTATTTTCTCTATGATGCGCACGTGCGATGGGTCTTCGTTGTATTATGAGGCGTTTTCGTGAGATGTACACACGTAAATTGTCTATCCTGGAATCCTGGCGTCTCCCCCAGCGGAGATAAACTGCCGAGACCGGTGTACCGCCAGCCCAGTAGCGATCCCTAAAATTTAATGCAGGAGATTGACTGACATTTGGCAAACGGGTGCGATTGTCTCGGCAGCGGTGCATAGTGTACACGTATTTGATGCTTGAATTTATGAATTTATCGCACTGCATGCATCGTGATTGAAGTCCGATGGACAGCAGTTGCAGTGCCATTGCTTCGTGCTAGACTCCAAACGCCAACAACGACGAATGCCGACGACATGGCTGCAAAACAGTTGTGTTGTCATATACCTGGTCTACGTAGCTTGCCGGTTGTTCGTTCCTCTCGTCTCTGAAATATCGTCGTTTCCCACCCTTTCTTGCTCCGCATCGGGGTTGTGATGTGTGAAGAACAAACCAGGTGAATAAGCATGTGTGCTATTTATATCATATCAGCCAAAAGGTATACCAGATGCCAGGTACCGTGTGATGTATGATATGATACTGGCCCCCTGTTGGAGAGCAGGGGTGGAGATTTGTGAAGTTAAACTCAGCATTTCACCTCACCCGGATGTAGGGGAGTTGATTGTAGTTACGAGTATGTAGGTGAGGTTTAAATCGCGACTACGGGAATATTTGGGCGCCATCCCCGGGTTTTAGGCCTTGCGTTTCGCGTATTCCCGCCATGTGCGTCCTCTCCAGCGCGTCAGCCAACTCCCACAGACCTGCGCGCAACGACAGCGAACCCGTGCAGCAGCGCCTCTCGTGATGAACAAACTCTAACCCTACGAAGATGTATCGCCTACCAAAAGACTCTCACGTCTAACCCCGTCGCTGCAGCTCTCACAGACCGAAGCCCGGCACCTACACCACTACTAACAACCCTACTGTAACTAAGACCCGAACCGCAACCCAAAACGCAAGGGCTGACATCCGGTGATTTTTTCTTGACTGCAGTATGGGCCTGCCAATAAGAAACACCTACGTAATACGAGGAATGCTTGAAACCTTATTGCGGCCCAAAGCTTGAGCACCCTTGGACTTGGGCTAGTGTGGCTAGTGTATACCAATAGGATTCAGTGCAACGCTCGCCATGTTTTATTTATGCAAATTCCTTACCATCCCCCCAAAAGTGAGTATTCTGTTCTTGTTGGGTTATTTCTTATTCGAGGGCTTACACTGTAATTAATGAGTATTCTGTTCTTGTTGGGTTATTTCTTATTCGAGGGCTTACACTGTAATTATATTCATAAATGTCCCCGCACAAATCTTGAGTTAAATATCGCCTACGTGGTCGTGGCGTTCTGGCCTCCGAGTACTTTGCTACAAGAAAACCAGTAGCCTACCGAGTCGCTGATCGGTAACAGCAGTGGTGTCGTCAGTTTAGGTGTACCAAGCAGCCTATTATAGCTTTCTTCACAATATTCAGTAGCATGGAATACTATTGAAATAGGGGTATATACTTAGGCATGTATGCGTTAATTGTGCTTGGTATTAGAGTAACACTACACAAAGGTACCTGGTATCCAACATAAGGATAGCCATCAGCGTGCGGCGTAATTGGAATTTTCCGAGAAAATACTCTTGGTACGTAGTCGGTCGTCGGTCGTCGGAGCAATAGAAACGCAACAACACGGGGTACATAGGTGATCAACCTCCGTGAGCAATCAGCAAGGTACACTGATGCGGTTCGCTCAGTACAATTACCCGTAGTAGGGTGCATCTAGCCGTAGAACCGAGATCGTAGTTGGTTGTTGCTCCCACCAAGCTCACAACCAATCTTCTTAGCTCTGCCTGATATTTTATGAGTAGGTTTAGCAGTCTGGGAGAAGGGATCTTTAGGGATGTTTTTGACTTGAAAAATGGCCACCGTGGTCTGCACTTCGGAATCGTCGTCCGCAACTGAGAAATTTCCTGGTTCGATGCAAACGCGGCGCAGCCCGTTCATGGCGAGTTCTGGCTCGTTTTGGCTGCGGTTTGGGGTCAGGGTTGGGGTTATTATTTTGTGTTCTTCATCTTGGCCCAGAGAGAGCCACCTTGACACATCTTGATACATCTTGATACATCTTGATACATCTTGAACTTGATACATCTTGATACATCTTGAACTTGATACATCTTGATACATCTTGAACTTGATACATCTTGATACATCTTGAACTTGATACATCTTGATACATCTTGAACTTGATACATCTTGATACATCTTGATACTTACATTTCTTCTGAGCAAAGCTCACGAGCACGCCTAACAGCGGCTCTCGCCGAGATTCTGGACTAGTACGTCCGCCACACTGCCACATGCGGACCCTCCGTTGACACTTCGGAGCCCTCGACGTGTTTGACCCTTCGGTAGAGCTGTCGTTCATCGAGTGCGCGTGAAAGTTTACGGCTGGGTTCCGAGCTTCTACTCGCACGTACTCGTACGGCATAGACTTGCTGCTGAGAGTTTCTCTGCAACGCTACGAAGACCATCGTCATCTATCTTGAACTGCTGTTTCGAAGAAAACCGTCTACGTTCCCGCAGAGTTGCCCAAAATCATCGTCATATACTATTAATACAAAGTAATTATGAACTATGGCCTTGCTGCATTTTACATATCACGCATATATTTTTGTAGGTACTTTGTAGGGACTCAGCGAAGACTGCTTGCTTGTGATGTCGTACGTCGTCGCTTCGGTGCTCTACTGTCAATACCAGGAGGTTGATAAAGCACCAGCTGTTTTTCTTCATCTACGGGTAGTACTTGTTATTGTCATGCGCGAGAGAGACCGACCAGGCTGAGTAGAATGAAGCATTGCTTGGTTTTCTGAGGGGTATTGCTTTCTTTTCTGAGTCCCATCGAGGTATACGTAAGTTCTGCAGAAAGTCACAGTATCACAAGTAACTACATGTGTCTCCGACGTGGCTGGCAAGACGAGACGCGAGAAGGTCAAGTGCAGTGCCCGCAACGTGCCTGACAGCTGGCGTCAAATAAGGGGGGACAAGTGAATGTGCCAATTACTGTAGAAGCGCGCCTGAAGGTAATTTCCGTCAGAGCACCAAGGTTACACAGGCTTATCATGCATGATTCCAAAGAGCTGTCCGAGCTCCCCCAACCCAGCACTTCTTGAGCCTCGATTATGTGAACGAATCGTTCGGGCATGTGTGTGGGGATTTATTTGTGCAGGAAGCATGGCGTGTAAGTAACTTTCGACTTTCGCAAGCTACCCCACCGCCCCAAAGTCTTCAAGCCAGCACGAAACCAGGGTAGGTTCCCGAGTCGCAGGAAAATTAACGAAGAGTACCTATTCGCTCGAATGCTCAGGTGAGAGCACGTGGGACCACCCCTGTGATGAGTACTACCGCAAACTGTATGAAGAGGAGAAGAAGAAGAAGTTGACCAAGGACAAGGCCAAACACGACAAATCGAAACAGCAGGTGATCATGTGGCTCGGGAGTCAGCTCCCCTGAGCCGAGTGGTTGCAAGTCATGATTCACAGCAGGTGGTAACCAGGTGACCCCAGAGTCAGCTCCTCAGATCCGGGCGGGTGCATTTAATCATTTTCTCTACACAGTACAGTAAGTGCGGGTGACATACGACAGGTAGGGGGGTTCTTGTCTAGGTCCGATACTAGAGTGGCTACAGATATAAGGCTGAGGTTATGGTCGCCCTAACTTGTGTCAACCCTCTTGTTAAGTTGCCTCGCATCCGCCTTCATGTCGTGCCCATTCTTTGTTCAACAGGCGAAGAAAGATGTCAACCAGCTTCTGGGGAGAGACAAAAAGAAAAAAGGCAGACCCACACGCAAGCCCGCCATGCATCACCCATCTCCAGAATCAGTTCAGGCCGTGCCATCACCAGCGTCGTCGATTTTCGACCGTAAGCCCTTGCCAGGTATTAACCGGAAGTCGCTTCAAGGTGGCGACAAGGTGGAAGGCCAAGCGACGACGTACTCGCCCCCTCGATCCGAGGATACAAAGCTCCTTTCAGACAGGCCGCCTCCACGAACGCAGCCGAACAACTTGGTGGGGCACAGGCTTTCCCAACATCTGTCAGTGTCAGCGGAAAGCGATGATGCCAACCAGATATCCGAGGATGACAAAGTCGGGGACCGCGTCACGAAGCTCTCCGACAGCAAAGCTCAACTGCGTGAAGGAGATACTGACATTCTGAAGCATCGCATCGATTCAATCACTAGCAGTACAAAAGCAGACCACGCGACGGCACTAAAGGTGAGCATAATATCTGCATCGGAAACCTGAAATACCGTAGAGAAACATGTAAATATTCTACATGGCACTAATATTGCCATATTTTGAGTGCAAGGTTAACGTTTTTGTCTCGACAGCTGCAGAAGGATCAATGCTGCGGCCGTTGTCCCATTCGCCGAGGTTAAAGATATGACGCGGTTGTTGTACTGGTGTGGCCGCTCTTGTTCTAGCATGCCTACTGCTTATAGCTATTACGATTCACTTAGTTGTCTGGGTGGCAAGGAATCAGGAGAACCGACGGCATGGGTCACACATAAATCCGTGGAACATAAGACAGAAAGACAAATCGCACCGTCCTGTGGACAATCTCGTCGTTTTCGATTTGGGTGTTACCCGTGCTTGATATTTGATCCTACGTGAAACTTGGGACGAATTTCGCGAAGTCAACGCCAAGAAGGGAAAGCATCAAACCGTGAAGTCGAATCGCGGGCCCTCCCCGTTTGTCGCCGACCGATAGGCTCGGCACGTTCCGTTGTATAGATCGCACATTCACTTTGTAGCCGAAATCACCTCGTGACTTTCTTCTGCAAGGAAAGCACTCTGGCATACCCATGAAATGAATGGTAATGGTACAATAAGCTGCACAAAATGTGAGGGCTACGGATGGTGGGATGTATTCGAACTTCCAAGGAATACGCCGCGACGGGTCTGGGCCGCTCTGGACGCCATGATATGCTGTAATGTTGACGGGCAAACAGCTTCGCTCAGATAATGTTGTGGCCACTGTAGATCCCACGGCTGATGTCATGGTGAAATGAAATGAAGTACACAAGTGCTGACGACGAAACTTAGGCATGAACTCAATGAGCTCAATATGTTCACTACTTGTGCGCTTCTTTGTTTGGGCAGGATCTGCTCACGAAACATGGTCGGGAACTGGACAGGCTAGAGCAAGCCCACAACGATGCCAAGGGTAGGGCCCCGGCAGACAAGAGCTTTTAGGAGCAGGCGTAATATTGTAAAGATAGATGTCACGTGTACCCGAGTACTCTATTGTAGATTTATATTTCAGTACTCCACAAGCTTCAATCCGCATGTTTTGCGCTTCCAGGCCTTGCACAGGGTTTTTAATCATCACTACGCATGAGTGCTGACTGCAGTAAACGTGCAGGTTTTCAGTTTTTGACGTCTGTGGTAAAAGGACGTATACTTGCCCGCGCGTTCGTCATAGTCCCAACCTTATCGTACTCTCGCTCCCCAGATCAACTCGAGGACGGCCATCGTAGGCATATCACCTCAAAAAAGCGGCAGTGGGCAGCGACTGCAGAGGCCGAGGAGGAGGGAGCTCGGGCCTCCTTGAAAAGCGAGATGGAGCGAACGCGGGCAAGTCACTCTCATGAGATCACCAAACTGGAAGGCATTCTCAAGGACGCCAAAGCGCAGCTGAAACAAGCTGTAGCTGAGACCGAAGAAGCCAAAGAGGCGACAAAAGCCGAGTTGTACGATCTAGAGTCGACCCTAACCGGCTTGAGGCGGCGGGTCGTGGACGGAAAGAGGTCGTTTGAAGAGGACCAGCAAGCAGCACGCAAGGTGGCGGAGGCAGAAGTTCTTCAAGAAGATAAAAAGCTGAGAATAGAGCTGATGCGAGTGGCGGCGGATCTGGAGGACGAGCGCAAGCATGTTGCTGAGCTCGAAGGGCAGCTCAAGAAAGCGAAGAGTAGGACTAAAACGCTCGACGTACAAGCTAAGGACGGCTTCAGCCAGACGACGCATGGGCCTGATATCGGAGACAGCGGTACCGTTGCAAAAGTAGCCCTCTTGGAGGACGAACTTGCACTCCTAGTGCGTGAAAACGAAAACCTTAGGAGCCAGGTTTCAAGAGTAAGCGATCAACGTGGCGACGCGTGCATGCCCACGTGCCTGGCCGAGGCACCAAATCCGGAGCTAAAGGAGATGGCCGGTTTGAAGAGAGAGCTAGAGGAGGCCGACATCAAGTTGTTAGCGATCCATCAAGCCAAAACCCTCGCCGAACAGGTGACTGACGGTTGTGTTATCGTGGGGCACACGCCACACGTCGCACGCCAGGCAAACGTATTGCCCGACTGGTGTACGTTTGATTTTCAGTTCTATCGGTGCGATAGCCAGCGTACGTCCTATGATGATTTCCACGCTAATAAGGTAGAAGCCACAAGCAAAGGATCACAACATGTACAAATAACTACTGGTATACTGTACTACTATTGGTGCCTGACGCGTGCGCCTCACTACCCCTCGCTCAGGATGCAAAGGAGTCGGCGGCTGCACTGGTGAATATTCAAGAAAAGCTTGCTGGTCTTGAGCTGGAAAATGTTCACCTGGTAAAGCAAGTGAGCACCCGCCATTGACACTATCAATAGAAGGCGCAGTTAAGATTCCACAGTTGATTCAGGTATGGTCTGCATTCCGCATTTACTTCAGCGCAGCGCCAGCTTCCGTAGGATGAACACCCCTTTGCCCTCGAGACGCGAGAGGACGTGGCTGGAAAATTTCCGTGAATGCTGGATGGTGCGGTAGTGGGACAGGTAGGTGAATGCGGGTAGGGGTAGCTATATCATGAGTCCGTTTCAGTGTTCTATCTCCGATAGGATGTTTGCAGTCCTGATTCCCGGCAGTATCGTTCTCGGGTGTCTATGTTGACAACAGGCTGGATACGGCGGCGGAGCTTCTCACATGGCGCTTCTGGATGCGGGAAAGACGGGAGACAAGCTCACGCCAGGCTGTGTGGAAGTGGAAAAAGAGCAAAAAGACGGATCTGTCAGACGGCACGATACCGACGATTTCAGCGCGAATCTCCAGGCCGAGGAGGTGGCACGTTACGCAGGCGAACTCAAAGCGTCCAAAGAGCTCGAAGCAGATGTCCGTAACGAGCTACAGGCGGCACAGCTAGCGTTGCACGAAAGCCAAATAAAAAACGCAGCATTGGATGGCTCTCTCACGACCGCCTTCGATGAGAAAGCACGCAGCGCTGCAACAGAGGAACAGCTGAGATTGGAGATCGCTCGGCTCAAAGTCAACCTTGACCGGCTTTGCTCTGCTGCTGAGGGAGGCTCTTCGAACGAAGTTTCGGATACTCTTGTTGACGAAGTCAAAGAACTGAGACTCCAGCTGGCAGCGGTAACGAATGATAGGTGCTTGAAAAATACTATAACACGCTGTCGCGGGTCCACGAGTTTGCCTTCTTCCGTAGAGGAAGTGCTCCGGCAGTGTATCGAGTGTTAACACATTGGCCCTGATTTCTGAGTAATCGGGCGCTGTCATCGCTCGCAAGACAAGGACATCTACGTGGAGGAAAATGCTTGCAGTGGTTCCCCTGTACGTTCATGTTTCAGTCGTAGCGTTACAGCCGTTTCAGACGTGGCGTTCGCGCACTTACAATTTGTCAACCCGTAACATTTTTGGACCATCTAGGGAGCGTCTCAACAATGAGGTCGGGGCCTTGAAGCAGCAACGAATAAGCTACGAAGGCGTCCAACAAGCAGAACAGGCAATGTTTCAAGCTAGCCTCGCTCGTCAGCAGGTGAGGTATGCCTTAGTTCGTGCTGGGGGAGGCCAACTGGGCAAGCGAATGCGCTATATTTACATGCTACGGGCACACGTACCCCTTAGCAGTCCACGGGGAAAATGCACTTGTCATAACATATGCGCCCGGGTCCATGTCATCGGTGAATGTTTCAAACGCTTACCTGGTAGTGTTTTGGATATATTTTGTGTGTACCAGGTTCTGTATTGTTCACCATTGAAACACTTCTGGAATATCGTCAAATATGTTGTTCCCCATTTGTGTACATGCCCCAACACGTGCCATGCCCGTCCGTTCATAACGTTTCCGGCCCTTTCTAGCGCCGCGTCGAGTCTCTGCAAATTGCAGTGGGTAGGTTGGAACTGGAAGTTTTGGCAAGCAAGCGCAGGGAAGAAGAATTGCATGCCTCTGTCAAAACCCTGCGGGAGCATATTGCTGCTTCAAAGTTGGAGATATGGAGACTCGAGGTGAGGCTAGGGAAAAGATAGCACAGCAGCAGCAACATGTGGACTGAGCTTTCGTGGCTTCGGTGAGGCATGCGGCGCCCTCCCCGTGGTTGGTGCATGTGTGTTTTTAGTAGTGTCAGACCCTAACTGCGGCATTGGGCGTTTCGAGTGCTGTTCTGCTCACGTAATGACATTGTCGAAATCGATTGATTCCGCCTCCTGGCCTTGTTGCTCCCCAACGTTGTTTTATGTGGCCACTAGGAAATGTCTTCTTCTTATTAAATAGTTAGCGCTCGTACGTGTTTGTTTATTTTCCATATGCTATCGTACGGCTCCTGGTGCTAAGGTGGGGGAGACATGGCGCGCTAACTCTTTGTCAGAACAACATGCACGGAGGTGGCCACCGTTTAGAGGGGTCGTATCCCGGAGGGAAGGATGTTCATCGATGTTGGTGACTCTCTACAGTAATTAACGTAGACCACTGGACGACACGCTATTATACTGATCCAGCAGTCCGCCCACCAGTGTGATATCAAGATCAAAGTGAGCCTAAGTAGCCTTGGATGTGAGAGGCGAATGCACCCACGATTACAGACTCCGTCCCCTCTGCATATGTTTGTGTTCCGGAAATTGGTATCCCCTTTGCACAGGAGCAATTAATCGAAACCTCAGCTGAGGCCAGACGAGGCATAGATGATCAAGCCCTCGCAAAACAGGAGCAAGCGCAGCAGATCACCCATAAAGACGAGTCGGAGGCAGAAACGGTGTCGGCTGCAGATCTGGAACAGGCCCTTGCAGCTACCGATCAGGCAGTTCGGGAGGCGCGTGATCTAGCTGCTAAAAACAGCGAACTGGCGTCACGCTTGCAGCTTGCGGATGAAGAGGTGCGTGCGTGAACTGTGGCAAGAGTAACTTGGCACGTGGTTTGTCCTGTGCGTGCGTGTTTGGTCAATTTTCTGCTGTTGCCCTCTGGTCCTTGCCCGCAACTGCAAGCAGGTCGACCGGCTTCAAGATAGCCTGCAAGAAACTCTGTCCAAGCTGGCGGACGTCCAAAGTGTGGTGGCCTCGGCGAAGCTCAGCTCCAACCACACCCTGTCAAACCTAGCGTCTTCTAAGGTATCTATCTGCTCGTATGGCACTCATTTCGTCGTGGTGTGTTTATGTTTGCTCCTAAAGCTTGTTGGGAGATAGCTGACCTAATTCAGAGATCCTTACCCACGTAGCCCCCTCGTCGAACTGCCATACACGATTTCCCCGCGCGTCTCTTTCAGGAGCGTGGGTTCTCCCACCTACCATACTACTGTATCATGCCATGCCCAACCCCGTTGTCGTACCGACCACGTACGTGGTTATATTATCCTATGAATAGATACATTGATTTCCACGCCGCTTGCAGGAAGAGCTGGCCGAGGCTCGCAAGTCTAGGCAAGATGCCGTTCAACAGCTGGCGGAGACACATTCTCGGTGTTTGAACGCCGAAGAACTGCTAGCAAAAGCACACGAGGCCAAGGAAACGTTGAAGCACAGCTTAAAGGAGGCTGCGCGTGTGCGAGATGCTCAAACCAAGGAATTATGCGCCGCTCGGGATCGGCTGTCTACTCTTTTTGAAAAGGACTCTCGGAACGCCGCAAGTCAAACAGCGACCGACAAGCAACGCTTCGATCTAGAACGAAAACTCAAGCGATCGCAGGCAGATTTGCAGCTTGCGACAGCAGATCTCGCGCATAGCAAGGACCAGGCCACGAGACTGCGGCAAGAGTTGGTGGATTCCACTGCTCGAAACACAGAGGCGAAAAACGAGGCGCGCAGAAATGAGGAACTGTTGTCGGCAAAACAGGAAGAAATAATCGAAATTACCCAGCGAGAACAGGTAAGGCATATGGTATCAGGGTAGGCCTCTCCTTCTGAACGAATTGGACCCGTTAGGCGTTAGGTTTCATCCTCGAAATGATATTGATATATCCGATGGTTTCACGCCCTTTTATGAGGCGCCTTCAACATAACAAGAGCATAGTAAAAGTGTTTTGTCGCGACAGGTAGCCTTTTAGCACGCGTGCCACTCCGGTCGCTCACCCTCGACCACTGCCCATACTGAAATATGCTTTCGGTTTGCTTAAATGTGGCACTTACTTGCCCAAGGGTCTTTTCGTTTCGGGTGTTGTTCCCTGCCGGTCTCTGTTTCGTTGCCATAACCCCTCATGAGTTGTGCGAGGTCAGTGTTGATTGTTGATTATTTACTTTTTACGACGGTTTGTCAAGAACGGAAACGAAGAGTTTTCGTGCGCTGAAGGAAGGAGTAATTAGAGTTGGTTCGACATCGCATTGTAACCTACTTGTATCTCCAGAAGATAAAACGCCATCAGACCGTTCTAATGTCACCGTCAGCCCCCACCTTACTATAATTTCTGAAAGCACGCCACGGCCATTTCTCGCAGCTTCTTGATCGGTTTACTCGAAGGTGCTTTGTTTGTACGCTGTAGAATGCATCACTCGCTGTCCGTTGGTTTCCGTCTTGTTGCATTCGTTTGCAAACTCTTGCTGTTATTGATAGTATCCCGTAGCGAACCCACAGAGCCTTGAGCCATCGTCGTTCAGCGACAATTTACTCGTCAACAAAGCTCGGTCCTACTGTAGGGTAGACGTTGTTGAGATGATCTATTCAGGCACCGAAATACGATTTATTTTTGTGAGTCATGTTTGCATATTTTAAGCAGGCTGAGTTGCTGTAATCACGGCTAAAGCTGTCTGCGTGAGATACTTTCGCATAAACGGAAACAGACTGCTACTAGAGTATGCTTTGACCTCGTGAAGCATCGCTGTGTACAAACAAATAGTTTCAACTCAACGTGATGTAATCGGTCGTGCCGTTTTTCAGGTACTTTCTGACGAGCTGAAACAAGCGTGCGCCAGCCTTGAAGGTGGCACAAAAGACCGCAATCGCGCGCTTGAGGTTGCCGAGGAAGCCGAGCGCCACCTCGAGGACGCTAAACTTGGCTGGAGGCTACAGGTGGACGATCTGAAGGCGTCTCTCAAGGACGCGTCGGCAAGGGCTGTTGATCAGGAACGGGGAGGTGGACCGTGTCGGCAGGAAGAACAGAAAAATCAGCAGCCACAAACAGCGAGCGCGACCGAGTTCCCTATTCCTCGAGAGACCCCAGTGGGGACCGCTGGTAACGCTACATTAACGGATGATGTGCGCGAACCGTCGATACGTAGTGGATCCGACACAACAAGCCAAGGATTAGCGGATGAGCTACTGCAAAGTCTGACGCAGGAGACCAGCCAGCGGCGTAGATCTGGACAAGCATTGAGTGCTAAGGTGCGATACTCGGGCGATCGAAACATACACTCAGCAACTAGATTTTTGGGTTCGACTGTGCTGGGAGGATAAATCATCAGTTTCTCCTCCGGAGAAGTTTACTTGCATGAGAAGCAGTTATGTGCAAGTAACTATTTTTCAAAAGTGCGTGATGGTAGGTAGGTGCGTGCTTGTCGAGAATGCTTTCTGTACCGCATGTGATGGGGACAGGATAATTTTAGCCTTCCCTCGCGACATCTGCTATTGATGGTAACATTGCGTGGTGTTGCACATTAGTTGCTTGACCTAGGCTGCTGCGGTTTGCACTTGATATCTAGAATGGCGCGGTATATATATGTGTAAATTGGCCGCGGAGTTATTTCCATCGTTTGCGCGCGACAAGCATATTTTGCCTATAATACGCGAATGCGCTCGCGACAATGTGCGGCACAGAATGTAGACGAGGTCCGCACGAAGTATCTCCACCGCAACGTAGAACTCGCTGTGCCCCACGCTCAGGGGTTCTGCCTTGTTGAACGGGCGTGTCTTCGCTTCACAATTCCATCGTTTGTACTAATAATAGAACTCCGTCACTGAAAAACGTTTTTTTCTTGTTGTGCTAACGTCGTGCAAAACTAATGTCCCCGTGGTAGATCGCGTAGTTTCTAACTCGCGCGTATGGTGCTTCCAGATATTTAGAGTGTGGATTTCGTGTGCGCCATCAGGCATCCAGGTTGTGGACGAAGAAACTAAACGCAGAGAGACGCATGCTGGCTTTGGCCAAAGAGGTGATGAAGCACCACAAGGAGAGAGCCAAAAAGCGCCAGCAGCATCTCCTCATCTGCCAGACACGATGGCGAGGCCTGCGACATCAGCCTGGGTGAGACTCGGCGTATACTCAGCCTGGTGCAGCCCTTTAGTTCGCATAGACTCGTCCTGCGCCGTACTGCTTGGACTTTTGGACCCTACGAGAGTCCATCTGAATTCCGCCAAAAGCACGGCCGGTTACGGTTCCACAATTTGCAATACTCGGGTTTTTACTGCGGATATGCGGCTTTGTTGGTAGCTGATTCACCGTCATGTCGCAACGGGAGTCTCAGGACATTGGCTTGATTTCGAGACTTTGATGTGCAGTAGTTTTTATTGAACGGTTCCATGGCTTCACGTCAAGTTTATTGCGCAACGCCATTCCGTATATCTGCCTTTTTGCCGCGTAGGTCTACCACGGCGACAAACTCGAAGACTCGCCACTCTGGTCGCGATCGCTCCTTGGAAAATGCTAAGCACGAGCTGGACAGTGAGGTACACAAACTGAACAAGTTCGTTAAGCAGCTACGCTCTAGCAAAGCATGGTTGGACAGGCGGGAAAAGAAGGTAGCAGACTTCGAGACGCTCTTGAGTGCCGAGACATCTCGCTCAGAGACCCGACGAGAGCAAGACGCATCAAGCACGGCATGCTCTGGAGTGCCGCTATCGTCTCCTGAGAGCAGCGGCATCACCGATAGGCTCGATTCTATTGAGGCCTTGCAGCAGGCGAGTGTGGAAAGACATGATTCGACAACGTTTTGAATCATTCGGCAAACACCATGCATGGTCCTGGGTATTTTTTCAGACAATGTTAGTGGGTAACATGCCCTTAAACTCCATGCAGCGGTGTACACCAGTGAGTGATAGTCTGGGCACCTAAGCCGAGCTTTCCCCCCCTTGCCCCCAAACGGCAGGAACTGGATGACGACATTTCTGACTTTACAGGAGGAAGCTGCAGTTCAAGCGCAGGCCGTGCTCCCGACATGCGCGGACACCGGAAGACGCAGCGAGGTCAACGGTATTTGTCCAAGCAAGGCAAAGAGAATGTCTTGCCCACTTCTCTGCCGATGTTTTCCATGGACTACACGCCGTTCTCGCCATTTCCGACAGCATCGGGTTTTTGGGGATACCCGCCACATGCACATTTGGAGGGACATCGTCGGTCCCGCGGAGGGCCTGTGTCTGGATCTCGGGCGCGACGCCAAGAGCATCCGCTCGAGCGCCACGCCAATCACCGGGAGGACGGCTGCTTCGGCAATCGTGCTGATTGTGATAGCTTTGCCGTGCATGACATCCCCGGATTTTCAGAATCCGATCTTCAGTGCTGGTTAAATCGTCCAGACCTGGACATCCGAAAGGACGCGGCCAGTGGCGTCGCTGCCCGAGCGAGGACGGAGCACATCGCCAAACTCACGGTCGAGGGGAGGCAGGTTCAGAGCACCGTGGCTCTGCATGTCGAGTAAGTTCCAATGTTGATGCTGTGTCGCTAGATTCGAAATGTTACATATGCCCGAGTACTCTATACGGGCACCCTCACTCCTCAGTGTTTGACGTTTCGTAGCTTTTGAATTGATTAGAGTTCGACTTTTCTTATCTGAAAAGGCAACTTGGAATTGGTTCGAAGAGTGTTTACTTGGTTTCGACTGGCACTTCGACCAGCTGCTGATTTTTGCTCTTTGTACGTTACGCCTTGCTTGATACACGATACTCCGGACACAGAGCCCGCACGCATTGCGTACACTGGTGTTGCGTGTCCTATGGCAAGTTCAGGTTTGCACAATCCCATTTCGTCACATGCGAACAGTCGTTTTAGTGTATGGGGTTACCTTTACACCAACCTGACCACTCATTATTGTAACTACACCTTGGTCCTCACCCGCGAACACTTGCACGATATGCATGATTTGTCCTCGCAGCTGGTTGAACACGCTGAGGCAAGAAATGGGCCTTCTGGGTTTCTATCCTCCAGCCACGTTAAACGCCGAAGCCATTACAGGTGTCTCTGCCGCCCTGGATGCACTTGTCTCCCCCCGCCGAGTAGTCGAGGCAAGTGTGCCGGGAGCTCCGGGGGTTCAGGGGGATTAGTTCCTGGTGTTGTGAGGATGTCGCTTCGGCGCCTACTCGAGGAAGGCGCAGTCGGCATGTGGAGTGTGTACTTGTCCTCTCCTCGTTTAAAGAGACGATACCCGTCACAGGTCTCAACCAATGACAACGGTCATCTTTCATTACGTTGCTGGATGGACGTTCTCAACCACCAAGGCTGCCACCGTTCATGTTAAAGACGTGCCTGAAATATTAGTACGACACTTTAAATCTGGTGGATGAAGCGTATTTTTTGTGGTTGAAGCTCCGGGCGGGAGTATATATAGTAAGCCTGTAGGTCTGACAGGGAGACGGACTGGACATCACTGTAGGTGAGAAAACGAGTACCCTAATATACGTAAGGGACTTACTGACCGTGGTTAGCCTCAGCGCTAGTAATAGTGCGGATCTACTTCGGCTGATGTGTCGACTGGAGTTACAGCTGAAGAGGTAGCTTGAAGTTAATCGGATTTTGTACGTACGAGATTATGTATATCTTTGGGTCCACTATTTTGTTGTTGTATTTGTTCAAATCTGTGTTTGAACGTTTGTACACTCTGCCGCAAACTCCAACTCCAACATAATATGGTATGCTCCGTCGACTTCGTTAGGCGGAGTCCCCGGTCACCCAGTGTGCGCCCTCGAGTACACTTTGCTCATAGTGAACACCAGGTGGTCCAGGTAAAACCTCGCGATATGAAACCGGGGGAAGACGATCTACAAGAATGCTGATGACATCTACTGTACTACATTCAGAATGACGACGACCGTACATGTCAATGTGTAAGGCCGCCCTGTGGAATGTAAATAGCCCCACAACTCGCCCCCCCTGTCTCCCAGCTAGGCGATCTGGATAAATCGTCTTCTGAAAGGCATCGGTGGGTACGCGAGGAAATCGCCGGTTGCCATGAACGAACAATTATACCCACCGTTTTTTTTTAAAACGCAAACTTGATGCGCGAGTTCCATCGACGATTCATGAATCTCGAGTCCTGGATGCACAAAATCACTGCAGTTGATGGCCAAAACTGAAAAATTGGCGTTTGGAGCATTGTGTACCAGTATCCAGTACGTGACGCTCTCTCGCGCGTCTGAAACAGCGTACTGTAGCACTTTACGCGATGACCTGAGTGTTCCGATGCTATCCGTACATTTGCTGTATTTACCTCCATATTTTTGGTATTTATTCGGGAGTAAAATGACGCCTACCCTAAGAGGAAAACAGTGTTGGGACTGCACGCCCGTATTTGGGACAGACTACTTCGAGTTTGAGTGGTTTGTCCCCAAACCTGGACTGCTGTTCGAAAAGGGCGAATACGTAATACAATGGGACACCATGCTCCCAGAAGCTCTTCGGCCTGACCCATTTTATTTTTTTACCTTTCGAACCAGTACCAGGGGGAAAACGGAAAACTGGCCATATCCTTCTCTAATAATGGGCAAGCCCGGTTTCCTCTTTGCGTATATATTTTCTTGTTTACTCTTCTTTTCGCTTCACCTGGGCGAGGCTTCTTATATTGATTAAAGTATTATTTTTCTTCCACTCCTGGTCTTACCTCTACCATGAATTCCAAGTAACCGCCCTTTGAAGCAGGATGCCACATGCACCTATTGTGGCTCACGCGAAGTGGCTCCTCCAACCCTGCCTGCGTGTAGGTGTATTGGGGTCGGTCTTTACCCACGCTGCTCATCATCCGCCTCGAGACCTTTGTTGCTATTGTGACGTGCGCGTGACGACCCTCCACCCGGGTGCCATGCACGTCAGCATCATTGATGTCGACCCGCGTTCAGGATGGACCCAGGAGAACATCCAGCACACCGATATTCTTCCCTACTCTTTTATTCCCCATGGTTACTCTCGCCTTTATAAGCCCCCAACCCACAGTTGCCTGACTTTGAAGCGCAGAACGTCACTTCCAACTCTGTCCGCTGCGCGTTGGTCTCCCCCAGCTAGTTGTAACGCTCCGGCATAAAAATGGAAGTCCTTCCATGGTCAGGCAAAGTCAGGGTGTACGAACCCGCTACCGCACCCCCATATTTCAGAGGCTCGCACAATATAGGTGAAGCGACATCGCGAGTCCGCGCCAGACTAGCCGTCTTTCGGTATGCACCTCGGTTACGCGCTTCGTCCCCCTGGATTTGCTGTTGTTGCAATCCTGCACGAATTCCAACAATCAGATGACTGTGTCCCTGACGGAACCGATAGACTACTACGTACTGACTGGTTTTTGTTTGACGTTGTGCAGCAACGTAGCTATTTTCAGTACGATCCTGCAATGGATGGGACATAAAAGTCAAGTTGCTGTCAAACTATGAAAAAAAAAACAATTCACACCGTTTTCATGTACGCTTGCTTTGATACTCAGTGCAAGTGTCGTTATCATACTCCAATTTGTCTTCCTAACAGTCCAACTCTCGTTACTAGTCAGTGTATTTGTCTGAACTGCTTGTCTGCATGTTTACAAAATGGAACCCGCTGCTGTGCCGCAACAAAGTTTCATTACCCAATCTCTGTTACAGCTTGGTCACCCTCTAGGGCACTATCCGCTCGGTCTATGGTACGCCTCGGATGACCAAGCTCAGCTCGAGACCAGCATATAGCTGTACCACTCGAGCGAGTCAGCCACCCTAGTCGACGCGAAGTAAGAGATGTATAAGTTTATACAAGACCACAACAGAGACAAGAGAGAGACACTTTGTGGGCAATGTTTCCCAGCAACAACGACGCAATATCCGTTATACCCCAAGGTTCATATCTCTGTAGGAAACCCAGGGGTGTCCCCCGGATGTCCCCTGACGACCACAGCCCCTCCCCAGAGCGAACCCGTGGGCCCACAGAGACTTGGGGAAAACGATAAAAAATGAAGACAGGGACAGCCGGGGAGGCCATAAAAAAACACAAGTCGAAGAAGAAGAACGAAGAAACCACCAGTCAACATCGTCCGTTTCGATAAAAGCCTTACCATAAACCAGGTAGCATTCATCCACAATACGGTGCTATCCAACACAGCCACTTGATTTGATATCAGCTCAGACGAGAAACACTGGAAAATTGAACAAACTGTATCCAACTTCACGTGAAAACCTACACAGCAATATTTATCGACCTCGTCTCATATCTCCTCATTTGCCGTCGTATCAGTTATTAATTTTCTGAGAGACAAGTCAGAAACACACCA
Organism: Nereocystis luetkeana; assembly: GCA_031213475.1. Lineage (NCBI taxonomy): Eukaryota > Phaeophyceae > Laminariales > Laminariaceae > Nereocystis > Nereocystis luetkeana. The sequence continues at coordinate 6,432,435 of JARUPZ010000013.1, read as the reverse complement.
GTTACCACACACACATACACACATCCATACCATACCATACAAGAAACAGTATACAAAACGGGAGCAATCTACCAGCTTCTTCCTGTTGCGGCCAAAAGCCATCAGTCAGGAGCAGCTAGTAGAGGGCCCAGGTTCAGAGATAGCTGTTTCGACTGCGGGCAAGCAAACATGACCGGACACTCTGCAGCTGATTCACCCATAACCTTTATCCCAGCACAAGAACCGATTAGCTCGTCGAGAAACACTTCTTCGCTTACAGTATGCGCTTTGCCCTCGCGTTCTTTGCGCTCAAAACCTCCTGCGTTACTAGTACATCTCCCTGGCCCAACACGAATTTGAACAACACGGTCCACGAGCTCGACCTCGGGCGATACCACAACAAATGACGGTTCAGTACCCATCATCATCAGCATAATAGTGGGTTTAGAGGACGCAGCTTCCTGTTCCGGAGCGCCCCTTAATGAGCCAGAGTCTTCAACAACAGGTATATCAATATCCGACAAATCACAGACATCCACATCCCTTTGTGAGAGCTCCATAGAAGCAGACACCGGTTCAGCAGAAGGAATGGCGACGGGTTCATTCACATCGTTCTCGGAGTCCTCACAAACACCCACGTCCCCCGCTGGTATTTCAATCTTCGACATTTCACAGACACCCTCATCTTTTGACAGATCCTTAGAAGCAGACACCGGTTTAGCAGAAGGAACGACGACAGGTTCATTCACATCAATCTCGGAGTCCTCACAAACACCCACGTCCCCCGTTGGTATCAATCTCCGACATTCCACAGACACCCACATTCTTTTGTGAGAGTTCCTTAGAAGAAGACACCGGTTCAGCAGAAGGAACAACAACAGGTTCATTCACACCATTCTCGGAGTCCTCACAAACACCCACGCCCCCCGTTGAGGTCTCCTCATAAACAGGTATCTGTGTAGCGGAAGGAATAACATCAGATGGATTCGTAATGTAGCGCACGGCATTAATTGAACCGCGGATGGAACCAGCCCCACCCCCAGTAGATATATATATATCGGGAATGGCAGCAGTATTAGTCGTCGATGTTGGAGCCCCTCGCTCCTCCACTATTTTTGTAGAACTAGGGGTTGTCGTAGGTGATACGTTGATATTTTAAGGAACAGCCGAACACAGCCCGGTATCTCTGCTGACAGGATACAACACAGCAGCACCACTTGGAGTGTCACCTGAACTATGAAAATATTCAGATCCAGCGAAACTGTCGCTGGTAGTACACAAAGGACTAGGATTTGAAACGTCCCACAGGAGGACCCACCGATCCGGAACAACCATCGCGTGCGGAAGCAGGGTAGACAATACGCCTAGAATAAAAACGCTCGCCTCCAACTTCCTGCTCTCCTTGGCTGGCCTGACGCTCATTAAGTCGACCTGCATATCTAGCGACGTCCTGCTTGACTCCACCCCCACTTGATGGAAAGAAATGACACCTATTACTCACAAAAGACCTTTGCTGGTAGCCTCGTCTCCCAGAATAATGACAATCATGGTTATTTGTAGACATGGACGCATGTATCAGCAACAGGTGTGTTCTCGGCCACTCCTTTGCTTCTCTTTCCACCATCAAAAATAAATCCATTGGTTGAGAATATAGCTTGTCGTTAACAAGCAACTGTGAAGTGCATGCTTGCCTGAAGACTTCAGGTGACATCGCATCCAAGAGTATCCTCGTGCAAAGTTGTGCTGGTGCTGATTTCCAGGCGCCTCGAAAATCTCCCCCAACCATGAAAAAATCACTTATTCCAACTTCGGCAACGAACTTGCACATATCGTCAAATAGCGTCTCAACAAATCGCGCCATATCAGCAGCGTTTGTCGCAGGATCAACCGATCGAGCAATTGAGCAAAGCGATTCTTCCACAGAGATAGCATCTAGCTTGCGCTTATGGCATGCCTTAGCATGCAGGCAGTCCAGCAGGTCGTCATTGGAAATGCGAGAAGTATCACCTGTATAGCCTGCCGCCATGCATAGCCGTTGCAGCAGAAATACTGGAATCAAATCTCGAATGTAACAATCTCTCAAGTCATCCAGCTTCGCAAGGGAATCGAGGAACAAGCCGATATCATCCACCTGACCACCAATAAGTTTGGCCAGTTTTCTGCTTCGGGAAGAAAGGCCACGTACCACGGCTGTCCTAATCGCGTCGTACTCGCAGTCGATCAAAATCATGTGTTTCGAGGTTACATTTTGAAACGGCATTATTTCCACCTAAAATACGACGACCCTCTGAATCTGTACGAGGAATCGATGAAGCTCCAGACTCTTACTCGTACATATGAGCACCTCGTGACGCACCACTAGCCCCTCGACCTTGGTCTGGACCAAACGACCGACCGACCGAACCTTCCCAGCATTCCATATCCTAGTCCGCCAAGTTAGGAATCCGAATTAAAGAGTATCAGGACAAAGGTACTTATAGTTGGCCTCGCCTCTCACCTCTCACCGAAAATATCCTGTCGACAATTTTTCACCCACCAGTATCTTTTAAGATATATTTTGTTGATAAATATTGTTGTATTCGTACCTCGTACTCGTAGACAAAACTTGGTGATTCGTGTGCTCGATTCGTATCCAAACATATGCTCCAGCCAAGCTGTTGCTCCAATCGGCTGCTGCTCTACCCGGACAGTCGATCACCCCGACCGTCCACCACTCGTCCCGATGACAGACACCTCGCACCCTAATGAATGTACCCAAAGATCCCGAAGAAGGCGGTAATGGCTCAATCGACCTTTATTGTAGATATACGTATATTTTGTAATTTGTAGCAGCAAAAGCAAACCTAGCCCCACCTGAAGCTAGAGCTCCACCCGAATTCTAAAGCCTTGAACACCACCTTTCCGAAGTAGAAGATTCTCAACCCGACGATAGACCCAAGACCCGGAGAATATATCCGAATACCAATGACGTCAATATGCCTACACGATCGATACCTGTCACCGAAAGATATCCACATCTAACCCTCAACTCGAAATTTCCCGTGTGACAACCGGCCTACCCTCGAACACTGCGATAGCCAGCTGTTGCCGTTCGTTGAGAGAGTCCTGATTATGGAGGTTTCCTCCGTCCCTTGTTCCTTATCCTCTCTGGCCACGAGGTGGCCAGACGCCACGGTGTCGAGTGTTGGTATTTATCCGCAAAGGCGACGTGGGATTAACAGACAGGCAAGTGATAGGCAATACTCATGCACGGCGTGTGAACGGGATGTGGTTGGACTTGTTTCTTTCGTTCTTTGGTGGGATTGACTAAACCCCAGGTAGCGCCACGGAGCACCCGTATCGACCACTACAGCCGATGCGGGGTTTCCATGACCAAGACAATGGCTTCCCCCGCCGGGGACACACCATTGTATTCCTACATCGATATGACAGCGAGCCATCCCACGGCCTTATCGCTGTCTTACACGATGCACCTCTATTATACGTCACTGGTCAGGTCAGTCGACGTACATCACAGGATACCCTGTCGCCCTCCTGGGCGACTTCTGGAGCCCGTAGCGCTGCAACACCCCCCCTGCCCGACGCATAACTATCGTCGGCGCACAGCGGGTTTCCCGGCCACTTCCCGGTAACAGCGTGGGCAACTCCTCCTCAACTTCACCGACGAACCGGCTGCCGCACCCTTCCTTATCCGTTCGATTCTTAACTAGCTTCGGCCCATGTACGGACATCCCCGATTCTAGTGATGCGGCTCCTACGCCTTCAGCTTCTCCTCTCTGCCGGGCGCTGCTGCTGTTGAGTGTCCTGGAGGCCGGGTTTGTGGCGAGGTAAGCGCCCACGTGGATTGAGTTCAGTGAAGGTAAGCACTGAGGGCATAGCACCTTGCAAGTGGAGGTAGGCACTTGCCATTGTGCTATCGCTGAGAGGGGAGGTGAAGGTGAGCCCCTCCCTGAGGTTTGGATGCCGTGGTGTTTCCAGGGGTCTGATAGGTTTGTATGCTGTTAAATCTCCTGGGTTCCAAGCTTTTGGCGAGGTGAGCGCCCCCGTGGGTCGAGTGTTTTGTCGGGGTAGGGGGGGGCGGGGGGTGTGTGTGAGCGCTACGGGCTCCAGAAGTCGCCCAGGAGAGCGACAGGGTATCCTGTAATGTACGTCGACTGCCCTGACCAGTGACGTGTGGAGGGTGCATCGTGTGAGACAGCGATAAGGCCGTAGGATGTCTCGTTGGCGTATCGATGTAGGAATACAATGGCGTGTCCCCGGCGGGGAAAGCCATTGTCTGGGTCATGGAAACCCCGCATTGGCTGTAGTGGTCGATACGGGTGCATTGGCTGTAGTGGTCGATACGGGTGCTCCATGGCGCTACCTGGGTTGAAGTCAATCCCACTAAAGAACGAAAGAAACAAGTCCAACCACATCCCGTTCACACGCCGTGCATGAGTATTGCCTATCACTTGCCTGTCTGTTAATCCCACGTCACCTTTGCGGATAAATACCAACACTCGACTCTGTGGCGTCTGGCGTCTGGCCACCTCGTGGCCAGAGAGGATTAGGGAACGAGTTACGGAGGAAACCTCCGTCAGGACTCTCTCAATGAACGACAACAGCTGGCTATCGAAGTGAGACCGAGCGGATAGCGGCCCCAAAAGGGAGGCCAAGCTGTAATATGGTGAGCCCAGAAGATGACAGAGAGAGGGGGAGATTGGAGCACAAGGGCATGAGCTCTGGCAGGGACACGGAAGATCGGTACCCAAGTATCTGGGCCCGTGTTTTGGAATCTGATGGGTGGCTAGTTTTATCGAGCGCAGAGAGATGAAGGTGAGCATCTCGCGTAGAGATTTTGAATAGGTTCTGCTGATGCACATGGATAGTGGAGGTGAGCACTACCCTCGAATACTGCAGTATCATGGTACGCCTCAGATGACCAAGCTCAGCTCGAGGCCAGCATATAGCTGTACCACTCGAGCGAGTCAGCCACCCTAGTTGACGCGAAGTAAGAGATGGATAAGTTTATTCCTAGAAGAAAGAAAGACGAAAGACAAGAAAAGAGAAAAGTAGCGTGACTGCTGTGGGCAAAGTTTCCCAGCAACAAGGACGCCGTTATACTCCAACACCCCTATCTCTGCAGGAAACCCGGGGATGTCTCCCTGATGTCCCCTGACGACCACAAGGCTCAGCAAGACGGAGAAGCGGAGGTAAGCGCATCTCCTTCGTGGGGGCATTCAGAGGTTCGAGGGATTGCAAGGGTTGGGGTGAGTAGAGGGATAGGTGGATAATACGTACCAGGTACCAGGTATATTTTTCTCGCTGTAAGGTATTCCTCGAGCGAAAAAAATGGGGGGGGGGTAGGCTGTGTCGCCCTGATTGACATAAAATTCAAGTCACACACGCCAACGCTAGAAACCTCGCGCAGCGCATGGCGTAATATGGTGGACTACCGATGTAGGACCTTGGACATGGATCCAACGAGCTACCGGTAGCAAGTATAACGGGGTGTTCGGAAAGGCATGGAATCTGAGTACTAAGTTTTGATGGTTCTGCTGTATTCATTTAGGCTACCATGGCAAGACGTTTACGACTCTAATAATCAGCCCAACCTGATCGACAGCAGTACTTTCGTTTTCACATGTCACACTTAACTGCTGTGTTGTTAAAGTATACCTCGCTGCTGGTATCGAAACCGTAGGGAGTACTTTTGAATATAGTGGCGGGATGAGCACCTTCCGTAGATGGTTTCTAAAAAATTGAAGCTGTACGTAGTCACCGATAACCTACCATGCCTTGAGCACTTATTAATAGCTGTCGGGAGCAAGGGCGCCTCAACTCAAAAATTGCACAAAACAGCCGTACCTCCGTCTCTACAATACTATCAGTAGTCTATAATACATGCACTACGTACGATGCTCAAAAAGATAATAAGATAGTACTGGCGACCTGCATTACCGTATACGATCATTCTATATGAATATTACCAATAATGCATGTTGTAATTTATAAAAAAAGACAGGGGCCAATACTACTACAATAGTACTGCTGTACCCTGTACCTGCAGTTGTTTTATTTATTAGTAATGAGGCGCGCGAGCGAAGCGAGTCTTTTCTTACTTGGTTTTTAAACAAGGAAAAAAAGACTCTTCATGGCGGCTTGGATACGAGGATAGGGTGCCCTGTTTTGAGTTTTTCTGTATGTGTCTGTGGGTTGTGTGATTCAACATTTGTTTGGTCCACCTTCACCACCGCGCTCGACGCACACGCCCCCCAAATCCAGTCTCCGCGGGCTCTGTGCACGCACACACACGCCAGACACTTCCTTGTCCTCGTGGGGTGGAAAAATGTTTACAGTTGGTCGAGCTAGGTGCGGCAACGTGTCTAGGCACATGTCTGTGTTGGGCCGTGTTCAAAATACAAAATAATAACGTTTTTTTTGGGCCTGCCAACAGCAGGCAGGCTGTTCCTGTCCACAGCATGCACACTGTGCCTGCCCACAGCAGGCAGACTGGGCCTGTCCACAGCAGGCAGACTGGGCCTATCCACAGCAGGCAGATTGAGCCTGTCCGCAGCACTCCACAGCCGGCAGACTGGGCCTGTCCACAGCAGGCAGACGGCTTTGCTCTTTTAGCTCTTTCTTCTACCTACGTAATAACTAACGAAACCAACCTACGAGCAGTCATAGGCAGACTTCGCCTGTCTGTCCACAGCAACGTTCGGGTCATGTGCTGCAGGTCCTCCTACTGATGACGGGACGAGGAAGCAGGAGAAGATCTGCTGTAGATGTTGTACAGCAGTCAGTAGAAGTGGTGGCACCTGTTACGAGAACCTCTGTTGGGTACATGTATGTCATGTCAGGTTGTAGATTTTTCGTCTTCAAATTATGTGTGTGGAATCAGGAACCACACACAACAACATCGAGTACCGTGTACAAAGGGCTCAAGGGTTAAACTGACACAAACCGAGCGTACTGCGACGCTGACCCTGGCCTCGTGGGTCCTACTGCTACTGCTGCTGCTATTTTGCTGCCGGAGAAGGTCTGATGTAGATGTTGCACAGCAGCAGTAGTAGTTGTGGCACCTGCTTCGAGAAGCTTTTGTTGGACATGCCATGTTCGTGTTGTCGTCTCGAAAATATTATGCCGACTTTCGAGGTGCAGGAAACAATAAAAAAAAACGAGTGCAGGGTACGTACTACGTACCAGTATGTGTATATGTACGCGTACAAAGGGTGCAAGGGTTAGACCGACAAGCCGAGCGTACGGCGACGCTGACCCTGGCCTCGTGTGTCCTACTGCTACTGATGCTGCTGTTATGCTGCGGGAGGCGCACTGCTGCAGTAGATGTCGTACATCAGTCCAAGGAAAGTCACCTGTTACGAGAAAGAAGCTCTTTCTGTTGGACAAAACATGTGAGATGCAGATTTTTCGTCCTCAAATTATTGTTGTGCTGAATTTCAACCAGAAAACACTGCTGGACAAAACATGTCAAGTGTTGTGCGTTCTTGACTCTACCCCTCGACATCCAGCACCAGTATCCGTGCCGATTCCTCAATCCCTGAGAGATAAAGTTCTGTGGTCACAGCAGTGCAGATTTTTCAGTCTCCAAATTATTACCAGGTATGCCGGATTTCGAGGTGGAAAGCAGGATACACACGACCAAATCCAGTCTTTGTTACAAGTGTGTGCGTACTGCTACTGCTGTGTTTTTCATATATGATCAAGAAAAAAGGACAAGAACCTTTACGATTTTTTTTAGATGCACCCACGATGGCGACAGTAGTAGTACGTGCGTGATAGATGTTCCTCTGTGTTCGTTCGTTCAGCACAATAAGAAACTAATCCGTATTCATTCGCCCAGCATGATGCATCACAGATATGACTACTGCAGGTATTACCGAGGTCGCGCCTCATTACCACCAATTACTATTAATAGTAGTTATTCCCCGGACAGGGTTGATTTATTGATACGCGTGCACGGTGAAGCATACAGGGGGGGTAGCTCGCAGACAGTCTGTATTCTTTTTTCAACATCAATAGAGGACGTATATAGGTTACTAGGGAATAAAAGGCCCTCCCGCCCCCACGGCGGTCGAGCCAGATTCCTGTAGATGTCATAAGAGCTAAAATAGGTGAGCCAATACATAGGATGGACATTAATTGTGGCCCCGTGCTTTAAATTCAAGAAAACCACTCTGAAAGTCACTTTATGTAGGACCTCAATACACAAGCGTTAAAAATAATTGTGCAATATTTATCCGATGTGCTTGCCCCCTCTCTGGAATCACACACTGCAACTTTATTGGTCGTTGGTTGCAGCAATACGATGCAATACAATCTGTGGGTAATACGATAAACGCACAGCAGAGGGACCACACTCAGAGTATCGGCTGTTTCCGTATCGAGCAAATTTCGTTCTCTGAATGCTGAGACTCTTAGGGTGTTTGTGGCCTCAACATTGCGAGTGACTGGGAGTGTGAGCAGTATTCAACTTCAAACCTCGAAATACTGCCTAAATGTTGCGGGTAAGTGCGAGTGTGAGTAGTACTAAATATCCAAATGCCACGGGTGCAAGGAGTGCCCGCAGGGTCGGACGCCGAAATATCCGAATGAACGGCCGTCAATATTATCACCTTAATCGAGGATGAGGTGTGTTGAATCGAGGTGTCAGAGCAAAGGTCAGACGACCGTGCTGGTATGGGGTAATGAAACGAAAACGATGTCGAACTTGCCAACACAAACACGAGGATGATGGAGACGGCAGCACCAGTGGTAACGTAAAAAATGTAAATGCCGTACGAGACGTATCAGCACGGAGAACGGCTACAGTAATTATGGTGGTCATCGACAGAAGAGTGTGCCGGACGAACCCCGGAATCAGATCTCGGATATTACAGCCACGCCGGTCTTCTACCTCATGTAGGGAATCGAGAAACTCACGGATATCCCGTTCCCGTGCACCCAGCAGCTTGGGGAACTTTTTTGCGGGAGACATACCACTCCTCACACCAGAGGCAATGAGATCATAGTCGTTTTGAATGCAATAATTACGTGCGGAAGGGATTTCGACGTCATCACCAACCTCACAACGTCTTGTCGACTCTCTGGCCGACGCTTCGTTAACATCATGGCTTGGTAAGCTGCTATTAATTGGAGCTCCCAATATCAACACCCGCAATTCTCTAGCTTGAGAACCAGGGCTTAGACTACCAACAGTACCCTGTCGGCTATCGGCCCTCGACCGGCTATCAGATCTCGTCCGTACTCGACGAGCTTCACGGTGAATCCCCACGCGAGCACTTGAATTTCTTTTGCTGGGACGTTCTACACCAAAGCGTGCATCCTCTATGTCTGCAACAGAGCTACCAGCACTCTCTCTGCCTATTGCTGTTGTTGTTCTCACATTAACTCTCTGACGAAGGAGTCCGTGGTCACACAAAAGGTGCTGGATCCCTAGGAAGATCCGAAAACGAAAAACCCCCCCGAAAATTTGGCTGCCTCAAAATACACGAGACGAAGAAAGCGCACACGAGCTAAAACCAATGTGCAAACTGAACTAACATGGCCACGGGTATATCCTCTCAACTATAACATAGAGTACCCCCGTTCCCACCACTAACCAACTCGTGGCTGCTGACTACAGCGGAGGCTGTCTGAAGTGCTGCCTGCACCGTACGAAACGCACGGTAGTCGTGAAAACGAAAGAAGAACACACCTGCCTGCTATCTGGAGTGCTGTCAGAGTGAAGACTCGCGGATATGCAGTGAAAAAAGGAGCAATCGAACCTCACTACCACACGAATATCAACGATCGCTATCTCTTCCTGGATTGTCTGACACTAAAAGGTGCAGCACAGTTATGATACCACGTCCCTGATAATTGCGTAGGTTATTCCCCATGAAGGGTATACAACTCGTTAAACTACGAAGACCAGTGACGACGTTAATAACAAGTACCGGTAGATACTATTCTGCCTCGTGAAAAACAATACCAGGAAAAAAACAACTATGACCGCTCCTCTCGTGATGATGGTGTGCGCGCAGATCATGGGTCTCCATGCACCGTCTTCCTGCCGCTCTTCATGGCCGCCTCATCGCCTTGGCCCAATCCACCCGCTCCTTTGCGCGTGCACTCGTTGCCATTCCCTTCCAGTTGATTTCCTTTCTCCGTCATCCTGAAAAACAAAATGCTCCTCGCACTTGCGGTTCTGATCTGGGAAATAAAATTTCTCGCGCAGGGGGAGGTCAATCCGTCTCTTCCCCGCACGTCGACGCTCAGTCTCCCTCCTCCCTCGTCGTCGAATCCAGCCTCCTACCGGCGCAATAGACTGTGCCGTAGTGTGGCCTGTGGTGGCGCCTGCCTCCGCGCATGGACACCCCGATTGAGCATTGCTGCTCTGCCGCAGCTGCCTAAAAAGACGCGCGAATCGTAGGTCTCCGTGCCTGACGCACCACGTACGACCCAACTCTACTGCCGCCTGAGCCTCGCGGCCACAGGCAGCAGCAAGAAGGTATCACTCCTTGAGGGTGAGTCCGGCCTTACACCCGCCAGAAAGACCTACCCCACTCGTTATTAGCCTGATAGGGCATGCCTCGCAGCATTCCTTGCCGAGGCAGCGAGGGGAACGGAGGTATTATTCTCTCGCTGCCTATATGCACCCTACGCGCACCAGAGCTTATGCCTTTTTCTGCCATGCTTCAAGAGTGGCTAAGGTACTGATAGTTGGCCTCGTTCTCACCTCTCACCGAAAAGATCCTGTCGACAAGTTTTTACCCACCAGTGTCTTTCAAGATATATTTTGTTGATAAATATTGTTGTATTCGTACCTCGTACTCGTAGACAAATTTTGGTGATTCGTGTGCTCGACTCGTATCCAAAAGTATGCTCCAGCTAAACTGTTGCTCCGATCGGCTGCTGCTCCACTCGAACAGTCGATCGCCCTGATCGTCCACCACTCGACCCGATGACACCCCGCACCCGAATGAATGTAGCCAAGATCCCAAAGTACGCGATATTGGCTTAACCGACCTTTATTGTAGATATGCGTCTATTTTGTAATTTGTAGCAGCAAGCAATTCTAGCTCCAATTGAAGGGTAGAGATCCACCCAAATTCCACCCAAAACCTTGAACACCACCAGACCGAAGTAGAAGATCCCCAACCCGGTGATAGACCCAAAACCCGAAGAAGACCCGAATAATATATCCGAAGACCAAATACTCAAGACGTCAATATGCCCACACGATAGATACCTGACTGAACGATATCCACACCCAACCCTCAAACTCGAAATTTCCAATGCGACAACTGGCCTACCCTCGAATACTGCAATATTATGGTACGCCTCGGATGACCAAGCTCAGCTCGAGGCCAGCACATAGCTGTACCACTCGAGCGAGTCAGCCACCCGAGTCGACGCGAAGCAGGAGATGTGTAAGTCTATTAGAACACCACACAGAGACGAGAGAGAGACACACAGACTGGCTGTGGGCAAAGTTTCGCAGCAACAAGGACGCAACATCCGTTATACCCGAGTACCTTGAAGTAAAATAACGAGTATCGGAGATAAATTACTTCAATTCAGGTACTTCGTGTACTCGGAGTATTTCGGGGCTCGATACTTCGGGAAACTGCTCGTATTCGTCGTATTTCGGGTATGATCACTCTCAATACTGTTTGTACTCGGAGTATTTTGGGGTCCGATACTCTGAAATACTGTTGTACTCCGAGTATTTCGGGGTTCATTACTCTGGAATACTCGTTGTACTTGAAGTATTTGGGATCTTGTACTGCTCCTACTTCAATTCAAGTACTCGGAGTACTTGGGCCTTCATTTCGTACTGCGAAAATTTCAACACTCGGAGTATTTCAGGGTTTTATATTCCAAGGTACTCCGGGTTGGAGTATTACTCGAAGTATTTAACTCGGATGGAGAAGTATTCCTGGGTTCAATACTCGTGATACTCGGAGTACTCCGAGTAATTTGGATGTTTGTACTCCGGGTAATGCTTGTACTCGAGTTTTGTTTTTTCCTTTTTTTTAATCATCACTTTTACTTTCCAGCCTATCTCGTACCTGGTAGGAAGTTTTACCCTCAACGAGCTTCTGGACAAGTCGTGGGCACAGGTGTCGTCGCTTCTCCCCCCCGGTACGTGCCTTTATTTTTTGTTCGCATAGGGTCCAGCATTCCCACAGCTCGTCGATTTTCATCGAATGTAGCTAACTTACGCTCTCGAGCTTTCCGCTAATCCACTTTTTATGCAAAAAAACGTCCCTACGAGCATGCACTCGGTGAGACTTGAACCCACGAAATTGATATCGATAAGCACGCGGACCACCCACCAAGCCACCAGGGACGCCAGTTGTACTTGAGTAAATTTACTGCTCCTACTCCCAGTACTCGGAGGTTTTTGGGCCTTCAGTACTGCTCATACTCCAAGTACTCCGAGTATTTAGGTCACCAGTACTCTAATATACTCACAGTACTCAGAGTTCGAAGAGTATACTCGGAGTATTTGTGGTTTTAGCGACTTTCGAAGTTCCAAAAATACGAAAAGCAACAGCTCGTGACATAGAGTATAGGACCCCTAAAAAGAAACTAGAAAAATGGTCCAGGCTGGATTTCTTATTTGAGAGAGAGTACTTTCTACATTAATTTTCAGACAACTATTCTCGAATTTCTTATGTTCCTCTAAATCTCAGCCTGGATTTCTTATTGGCCAGTTTCTTATTAGGTCAAGCGTGCTGTAAGTCTATGCTTACGTCCACAGAAAAAGGCTCCCGCTTTTTTAATAGTAAGAATCAAATGCCAGTTTGGCATCGAGGCTCGGTTTCTTATTTAGTTGTCACCAATGAGCAAAGACTACTATTGGCTAATTTATCAATTAATTATTTATAGACAGAGTCATACCCAATTTATAACTTCATCATAGTATTGCCTCTCTATTACCAACTTGTTGAAAAAATGTATACCTCACGTACTCACAACGTTTCTTAGCTCCCTTCATGCACCAACGTAAAACAAAATGTATCTCTCACATACTCCGAAACCACCTTTTGCAAGCTGCCTTCGTGCAACGTTCCAAGATCTTGTCCTTTGCGACGTCATCTTCGAAACACGCATGTGTTCCTGCCCTCCTGCACTTTGAACATCCGGTCCTTTTCATCTACCGCCGCTTCACCCGAACCATCGAAATAGAAGTATTTCGAGCTACCGAGGGGTTCACGCAATCCTCTCTGTCGTCTTTTGTACACTACATACGCCGCACTGAGGATTACTGCAGTACCTTCCTCTATAAGCTTTGCAACAACACCCAATTTCCAAATCATCCTCCCTATCTCCTTCTACCGCAGCACACACTGCTATACTCAATCAATCATGCAGCTTGACACGAGAAGGTATCTGTCCCGCCGCGTTGTTGGTCGAGATCGTACTTTGCCGTTACAGGTTACGGTTCGAAAACCCGATGCAATTTTTATTATTTTACCAACCGACACCTCCCTCACACTCTATAAATAGAGGGTTTGAGTTATGAACTCAAGAGGATGATGGGTTTTCCATCCACTGGAGTGTTCCTTCAAAAAGCAAGGGCAACCACCTTTCCAAACATTCCGCCAATAACTCCAGAGGGTTTGTTAGGTGTACTCTAGAGGGTGGTTACAGGGTGGTTGCTGTGGTTCCTCTGGAGTACGTCACGTTTATTGTATGTACACTCTAGAGGGTTAATGGTATATTTAAACTCTAGAGGGAGTTTAACATGGTGTTGCACCTCATTTCACTACTGAGTAAATACCTTATATACTCCAGAGTGTTTTGCCGTTTGACACTCCAGAGGGTTAGGGGTATAAACTCCAGAGAATGATCATTTCTCCATCCTCCAGAGTAGTTCCTTTATCAAACGACGGCTAGGAACTTTCCCAATGCTCTGCCAAACACTGCAGAGGGTTTGTCAGAAAAATACCCCACAGGGATTAGTGCATACACTCTACAGGGTGGTTACAGGGTGGTTGCATGGGTTCCTCTGGAGTATATCCCATTTGTTGTACACTCTAGAGGGTTATTGGTTAAAATACACTCTAGAGGGAATTTGACATGGTGTTGCACTTCTAGACACCACTGAACAAATACCTGAAATACTCCAGAGTGTTTTGGCGTTTGACACTTTAGAGGGTTTGTGTTATAAACTCTAGAGGATGACTGTTTTTTATTCCTGCGGAGTTTTCCTTCAAAAAGCGAGGGCTAGGAGCTTTGCAATCACTCCGCCAATAACTCCAGAGTGTTCGGCGGATATATACCCCAGAGGGCTTGTGAGGTATACTCTAGAGGGTGGTTACAGGGTGGTTGCATAGGTTCCTCTGGAGTACATGTCGTTTGTTGTGGTTGCATAGGTTCCTCTGGAGTACATGCCGTTTGTTGTACACTCTGGAGGGTTATTGGTTAAAATATACTATAGAGGGAATTTGACATGGTGCTGCACTTCTTTTTTTTTCTTTTTTTTTTCTCATCCCATTCATTATCTTCGCGCATCTTCTTCTCTCTCTCCTTCCAACTCGTAACTCAGATCCGGGGTCGCATAGTAGGCTCTTCTCCCCCCTTCCCGCTACGGTACGTGCCTTCAATTTTTATCGCGAGAAGATTTCAGCCTTTTCTTCCCTCGTCGACTCGCATCGAATTGGGCCTACCCACGCTGCAAGGCGCTCTCAACAATTGAATCCTTTTTTATTTTCCAAAATAAAGTCAAAGTCCGACCCACCTGGGGCTCGAACCCAGGACTCAAACAAGTAGAATTCGAGGTTAACCACTTGAACCACCGGGGCGACCGGCTGGACAGCACTAAATAAATACCTGAAATACTCCAGAGTGTTTAGTCGTTTGATAGAGGGTTTGTGTTACTAACTCCTGAGGATGATTGATTTTTTATCCTCCGGAGTGTTCCTTCAAAAAGCGAGGACAACGAACTTTCCAAACACTCCGCCTCCAGAGGGTTTGTCGGATATATACGGCAGAGGGTTTGTTGTATAGACTCTAGAGGGTGGTTGCTATAGTTTCTCTGGAGTACGTTACGCTTGTTTCACCCTCTAGAGGGTGTACTAGTGAAACAATACTCTAGAGGGAAATGTAATTACAGTTACCCCTCTAGAGGGAAATCAAACGGATATGTAAAGGTTTTTTTTCGTGTAAAACCTCTACAGGGGTTTGTGTCCCAGGGCAGAAAGCAGTGAAACCCTCCAGAGGGACGATAGTCACTCTAGAGGGTGGCATTCGTAGAAATAAAACTCTAGAAGGAATCTCGACTCCGAAATGCACCTCTAGAGGGCAACGTTTGAAGACGTTTAAAGTTTTTTTTACGTACAACCCTCTAGGATGTGCCTTTTTTGACGAGCGGAAAATAGATAAACCCTCTGGAGGGTACATTTTCACTCTAGAGGGACACTTGCCCTCCAGAGGGCGCCGTTTGGCTGTAGAGGGTTTTTGGGGGAGACATATGGCCACGTGTGCGGGTTAAACCTTCATCAAGACTCTCTCAACGAACGGCAACAACAGCTGGCGAACTAAGTGAGACCGAGCGGATAGCGGCCCAAAGAGAGGGGCCATGCCGTAACATCTCCTCGTCGAATAATATTAACCGTTCCTTCTTTGCTTTCGAAGTGTGATCAATCTTTCTACAGCTACCAAAAAAACAAAACTCCAACTCATACCTGGGAAACATAACGGCTGCTGATGTGGCAGATTCAACGCGTGGAATAGCACGCAAACCAAAGAAATATCACACCCAGAACCTGCGTGGGTCTTCCTATACATTCACCAGACAAATATGGAAGGCACGGTTTCAATCTGTACTACATCCATTACTCATATAAATATAGTTTGCTTCGATGCCCACCTAACTAACAATGGGAAAATATAGTCGCGTTTTGAGACCCACTTTTTTGTTTTTTGTTTTTTTCAAGTTAGTTCCGAAAAATGTTGTTTTCTTCTCTCTTTTTAAACTTCCGTAGATTCACGTTAGTGATCCTACAACGCTCGTATCGACATGAACCAGCCACAAGTATGCTATCGAAATCAACCCAAAACGACTGTAGCATTAGCCTCCATCGTCATCTCTTCTGATTATCACCCCCATTAGAAAGTATACAGCGCTGTAATATTCTCTATCGTATTGGTAGGCCTTTAGTCGAAGCCCTTCCCAGCCGATATCGTGCCAGGCACTACGGAGGCTCACGATACATATTACAGGTACCAGACGCCTTCAAGTGCATTCGTAATCGATAGAATCGCATTTGCATTGTTTTCGTTCGCCGAGAACTACGAGTACAAATAAGTAGGGCACGAGTTTCGTTTGTCATATTAGGTTCAAGAATCGTGTGGTATTAATTTACGCAGTAAAAATATTCAAGAGGCACACACTTGGTATATATAATGTGCTACCCTGCTCCCAGACAGAAAGCATCCTTCGGGCTACTCTGCTTCATACATTTACGTTCCGGGACCGACCCACCGGAAAACAGAAACACTGGTCATTCTTCTGCTACTCTACTACTGCAATAATACAAACCTCCTGCCCCCCCCCCTCCCCTCCCCGCCCCCTGTCTTGAGCGTTAGAGTGGGATGGTAGGAAAAAGCGATCTACGCCGGGAATATGTTTTTCACTGCATGGTGGTCATGCTAAAATCATCGACGTACATGGACGAAAAAAATGGTATGGTTGCCCCCCCCACCCCGTGCAGCATTCACCCCTACTCCGGGTGGGATTCGTGTTGTACTTCCGGTCTCGGTTTCACGATTTTTACCGGTGATATAGTAGGTTTTCCATATATATCTCTCTTCGGCAGTGTCACTGGTGGCCACTTAGGTGCGTTGCGGGACATCGTGGCGAAACCACAACCTTAGAACGTTGCGGCGACGGGAAAAACTTATACCGCAACGCTTGCGCACCGTACCAAATACATATCAGTTGTGAGGCGTCCTGTCGTGAAGTTTGCCTGACGTGTGACATTGTCGTTAGGTTTGCGGGTGTTCCTGGAACGATTCTTGAAGTTTTTTTCTCCAACAAGCATGACACATTTTGCGATTCTTACTGTATACCAGGTATCCCGTATATGATGTTACATATTTTAGTTTATGTGTATATGGACGAAATAAAACATGAAAAATTAAACGAAGGAAATCTGGTGCTTGTGGAGGGGTACTGAATCGTTGGCATGTTTGAGAAGAAGGGATGGAGAATACTGTAGTATCTGCAACGATGTTTGCATCGTAGAAGAGGTGAGTTGGTGTCGATCGCACGTTTTTTACCAAAGGATTTGTAGTTTTATTTAGGCAATATTTCGTTTCATGCTGAATAGATAGACTAAAGAATTCACAAACAAAAACAGCACAAAACGTCCTTCCCCGAACGAACGTGGTCAGTGCCCAAGCTTGATTTTTTTTGCCTGATTTTAACGCATGTTTTTGCGTGGTTTCTGCATAAACAGCATGTGTTCCCATATAGTGTCCTGTGTGCATATCCTGTACTAGGGGATAAAAGGCCCTCGCGCCCCCACGGCGGTCGGGCCAGATTCCTGTAGATATAATAGGAGCTAAAATAGATGAGCCAATACATAGGATGGACATTAATTGTGGCCCCGTGCAAACCACTTTGAAAGTCACTTTATGTAGGACCTCAATATACGTTAAAATTATGAATTGGGCAATATTTGTTTGATGTGCTTGCTCCCTCTCTGAAATCTCACACTGCAACTTTATTGGTCGTTGGTTGCAGCAGTACAATGCAGTACTATCTGCGGGTAATACGATAAACGCACAGCAGAGGGACCACACTCGAAGTATCGACTGTTTCCGTATCGAGCAAATTTCGTACTCTGAATGCTGAGACTCTTAGGGTGTTTGCGGCCTCAACATTGCGAGTGACTGGGAGTATGAGCAGTACTCAACTTCAAACCTCGAAATACTACCCTGAATGTTGCGAGTATGTGCGAGTGTGAGTAGTACTAATATCCAAATGCCACGGGTGCAAGGAGTGCCCGCAGGGTCGGACGCCGAAATATCCGAATGAACGGTCGTCAATATCACCACTTTAATCGAGAGGATGAGGTGTGTTGAATCGAGGTGTCAGAGCAGAAGTCAGACGACCGTGCTGGTATGGGGTAATGAAATGAAAATGATGTCGAACTTACCAACACAAATACGAGGATGATGGAGACGGCAGCACCAGTGGTAACGCAAACTGTAAATGCCATACGAGAAGTATTTGCACGAAGAACGGCTACTGTAGTTATGGTGGTCATCAACGGAAGAGTGTCCCGGATTGGGTCGTGCTGAGCAAAGGCCAGACGATGCTTGTGAGATATCAATATGGGAAGGGGCAGATAGATGCTCCGAGTACCTCGGAGTAAAGTAACGAGTATCGAAGATGAATTACTCCAGTTCAGGTACTTCGTGTACTCGGAGTATTTCAGGGCTCGATACTCCGGGATACTGCTCGTACTCGGAGTATTTTGGGTATGATCACTGTCAATACTGCTTGTACTATTACGGGGGACCATAGTTAATAGGACCAAATATTGTTAGTAAAAATGGTTAAATATATAGGTTTTTATGTATACCATAGGTCCTATTAACTATGGTCCCCCGTAATAGGGGAATTTAGGGGTTCGATACTCTGAAATACTGTTGTATTCCGAGTATTTTGGTGTTCATTACTCCGGAATACTCGTTGTACTTCAAGTATTTGGGAATCTTGTACTGCTCCTACTTTACGTTCTCGGAGTAGTTGGGTATTTCGTACTGCAATAACTTCAATACTCGGAGTATTTTAGGGTTCATATTCCGAGGTACGAGTAATACTCGGAGTATTTCAGGGTTTTATACTCCAAGGTACTCCGGGTTAGAGTATTACTCTGAGCATTTAACTCGGATGATGAAGTATTCCTGGGTTCAATACTCCCGATACTCGGAGTACTCCGAGTAAGTGAGATGTTTGTACTCCGGGTACTGCTTGTACTCGAGTATAAGTACTGCTAATACTCCCAGTACTCGGGGGTTTCGGCCCTTCATTACTGCTCATACTCCAAGTACTCCGAGTATTTATTTAGGCCACCAGTACTCTACTACTCGGAGTACTCGGAGTACGAAAATTACTCGACACTCCGACGAGTGTCGAGTATAATACCGAGAAATCGACCGCTTTCGAGTCTCGAGCGATGTCGGTACAACCCACAAAAACCGTCAAACCGGCTGCTTCACAGGTGATATAGGGCGAGTTTTGACGTCGTGAAAAGCTGTTTTGGATCATCGTGATTCTTACTGATATTAACGTAGGAGTAGAGCTCGAGTAGGGTGCCAACAACAGCATCATACGATGTCGAAACAACAGAAGGAGGAGCAGCAGTAGCAGCGTCAAGCTGAGTGGTAAAAATGGCCGGGGATCAAACGCAGCCGGCACGAGCAAACGTGAACCGACAGGGGATCGTAAACGAACCGCGCATACGCGTCATGCATCCGCTCCTGCTATTAATAGGAGAGCTAATGTCTTTCGCACCGTGTAGGCGGTTTGTGTTGTCTCATCACAGGTACTTCAGGTTGGCTTCTTCCTTCCGCTGCTGTATGCAGTCGAGTTGGTGTTGCTCGGGGCAAGGTCTTCGTGCCGAAACTCATCATGATCGCCACGGGCCACCACCAACGCGGTGTTGCGAGCGTCGCTCCTCATCCTCTCTATACGGGAGGTGTCGGTTGGTTACATAATAAAATTTGCGGCGGGTTTTCGATACTCGTACGTAACGGCCAAGTACGATCTCGACCAACAACGCAGCGGGACAAACAGATACCTTCTCGTGTCAAGCGTGCATGATTGTGTATCTACAGCAGTGTTATGTGGTAGAAGGAGATAAGTAAAATGATTTGGAAATTGGGCGTTGTTGCAGAGCTTATAGAGGAAGGTACTGCTTTGTTCTCTGCAATAGTCCACAGCACGGCGTGTGTAATGTACAAAAGACGACAGAGAAGATTGCGTGAACCCCTCGATAGCTCGAAAAACATTTAATTCGATGGACTTCGGGTGAAGCGGCGGTAGATGACGAGGAGCGGGTGTTCAAAAAGCGCAGGAGGGCAGGAACACATGCGTGTTTCGAAGATGACGTCGCAAAGGACAAGAGCTTGGAACGTTGCACGAAGGCAGCTTGCAACAGGTGATTTCGGAGTAGGTAAGAGATACATTTTTTTTAACGTTGTTGCAAGAGAAGGGAGCTTAAAAACGTTGTGAATACGTGAGGAATATGTTTTTTTTAACAAGTTAATATTAGAGGCAATACTTTGATGAAATTATAAATTGGGCATCATGCTGTCTATATATAATTAATCACTGCCCATATTTGGCTACAATTATCTTGCGTTCTGCCTGCCTTTTCTCTAGAGTGGTTCTCCCCCTCTGCTTGGGGCACAAACTCTGACCAGGTACCCTCATCCATGACCCACTTGCCATATGTCACATTGTAATGCCTTCCAATTCTTATCAAACGCCTTTTTAACAAACTCCATATTCGCTTCGAATATTTTGAATTTGTTATGATTGGCTCAAGAATTGTGGTATTAATTTACGCGGTAAAGCAATGCCAAAGTGGAAAACACACATGGTAGAATGGGACACCGTGCTGCCAGAACACACTTCGGGCTAACCCGCTTTCTACGTTTACGTTTCGACCAGTACCCCAAGTTAAGGGAAAACGGACAGCTGGTCGAACACTTTCCCATTGGGCGTACCCGATTATCCCTCGAATTAAATCCCCCACGTTCCTGCCACTATTACCCTGTTAGTGCTTCGGACACAAAATCTGCTCCCTACCCTCTTGCTCTTACATTTTTATTTTTTTTTTGTTTCTCATCCCATTCATTATCTTCGCACATCTTCTTCTCTCTCTCTTTCCAACTCGTAACTCAGATCCGGGGTCACATAGCAGGCTCTTCTCCCCCCTTCCCGCTACGGTACGTGCCTTCAATTTTTATCGCGAGAATATTTCAGCCTTTTCTTCCCTCGTCGATTCGCATCGAATTGTGCCTACCCACGCTGCAAGGCGCTCTCAACAATTGAATCCTTTTTTATTTTTGCAAATAAAGTCAAAGCCCGACCCACCTGGGGCTCGAACCCAGGACTCAAACCCAGGACTCAAACAAGTAAAATTCGAGGTTAACCACTTGAACCACCGGGGCGACCGGCTATAGACTAAAAACGCTAGCGATTTCCATCTCCCCGCCCTTCGAATCTGAATGCCCGATGCGCCTTGCGCAGCAAGCTGGGTTGCCCCCCCGATCCTGCCTGAGTGGAAAGCGTACTGAGTCGAATCTCTACCCAAACTGCTTAACATCCACCTCAAGGCCTTTGTTGCAACGGTGTGCGTGATCACTTTCCACCCTGTGG
Organism: Nereocystis luetkeana; assembly: GCA_031213475.1. NCBI lineage: Eukaryota > Phaeophyceae > Laminariales > Laminariaceae > Nereocystis > Nereocystis luetkeana. Next base: position 6,411,062 of record JARUPZ010000013.1, on the reverse strand, counting down.
CCTTGCGTGTCTGCATCAATGGTGCTAACCTGCTCCGTTCGGGATGAAGGTCTAGTAAATCCAGAAGGATCTCCAACGCCCCCTGACTCTTCACGTCCCAAACCCTTCCCTTCCCTTTCGTTACTTTCGTCCTTGTGACGATTGACTCCAACCTCTTGGAGTCTGACTTGGAAGCGCGGAACGTCACTTCTACTCTGTCTGCAGCACGTCTTTCTTCCCATGCTAGTTGGAACGCTTCCGAAAAAACGCCAAGTCTTTCCTCGTCAGACAAAAATCTGCGTGTACCAGCCCGTCGCCGTAGGCCCAAAATTTCAAAGGCTCTACAAAGAAGATGAAACGACAACGCCAGTCCGGTCCAGACTACCCCTCCTTCGGTTCTCACCTCACACGCGCTCTTCATCCCCGTGGTCAACAGGTCCCACGTAAGATGCTTCCTGACCTTGGGGCGTATCTCTGATTTCCCGTGAGCACTATCGATCCCTTTCCATACGGCTACAACCTTGCAGCGTGAAGTGGACAGCTCCCAACATCCGACCATTCTGTGGAAATACTTAATCACGGATAGATAACCTCGTATTGTCTGGCTTTGGCTTTTGAATGCAAATCATGGCAGGGCCATGAATTTCGTCGACTCTTTCACTGCTGCGTCGACTCTATCACCCTCTGCTAGCCACGGACTCTTCTTCCCTTCAATCGCTCTGAGACGGCACCATTCCCACTTGTTCCAGTACGCCGTTTGCGTGCTTGCCCCCCAGCGCGAGTGTCTCCACCAGTCTGTCCACCTCCTCGTCCTTCCCGCGCCCTCTCCAGTGTGTGTTCCTGCTCGATGGGGTTTGCGGGGTGTTCATGGTTCTGCATTTCGTGTCATCGCTTCCCATATTATGTCATCTATGAACCCTAGGGGGAATTTTGGCTGCAGCATTGTCTCGAAGAATGCACGACCACCGTCATCTATATGTTTCTCTCTCCATGGCCCTTGTACGCGTGTCTGCAACTTTTGCGCGATTTCTGTTTCTGGCCATCTCGAGATGCCATCCGCTACTACGTTCTGCACGCCGGGAATATGCTTTGCGTCATGGCTCCATCCGCTCGTAATTTCCAGTCTACCTAGAAGTCTCATAGCCAGTGAAGCTCGCTGGTTATGCGACCCACCAAACCGATTAATCCATGATACGGCTGCCACGTTGCTCCCCCTCAATAGTACGGGGTCTCCTTGCATGTCTGGCCTGTCGTGCAGAATGACTTGAGTCACCTACGCCGTCATGACCATACCACCCAATTCAAGCAGGTTGATTGTGATTGCGTCCTCTCCTTTGGCCATCGTTTGGTTCTTCAAGAGCCGCGACAGTACGGGGTTCAAGTCGTATCTCCAGTATAGTGTTAGTTCTGGACAAAAGCCCCCGACTGCGGTAAAGCTTGCGTCCGAGTAGTATCGTCGCGAAGGTGATCGTTTTACGTGTGCGTAAAATGGCTCGCCGAGGGACTCCCCGGCGCTGACCAACTTCTGTTCGATTGCCCACTTCCAAAAGGAAATATCGTTGTGGAACTCCCAGCCCAGTCTCACTACCCTCTTCGTCGATTTTTTGGCGCTAGCGGCTTTGTGAAGATCGATCAGACGTAAAAGCTGCCAAACATAATATCTACCTGCTCTGATTATGTAGGTGAGGTTCCAGAGTTTGCCTGCCATACTTAGCGCATCTTGCGCGGTTCCATGCGTTTTGTCCCCCGACCACTCCTGCTCGAGAAAGAGCCTAAATGCTTCTACCCGTTCTTTCGTCACGGAAATCCGCATGGTGTGGGAGTTGATTGTAAAACCCAGCGCATCTACGATTGTGTTCCAATCCGTGCTCTTTTTTGGAGCGAGTATAGGGGTTTCAACTTTCTCACCTGGGCCGAATAATCTCACGTTATCTGAAGCGAGGGAAACGGAAGCTATGAGGACAGTCTGATCTGCGGGATTAAGTTGCACGCTAGCCATAATGAAGTCGTCTACGTATACTGCCGTCAGAAACGGTTCGTTTGGTCCCCCCCTTCGTGGTGCTTTTACTCTGACTCCGGTCGGGATCCTAGTTGGCTTGCCCGACTCCCATGGGTTCACGATTTTGACATGCGACATCATAGCTTCGCCTTCTGGTAGAATAACCGCACTATCTACCGTGGTGTGAGGGTGGGCGTGTTCGGCCGCTGAGACCATGAGGCCCCAGAGGGTAGGCGTGTTCGGCCGCTGAGGCCATGAGGCCCCAGTACCCGGGCGAGGCTGCCCATCCAAAAGTGAGTCTAAAATCTGCTGCCAACACGTCGTCTACCACGTAGCAAAGTTCTGCGCTTGGTGCGGTGATGCCCTGACCTTCATCCCTGAAGGGATCAGTTACGTCTGCTTTGGCCAAAAGGATACGAAGGTGAGGGAACCGTATTCGGAGATCGGTAAGCGCGTTTAAGAATGAAGGGAGTGCGTCAGCACAGAGGCATTTCGGCACATCTTGCGTTTGCGTGTCTTCATTTAGCCCTCCCTTCTCTCCTCTCGCCGCGTCGACATCAAACGAGTAGTCGTTAAATATTCCGACCTTGTGCGTAACAACGGCACCGAGGGGCGCCACACGTAGTCCTTAAAGCGCGGCAGCTGACTCTGTTGAACACTAGAACGCGATTGCGTCGTACATCTTCGTACAGTTTTTCCCAAACTAGGTCGATATGTTCATACACTGGGCTGTCGTTACCATACCGAATTTCTCTTGAAGGATCGAGGTTCGTGACTGCTGTCTTCACCGGCACGTAATTTTTCATGATGTCTATGAGTTCTGTCATTGCGGGGAAACCTTTAACCCGCCCAAAGTAGTGTTCGACGAGATCAAAGGCCAACGGAGGTGACACCAGAGTGCCTCGGAGCCAAACGGCCACATCTCCCACTTTACCGGCGCATACATGTAAAAGTTATGTGCCTGTCTCTGCCATCCCTCGTATGATGTTTTTCTTGTGGTTTAGATCGCGGGTTTTGACGGTCATCAACATTTTTGTTTGCCCCCATTTTTCGTTCAGTGCAGCGAATTTTTCCTGTCTGGTTAGCTTACTTATCTGTCCTTTAACCTGGTACGGTGCAACTCCATCTGAAGGTGCTACTTGTCGTACCGACCCTTTTAAGTATTTTCCTTTCGACAAACCGTCCTGGACCCAAGGGGTCTCCCCTGGACTAAGGGCTGGCAAATCACTGTACTGTTGTCTAGACCCACTGTTGTTCTGCGACTCGATACTCTGTCTAGAGGTTTTCTTTTCGTTTACGGATTTGCCCTGACTCGAGATCAGGGCGATCAGGACATCATCATTCTGTCGAGAATTGCTGGTGTTCTGATCCAAGTAACTCTGTCTAGAGCTTCTGCTATTTTCTTCCGTCTCGGTTGTCCCAGGTTCCCAAGGGGTCTCCTCTGGGCTACGAGCTGGCGATTCAACATAATTATGTCTAGTAGTACTGTTGTTCTGTGGCTTATCATTCTGTCTAGAGTTGTTTTTCCCTTTTCCGACATTGCCTAGCACACATACGGGCTCCTCCGGTTTGGGCGCGAGCCGCAGACACTCATTCTTAAAAATACTTTTGTTGTTCTGTATACTCATATTAATAGTACATATTGAGACCTTTTCAGCTTTCTCACGCGCGCGTAATGTCCGTACTAATTTCACGACTTTCCTAAACGCACTTTTCTCTCTACACTCGCTATCAGCTTCTGGGTTTGCTGCGGCGCACTTTGTCATCATCTTACCGGCATGTATCGCTTCTGTACATTCGAAATCACACCCCTCACCAACGAACACGTCTTGCGACACCGACCCAGGTTGAGGTGCTTCCGGTAGTCCCACCGACTTACGGCTGTCCACGAACGTCGAAATTCCGACCTCCGCCCCGCACCCCCCCGCCGTTCGACCTCGCCTCCGGGCGAGGCGCACCTTGTCAATCCCAACCGATCCTCTCCCCCCCCCCGCCCCGTGCCGACCATACCCTCCGCCCCCCCTCCCCTGCTGTCCGTGCGAGAAACTGAACCTTGCGACCCCCGCTGGGGGAGCCGTCTGAGTCTGTGGCTGCTGCTGCTGCTGTTGCTGCTGCTGTTGCTGCTGCTGCTGGGGCTGTTGCTGCTGGTACCGTTCCGGCGGGGCGGTGGTGGTACAGGCAGTCCTGGGGCTCCTGTCCCATCTATCGCAAAAGGACCGTGCGAGTACGAACAGTTGTTGCGGGTGCATGGTTGCCTCCGCCAAGCGAAGCGGCACGCCCCCTCCATGGTGCGTTCCCGCTCCAAACCTGATACGAAGACCACCCAGGCGCCCCGCCGTCAGTGCGAGAACAAGCTGCGCTCCAACTGCGTTCGGCTTCCTTTTGAGTGGTTTCGCCGTTGCTGTTCCTCCGCCAAGCCTGGGCACTTCGAGTGCGATGTCCATCCGACCCAGCAAGCTGCAGCTCCCCCGCGAAGTTAACTCGCGCACCAGGGTGAAGGCTGGGGGTGTCAACCCTGCACACGCTCCTTCGGGAGGGGCGGCGTTGGGAAACTGCCGTTTCACGGGGGCCGCAGCGAAAAGAAGCAGTCCGAAGAAATCATTGATGTCACGGTTAGCGGCGAAAATGACCCGACCCCGCACTACCTGCTGCTTCGGCAGAAGCGAGTTGAAGTGCGTAGTCATGTACACAGTGAGGGTCTTGGCCATGGTCTGGAACTCCTCGATCTGATAAACCCTCCTGCCCCGCGACACGCCACGTGTTGACTCTGTGTCACCATGTTGGATGACCTTCACGAGGACATTGACAAACGTCTGGAAATGAACGTCCGGCGTACGGGACACCGACAAGGTTCCCTGCTCCAACGGGGTCGAGAAGGCGTCAACATCAATTTTGGATAGCGGGTGGGGTGATCATGTCGAGAAGGCGCTGGCTGGGATCAGCAATGTACCTGATCGTATGGGCGAAACCACCTGTTAACATTGAGGGAACAGACCACCTCGCAGCACATACATCGATGCCGCTCCTGCTTCTTGCCACATCCTGATGCTCCGCTTCGCGGAAACTGCGGCCATGGTGCGCGCTTCGATGCTCACCGCGTGCTCCATTCCACCCTACAGGCTCCCCGCTCCGCCCCATGGCTGCACTGCTGGTCCTCCCGGCCACCATTGTCCCGGGTACGGCATATGCCCGGAGGGTGGAAAAATTGCGCGTGTGGTGCGGCATGCATGTACGACTGCGGATGCCGCCTGCAACTGCTGCTGCTGCTGCTGCTGTTGCTGCGGTCAGTACGCGAGGGGAGGGACTGCCGGGTGCAATTGTTGTTGTTGTTGCGGGGGTGGCGGCGGTGCTGGATGCGGCTGCTGTTGTTGCTGTTCTTGCGGCAGATGTCCCATCGGCAGGACTGGAAGCTCGTAAGCTGTAGTTGTAAGTGTTGCTGCTGTTATTGATGCTGACCTTGCTGGTGTTGCTGCTGCTGGTGCTGCTGCTACGACGGTGATTCCTGCTGTTGTTGCTGCTGCGACAGTGACTGCTGCTGGTGCTGCTGCTCTTGCGGCTGCTGCTGTTGTTGCTGCTGCTGCTGCTCCTGAGCTTGGGGTTGGTCTTGCGGGCTCGGCTGAAGGCGTTTGTTCAGAAGATTCAGAGCATCCAGCAGCAACTCCTGCAGAGTTGACTCTACGGTCGCTCCCGCCCCGCTTCCGGCGACTCCCTCTCCGCCCTCGTCACTGGCGGCGTCTGCGTCGTTTCTGGTTGTCACTGCTGCCCCATACGTCGAGCGACGTTTTCCTCTGTTCGTCATCCTGCGCAAACAACAACGCTCCCGACCTGTATGTATATCACTGCCTGTATTTAGCTACTATTATCTTGCGTTCTGCCTGCCTTTTCTCTCGTTGGTTCTCCCCCTTTGCTTCGGGCACGAACTCTGACCAGGTACCCTCATCCATGATCCACCTTCCATATGTCAAATTGTAATGCCTCCCAATTATTGTCAACGCCTTTTTAACAAACTCCATGTTCGCTTCGAATATTTTAATGTTCGCATATGGTGTCGGTTTTGTGCCGTGCGAAAAGGCCAGAAGAGGTATATATACAGGAGAAAACTACAGAGTGCTGACCATGCAACAAGTTGTAAGTTGTTGTTGTTGTGGGTTATGCATTGCACCATATGCTGTCTTCTCCAACTTAAGTATTACTTCTCCCGTGTACAACATATAATTGTTTCCCGATCACCTCAAATTTTGTTTTTATTTCGTGTTTGTTTTTTTTTCCTTATTTCGTGTTTTCGCTTTGTTGTCGTCTTTCATCCTTTGGTTCGCTTCTGTGTTTGATTTCAATTTTTGCTGTCAAATACCCGGTACTACACAGCAGTTTGACTTTGTACGTTTCCCAACCAGAGTACATTGTGAGATGTACCTTCGACAATCCGGGGACGTTGTGAACGTTTATGTTGGCCAATGGCCGACCTTGAGATTTGTGGCTCTAGGTGTTTTTACTTAAGGTACACCAGAGCAGGCTTTCAAGGTACTCCAATGGCCACCTGTGCTTCCAATGGGCGTGTTCGGATATTGCAGCCATGAGGCCCCAGTACCCGATGCTTCCCATCCAAAAGTGAGTCTAAAATATTTTACCAAGAAGTCGTCCACCACGAAAGTTCTGGGCGTAGTGAGGTATCACCCAAACATTCTTGAGGCGTCTGTTGCGTACCAGGTATGCTTTAATCATTAGTATACGAACGTGGTGGAACCTTCTTCGGACATCTGCTGGGGCTTTTAGGAGGGCGGAGAGTTCGTCATCATAGAAGCATGTTGGTACTTCTTCCGTTGGCGTTTCCCTATGCAAAACTGATACTGCAGGGTACAGCTCTCAGATGCTAAAAAAAGACCTGCGCTCGTTACATCTCTGAGGCCGGCTCACCTGTTGCGTGAGAGTTCGAGAAGGTATCTTCGTGCAGTAATGATCGGGTCACACAGAAAGTGATTAGATGAAATGCGGTAATTGCAAGCTGCCAGACACCACAGGCACGATGACGGGCACGACGGGCAAGGCAGGGCCCAACGGGCTGGGGGTCATTAGGACAGGTATCAAATACCGCTTGCCTTCCACTTTCTTTGCTTCACTTGGTGTTTAGTGAACACCGAGTGACCTCGTTGCTGGCCACCAGGTATGTCTCCGAGGCCTGTGGTCGTCAGGGGGCATTCCCGGGTTCCCTGTAGAGATGTGGATATTGGGTTATAACGGATGTTGCGTCCTTGTTGCTGGGAAACTTTGCCCACAGCAGTCACTCTTTTCTTTTGTTTTGTCTTTCTTCATATAATAAACTCATGCATCTCCTACTTCGCGTCGACTAGGATGGCTGACTCGCTCGAGTGGTACAGCTATATGTTGGCCTCGAGCAGAGCTTGGTCATCCGAGGCGTACCATAATACTGCAGTAGTCGAGGGTAGGCCGGTTGTCGCACGGGAAATTTCGAGTTTGAGGGTTGGCTGTCGGTATATTTCGGTCAGGTATCGATCGTGTGGGCATATTGACGTCTTGGGTATTTGGTCTTAGGATATATTCTTCGGGTTTTAGGTCTATCATCGGGTTGGGAATCTTCTACTTCGGTCAGGTGGTGTTCAAGGTTTCCGGATGGAATTCGCGTATCACTCTACGCTTCAGGGGGAGCTAGTTTTGCTTGCTGCTACAAATTACAATATATTATATACCTGGTATACATTAAAGGTCGGTAAAGCCAATACCATATCACCTTCTTCGGGATCTTTGGCTACACTCGGGTGCGAGGTGTCTGTCATCGGGACGAGTGGTGGACGGTCAGGGCGATCGACTGTTCGAGTGGAGCAGCAGCCCATTGGAGCAACAGCTTGGCTGGAGCATATTTTTGATACGAATCGAGAACACCAATCACCAAATTTAGTCTACGAGTACGAGGTACGAATACAACAATATTTATCAACAAAAAATATCTTGAAAAATACTGGTGGGTGAAAAATTATCGACAGAATATTTTAGGTGAGAGGAAAAATATCTTCGGCGTGGGTTGGTGCACGAAACGGTGAGGCTCTTTTTCCGTATCTTTCGCATTCGGACTCCTAGCTTGCGGACTAGGATATGGAACGCTGGCAAGGTTCGGTCGGTCGGTTGTTTGGTCCTGACCAAGGTCGAGGGGCTGGTGGTGCGTCACGAGGTGCTCATATGTACGAGTACGAGTCTGAAGCTTCATCGATTCCTCGTACAGATTCAGAGAGTCGTCGTCTTTTCGGTGGAAATAGTTCCGTTTCAAAATGTAACCGCGAAACACATGGACCGAAGGCGTTCCCACACCGGGGGTCCTCCCTGCCCCTTTAAGATCCGCCCGGAGGATACAAACCAAAACTTGCCCTCTGCCTATCGAATAGACCCGACGCGTGACTCTGGTGGGAACAGTTGTCTCGCGCCGTATTATTATCCTCATCGCGCTGGTCACGACAGTCGCAACGCTATGAACCTCTCTCTTACCCTGGTGCCACTCGCTGTAACACCCCCCCTGCCCGACACATGACCATCGTCGGCACAAAGCAGGCACCCCGTGATACTAGCCCGGCGACAGCGTGTGCGCTTTCCTCTTCTTTCATCCCGACATTTGTAAGACCTCCCCAGCCCGGCGCATATGCGAGACGGTGCCCAGCGGGAATTACAATCATGGACGCTGCAGCGCGTGCACCTTCCTCCTCGGCTCCCCGCCGTCGGTTCGATGTTGCAGCTCCTCTCCTTTCCGTGGTGTTGCCCTCAGACGGTGGTAGGGTGAGCGGCGATCCTTGCCTCGTCTAGTCGTTCTTCAGCATTTCTCCTCCGTCCATCGCCGTCGGCCCGATGTTGCAGCGCTCCTCCTTTCCGTGGTGTTGCCCTTGAACGGTGGTGAGAAGAGCGACGGACCTGACCTTCGTCCAGTCGTTCTTCAGCATACCTCCTCTGTCCACCGCCGTCGGCCCGATGTTGCTGCGCCTCTTCTTCCCGCTGTGCTGGCGTTGGACGGTGTTGACAAGAGCGGCGGACCTGACCCTCGCACATTCTTCACGACTTGCAACTGCCATCGCCGCATCTGTATAACACGCTCGGAGCATGTACTCACCTGTGGAAAATATGTATTTATTCCTGCCTCACCTGCATCTGAGGTGGGGGTCCCTCTCGAAGGCCTACATCTGCATTTTGACAATAACATACGCATTTACTCTTTCGGCTAGACAGATTTCACTGTATGCTACCATCGTCCTAACACACCATACCACCTTTAACTGAGACTTCCGAGAGTCCTTCTATTAATAGTCCTTCTTCGTGTGGCTATACATGGCCACATTACTCAAACACTGCGGTGACTGCTCACTTTGCCCTGTTATCCTGCCTAGATTGGCCAAGGCCTTAGTACCACGGCATGTGTTTTCTGTGTTTCCCCTGCTGCTCTTCATACTGCGTCGATTCGAACCGGAAAGTGCCAGCCCCCAAACACATCCCCGAAGCCTTCCAACTATATATTACAACCTCTCTTCCTCACAAGTTCTTGTTTCACCATCTCCACGAACCCCATGTTCAAAATCCTTTTACATATATTATTTTGGCTTTGCCTTTTTGTTCGGCTGAAATGTACGTTTGAATTGGAAACAGTGACAATAAATCGTTGTTCAATCAAGTGATACTGATTTTAGGAACACAAGCCGGCGTTCCCGGTGGCTTGGTAGTTGGTCCGCGTGCCTATCAAGATCAATTTCGTGGGTTCAAGTCTCACCGAGTGCATGCTCGTAGGGGCTTTTTCTAGCAACAAAAACAAAATAGCGGAAAGCGCGAGAGCGTGAGTTAGCTACGTTCGATGAAAATCGACTAGCAGTGGGAATGCTGAACATGAACCCTATTCGCGAAAAAAATAAAGGCACGTACCGGGGGGGGAGAAGGGTAGGCGCCTGTAACCACAGCTTGTCCAGGAGCTCGTTGAAGGCAAAACCTCCCACGAGTTAGGCTGGAAAAGAAAAGTAATGATTAAAAAAGAAAGGCAGACCGGGACCCTTTCCCGAACCCAGTGCTTGGAATCCCGTCGACAAAGGTAAATCATGCCGCTCCCGCTGCTTCGGACTACGCAAACCGAGGTCCACCTGCGGTGGTTGCTGGTGTCTTCTGTCTTCCTGGAGGGCCTGAAGTCGAACTATCAACATTCCTAGTTCTGATACGTATGTTAGACGATGTGAATGCGATTGTTGCGCCAGGAATTTATACCGTAACTATATATATAGCATCCCTTTTGGATCTCATTGTCGCGGAGCATGGCCGTATAAATCGTTTTGGAAGTAGCCCTAGCGATTTGAGTCGGACTGGAACATGTACGGTACAATTGAGATATTCAAGGTAGGTAAGTTGAGACGCTGTGAGTGGGGCTGCTGCGAATCGTATTCATACGGTATTCGCAACACCCCTTTGGGTCTCAGCGGTGTGTGGAGTGCAATTGATTGAACCTTTTGGAAGTAACTCTAGACCAAGAACTGATTTTCTTCGCACCGTTAAGCCGATGAAGCGGCAGGCAAAAAAAGGTGTATCGGCTCTATGCGACTACGGTGCACTACGATGCACGCAAGGTTGACGATCTGTATCCCATCGACTTGCCCGTGGCGTCTACAGTATATTGATTTCTAACGTTAAGAGTCGACTACAACTACCCATTGACATCCTGCATACCCGGACACCCAGTGTTAAACCCCTATTTACATCAGCCATCTTCGTTCCAAAAACACGCCTAGGCGGTCGGAGTGAGTGTTACAACTATATATTCAGTACTAGGACATAACCCCTTCCCCCAGATGTCATCAACATGCAAGTCTGCCGCGCAAGCGGTACTTAGTAAGACACAGCTCACCCTTCGTGCGACTCTCCGAACACCTCACAGCGCTTCGCGCTTAGTGCAAGCTATGTCTGCCTGGTCGGTAAACCCGGCAAACGCTCCAAGCCTGTATGTATATCACTGCCCGTATTAGGCTACTATTATCTTGCGATCTGCCGGCTTCTTCTCTCGCCGATTCTCCCCCTCTGCTTGGGGTATGAATTGTAACCAGGTACCCCCATCAAAAATCCACTTTTCATATGTGCGCCATCAATTCTTATCAACGCCTTTTTAACAAACTCCATGTTCGCTTCGAATATTTATTTCGAATTTCATTTGGCTCAAGAATTGTGGTATTGAGTTACGCAGTAAATCAATGCAAACGAGGAAAAACACATGGTATAATGGGACACCGTGCTCCCAGAACACACTTCGGGCTAACCCGTTCTCTACGTTTACTTTTTGACCAGTACCCCGAAGGGAAAACGGACTACTGGTCGACTTTTTCCCACTAGGCAAGCCCGATTATCCCTTGAATTGAATCACCCTCTTTCTGTCCCTATTACCTAGTTAGCGCTTCGGACACAAAATCTGCTCCCTCCCCTCCTGCTCTTTAATAGACCATGAAAGCTAGTGAATTCCATGTACCTGCCCTTTGAATCTGAATGTCCGATGCGCCTTGCGCAGCAAGCTGGGTTGCCCCCCCAATCCTGCCTGAGTGGAGAGCGTACTGAGTCGGGTCTCTACCCAAACTCCCTAACATCCGCCTCAAGGTCTTTGTTGCTACGGTGCTGACCTTCTCCGTTCGGGATGAAGGTCTAGTAAATCCAGAAGGATCTCCAATGCCCTATGACTCTTGACGTCCCAAAACTTTCCCTTCCCTTTCGTTGCTCTCGTCCTTGTGGCGATTGATCCCAACCTCTAGGAGGCTGAATTGGAATCGCGGAACGTCCGGCCGTTTCCTATGCAGTTCGATTTTTGAGCTTCAGATTTTGGCTCGATAGCCTTTTCAGATGTGAAGTTGGCAAATCGAAACAGCCTTCCTATGCGGAAAAAACAGATTTATTGTGTGTGTAGAGATTTGAGCAAACGGCGAGACCAACTGCTGTTTTCGTGGTTTGGCGCCGCGAAGAGAGGCGCTGGGTGCCCTGCACTGTGCGTAGGACCCAAGCGTCCGAGCGAAGGCTGACCATCTCTGGTCTGGCGGCGGAGAGACGTGGCGAGTGCGCTAGAGCCACCTGTCTTGGTATTTTGTGTTCCATGTTGTGACTGACTGCTGCTGCTGCTGTACAGCAGTGTACGTACTAGTACTCGTACGTAACCACGAAGAGGTGCGTGCTGAGTGCGCTTCTCTTGGTCTCTAGGTCCGAGACCGCGCCAGGCGACTGACGTCTGGCCTCGGAGGGTCGCGCCGCCCGCCGCCCAAGCGTCGGGCGCGAAGCGACGCCGCTATACAGCTGTGTAACCTTCCAACTCATCGATCGTTCTGCTGCTGTTTGCTGTCATAGATAACATCTTGAATTTAGGGAGCATGCCATTTTTCGATTTGAAAATCTGATGACCCAGATCGTCGAATTTGGCCCAAAATCCGACGACTTGGATCATCCGATTCTCAAATCGAAAACTTTCCGGTCGGATTTTGCCTATTTCGACTGCATAAGCAGGGTCATTCGTTTTTGAGATCGAAAAATACAAATCTGAAGCTCGAAATCGAACCGCATAGGAAACAGCCTCACTTCTACTCTCTCTGCAGCACGTCTTTTTTCCCACGCGAGTTGGAACGCTCCCGAAAAAAAGGCCTAGCCTCTCCTCGTCAGACAAAAATCTGCGTGTACCAGCCCGTTGCCGTAGGCCCAAACTTCAGGGCCTCTATCTACAAAGAAGATGAAACGACAACGCAAGTCCGGTTCAGACTATCCATCCTTCGGTTCCCAACTCACACACGCTCTTCATCCTCGTGGTCAGGAGGTCCTAAGTAAGACTTCCTAACCTTGGGGTGTATCTCCGATTTTCCGTGAGCTCTATCGGTCCCTTTCCCTACTGCTACCACCATGCAGTGTGAAGTGGGCAGCTCCCAACCTCCGAAAATTCTGTGGAAATGCGTAATCGCGGATATAGATAACTTCGTATGGTCTGACTTTGGTTTTTGAATGCAAATCATCGCAGGGCCGTGCATTTCGTCAACTCTTTCACTGCTGCGTCGACTCCATCACCCTCTGCTAGCCACGGACTCTTCCCGTCTATCGCTCTGAGGCGGCACCAGGTTTGCCACTTGTTCCAGTACGCCGTCTGTGTGCTTCCGCCCACTGAGGCGAGCGTGAGTGTCTCCACCAGTCTGTCCACGTCATCGTCCTTCCCACCCTCTCTAGTGTGTGTTCCTGCTCGATGGGGTTATGGGGAGTGTTCATGGTTCTGCATTTCGTGTCATCGTTTCCCATGTTATGTCATCTAAATACTCTGTGGGGAATTTTGGCTGCAGAATAGTCTCGCAGAATGCACGACCACCGTCACCTATCTTCCGCTCCCTCCATTGTCCCTGTACGCGTGTCTGCAACTTTTGCGCGATTTCTGTATTTGGCCATCTCAAGATGCCGTCCGCTACTACGTTCTGCACGCCGGGAATATACTTTGCGTCATGACTCCAACCGCTCGTAATTTTTAGTCTACTTAGAAGTCTCATAGCCAGTGAACCTCGTCGGTTATGTGACCCACCACACTGATTAATCCATGATACGGCTGCGACGTTGTCCCCTCTCAATAGTACGGGGTCTCCCTGCGTGTCTGGCCTGTCGTGCAGGATGACTTTAGTCACGTACGCTGTCATGACCGTACCACCCAATTCAAGCTGGTTGATTGTGATTGCGTCCTCTCCTTTGGTCTCCTTGCGTTCTTCAAACGTCGCGACAGCACGGGGTTCAAGTCGTATCCCCATTATACTTTTAGTTGTGAGCAAAGTCCCCAACTGCAGTAAAGCTTGCGTCCAAGTAATTGTCGCGAAGGTGATCGTTCGACGTGTGCATAAGATGGTGCGCCAAGAGACTCCCCGGCGCAGACCCATTTCTGTTCGATTGCCTATTTCCCAAAGGAAATATCATTGTGGAACTCCCAGCCCAGTCTCACTACCCTCTTCGTCTGTGTTTTGGCTTTAACGGACTTGGGAAGATCGGTCAGACGTAAAAGCTGCCAAACAACATATCTGCCAGCTCTAATTATGTAGCCCAGAGTTTGCCTGCCATGCTTATCACATCTTACGCGCTTGCATGGGTTTTGCCACCCGACCACTCCTGCTTGAGAATGAGCCTAATTGCTTCTATCAGTTCCTTAGTCACGGAGATCCGCATGGTGTGGGTGTTGATTGTAAAACCCAGCGCATCGACGATTGTGTTCCAATCAGTGCTCTTCTTTAGAGCGAGTATAGGGGTTTGTGGTCGTCAGGGGACATCCGGGGGGCATCCCCGGGTTTCCTATAGAGATATGGATCTTGGGGTGTAACGGATGTTGAGTCCTTGTTGCTGGGAAACTTTGCCCGCAGCGTCTCTCTCTTGGCTCTGTGTTTTGGTCTTCTAAATAAACTCATCCATCTCTTACTTCGCGTCGACTAGGGTGGCTGACTCGCTCGAGTGGTACAGCTATACCTGGTATATATGCTGGCCTCAAACCGAGCTTGGTCATCCGAGGCGTACCATAATACTGCAGTATTTGAGGGTAGGCTGGTTGTCGCACGGGAAATTTCGATTTGAGGGTGAGGTGTGGATATCTTTCGGTCAGGTATCAATCGTGTGGGCACATTGACGCCTTGGGTACGAGATGGATAGGCCCTGAGACTCACATTCATTCTTCTAGTCATAACTATGCAATGCCGAGGAGTTGGGGGAAAACGGCATATCGGTGTAATCAGCCAATCACAGCGCGTATGCACGTGCTCTCGGACGTCGCCTTTGACCCTTTTCTCCACTCGTAGCTGACATATATAAAACCAACTGAACCCGCCGCATATCATGTACCAGGTATAGGCTTTAGACTGCAAAAAAAAATGAAGCCGTTTTTTTTGCGGCGGAATCACAGGTAAGTTTTTCGAAAACACAGCAACAGGAACACATCAATCAGCAGCAGGCACACAGAGACACACGTGATCCCAGCTCGCACACGATAGCGCGGCAGTATGGCTGCCAACCGCTTTCCCACAGCCACACACCAGTGGCAGAAGACCACAATCTCCGGCTCACCGCAACATTCTGGGCATGGAACCTGGATCCCTTAACAAGCAATATCCTGGGCCTAGCGGCCAGCTTGGGGGGGCAGGAGTAAAGTTTTAGTGTCTCTTACTGTTCGAGTATATAGTGCATGCAGAGAGTATGTCGTTGAGTAGGTGTTTGTATTGCTTGACAGTAGAACGTGTGACGCAGCTGTGCACAACGCAAGAGATGATTATGTGAACAATAAGTAACGTCTGTGAGGCCCAACTCTACCCATACCGTACATGACAGAATATGGCCCTACTATTGATGTACTACTACTGCTGCTGTATCGCCAAACAGCTCGTTATGAGAGAGCTCTACATGAACTACACCTTTCTAGTGCCACCCTTGTCGGTGCTGTCGTTGCTCTTAAAGGGGAGACGTCAAGGCTTCAACCACAGAGTGAGGTAGTATCCTACAATGTGGAGATGGTACTCTACGGCACCTACAATGTTGATGACCAAAAGAAATACGGGAACATCCACGCGGTTTTTACGAAATTTGATCTGAAATTCGACACGTGATTTTTAGTAGTCTGATAAACGTAAATGCGCCTGCACCTTCTTGTTTTTGTTTTTTTTACATCCCTTAGTCGCAAAACAAATAATATCATATTTACAAATATCGGCCTAACTTGTGAAAAAAAAAGAAAAATGAAGAGGTGCAGTGGCAGTTACATTTGTAATACTACTCGAAGTCACGTGTCGAAATTTCAGCTCAAAACTCGTAAAAACCGCGTGGACCGTCCAACCTTGTTTTCAGCCTCTGGGCCAATCCAGCTCGTATTGGTATTCGGATATATTCTTCGGGTCTTCTTCGATTTTGGGTCTATCATCGGGTTGGGAATCTTCTACTTCAGTCAGGTGGTGTTCAACGTTTTGGGTGGAATTCGGGTGTAGCTCTACACTTCAGGTGGAGCTAGCTTTGCTTGCTGTTACAAATTACAAAATATACGTATATCTACAATAAAGGTCGGTTGAGCTAGTATCGTCTTCTTCGGGATCTTTTGGCTACATTCATTCGGGTGCGAGGTGTCTGTCATCGGGACGAGTGGTGGACTGGGCGATCGACTGTTCGAGTGGAACAGCAGCTGATTGGAGCAACAGCTTGGCTGGAGCTTATTTTTGCATACGAATCGAGTACACCAATCAACAAATTTTGTCAACAACTACGAGGTATGAATACAACAAAATTTATATGCAAAATATATCTTGAAAGATACTGGTTGGTGGGTGAAAATTGACGACAGGATATTTTCGGTGAGACGTGAGAGGCGAGGCCAACTATAAGTACCTTGGCCCTGATACTCTTTAATTCGGATTCCTAGCTTGGCGGACTAGAATATGGAATGCTGGCAAGGTTCGGTCGGTCGGTCGTTTGGTCCAGACCAAGGTCGAGGGGCTGGTCTTGCGTCACGAGGAGCTCACATGTACGAGTACTCGTCTGCAGCTTCATCGATTCCTCGTATAGATTCAGAGGGTCGTCGTGTTTTCGGCGTAAGTAATACCGTTTCAAGATGTAACGGCGAAACAGCTGATTTCGACTACGAGTACGACGGGATTAGGACAGCCGTGAATCGATGGTCTAGGAAGCGAGAGCTTGCCGGCGGCGTCCTACGGTATCCTCCCAAACCTGAAAAAAGTCTAATTTTTGCCACTCAAGACGGATGTAGAAGTTGTGTCGTCTGTTTTGTGCACACACCAGCGGCCATTTGTTTTTTTATCATACGCCTGGTCAGCTCCTGCCACATGACACCGGCCATGGTGTGAATGGGTGGGTCGGAACCCCTAACGAGCGCACTCCGTTCAGAATTCATGACGCAGTCGTTGGTTTTGTCGATCGATGTCTGTCAAGGACTCGGAATCTCGCCGCTTCGAATCATAAATCGGCCTGAGTTTTTCTCAAGCCGATGTTGGCCCAAAATCGACTCCAGATTTGTTGTCCGGACTTTTCCAAACGTTTAGAACTTCTTTTTTTTCTAAACGTGCCCGTAGGAAGCGTGTTCTCAAAACATTTAGAAGGTATCTTGAAATTCAAACTTTTTATTGATACTTCACTTTCCCATTTACTTAGGTCTTAGTCCGTGGAATAGTAAATGGTCAACCGAACGCCTACTCAATATAAGCCTAATAACAAGAGTTTCTGAGCACTACTTTCTTATTCGTGACACAAAACAAGCCTTACCTAAACTCGTACGCGTGAATTTCCTAACAGCGGGGGGGTTCTGTACGAAGTACTAGGGAATAAAAGGCCCTCCGGCCCCCGCGGCGGTCGGGCCAGATTCCTGTAGGTAATATAGGAGCTATACTAGGTGAGCCAACACGTACATAGGAGGAACATTAATTGCGGCCCCGTGTTTTGAATTAATGAAAACCACTTTGTGAGTCACTTTATGTAGGACCTCAATAAGCGTCAAAAATATGAATTGGGCAATATTTATTTGATGCGCTTGCTCCCTCTCTGAAATCTCACACTGCAACTTTATTGGTCGTTGGTAGCAGCAGCACGATGCAATACTATCTGCGGGTAAGGCGATGCACAGCAGAGGGGCCACACTCGGAGTATCGATTGTTTCCGTATCGAGCTAATTTCGTACTCTGAATGCTGAGACTAATAGGGTGCTTGCGGCCTCAACATTGCGAGTGGCTGGGAGTATGAGCGGTACTCAACTTCAAACCTCGAAATATTGCCTGAATGTTGAGAGTAGGTGCGAGTGTGAGTAGTACCATATATCCAAATGCCACGGGTGCAAGGAGTGCCCGCAGGATCGGACGCCGAAATATCCGAATGAACGGCCGTCAATATTATCACTTTAATCGAGAGGACGAGGTGTGTTAAATCGAGGTGTCAGAGCAGAGATCAGACGACCGTGCTTGTAGGATAATGAAATGAAAACGATGTTCAACTTGCTTAATCACAAACACGAGGATGATGGAGACGTCAGCAGCAGTGGTAACGCAAAATGTAAATGCCGTACGAGACTTATCTGCACGAAGAACGGCTGTAATTATGGTTTCATCGACAGAAGAGTGTGCCGGATTGGGTCGTCCTGAGCAAAGGTCAGACGATGCTCGTAAGATATCAATATGTGAAGGTGCAGATATATGCTCCGAGTACCCTGGAGTACTGTAACGAGTATCTGAGATAAAATATTTCAGGTGCTTCGTGTACTCGGAGTATTTCAGGGTTCGATACTCCGTGATACTGCTCGTACTCGTCGTATTTTGGGTATGATCACTCTCAATACTGCTTGTACTAGGGGTATTTTGGGGTTCATTACTCTGGAATACTTTCCGTACTTGAAGTGGTATTCAGGGATCCTGTACTGCTCGTACTTTGAGTACTCGGCGTATTAAGCATTCCGTACGGCGAATACTTCAATACTCGGAGTATTTCAGGGTTTTCATATTCCGAGATACGAGTAATACTCGGAGTACTTCTGGGTTTTATACTCCAAGGTACTCCGGGTTAGAGTATTTCTCGGAGTATTTTACTCGAATGATGTAGTATTCCTGGGTTCAATACTCGCGATACTCGTAGTACTCCGAGTAATTTAGATGTTTGTACTCCGGGTACTGATTGTAGTCGACTGTAAGTACTGCTCATACTCCAAGTACCCCGAGCATTTAGGCCACCAGTACCCCTAATACTCGAGTACTCGGAGTACAAACTCGGAGTATCGAGTATACTCGGAGCATCTGTGGAATATTGGTTCGACGAAGTGTACGCACGGATGATGATTGCTACGGTGCATTTTATGATACCGAGAAATCGAAAGCTTTCGAGCCGCGAGCATTGTCGGTACAACCCCCAAAAACCGTCAAACCAGCTGCTGCACACATGATACAGGGCGAGTTTTGACGTCGTGAAAAGTGGATCATCGTGATTCTTCCTGATATTAAAGTAGTAGTGGAGCTCGAGCAGGGTGCCAACAACAGCATCATACGACAGCGAAAGCACAAGAACCGACGGAAGATAATAAACGAACCGCGCACACGCGTCATACATCCGCTCCTGCTAGGAGAGCCAACGCCTTTCGTACCGTGAACAGGCGTCTCGCAGCAGCAAATAAAGTGGACCGGAAACAAGTGATAATCGTGCGAGAAGCACGGCTGTGAAATAGAGATAAATGGGTACAGAACTGTGTAAAGAACATGGGTTAACTCGTCTTTCGCAGCCGGATTGATAGTTGCGAGGCAGGCAGACAGATGTGGCCAACCCTTTGGCCGACTTCGCGCCCTGTTGGGGGTATAGTCAGTCTGTGCGTTGCGGCGATAGGTGTTTTTGTTGTCTCACCACAGGTGCTGCAGGCAGGCTTCTTCCTTCCTCTGCTATATGCAGTTGAGTTTTCTTTGCTCGGGGAAACGTCTTTGCGCCAAAACTCATCATCATCGCCACGGGTCCCCATGTAGCCATATAGCGAGCGTCGCTCCTCATCCTGTCCATGGGGGAGGTGAAGTCGGATGTGATTAATGCGGCGGATTTTCGATATGTAACGGCAAAGTGCAAAGTGCGGCGGAACTGAAGTTCATACTTCACACCACAAACAACGCAGTGGGACAAACAAGCTTTGTTACCTTCTCGTGTCAAGCGCGCATGATTGTGTGTACAGCGGTGTGCTGTGGTAGAAGGAGATAGGGAGGATGGATTGGAAATTGGGTGTTGTTGCAGAGCTATAAAGGGAGGTACTGCTTTGTTGTCTGCAATCCACACCGCGGCGTATGTAGTGGACAAAAGACGACAGAGAGGATTGCGTGAACCCTCGGTAGCTCGAAAGACTCTTATTCCGATGGAATTCGGGTGAAGCGGTGGTAGATGACGAGGACCGGATGTTCGAAGCGCAGGAGGGCAGGAACACATGCGTGTTTCGAAGATGACGTCGCAAAGGACAAGATCTTGGAACGTTGCACGAAGGCAGCTTACAAAAGGTGATTTCGGAGTACCAAATATGTGAGAGATACCTTTTTTTTCAGGTTGCACGAAGCAAGCCTACAAAAGTTGTGAGTACGTGAGGTATATAGTTTTTAAACAAGTTGTTAGAGGCAATACTATGATGAAGCTATAAATTGGGCATCCTGTTGTCTATCTATAACTAGTGGATATATGCGTTGGAACTACTCTTCAATGTCTAACAGTTTATATTTACCCAAGATCGTGATCAAAATTCCGACGAAATACTCGAGCTTTTGTTTTCAATGTTATATAAATATATTAAGGAATGAGTGGCCCTCCCGCCCAATGAGTGGCCCTCCCGCCCCCACGGCGGTAGGGCGGCATGGAGTAAGTAGAGATTTTCCACATTAACATTTTTGTTGTTTATTATCACTTTTACTTTCCAGCCTTAAGCACGTGTAGGAAGTTTTAGGTTTTACCCTCAACGAGCTTCTGGACAAGCCGTGGTCACAGGTTTCTACATACAACCCTTCTCCCCTCCGGCACGTGCCTTGATTTTTTGTCGCGCATAGGCATTCAGCATTCCCACTCGCTCGTCGATTTCATCGAATGTACCACTGCTCGTCGATTTCATCGAATGTAGCTTATTCACGCTGTCGCGCTTTCCGCTAATCAATCTTTTTATGCAAGAAAAAGCCCTTACGAGCATGCACTCGGTGAGACTTGAACCCACGAAATTTTTATAGGCACGCGGACCACCTACCAAGCCATCGGGGACACCATGCACCAGGTATTCCTTGAGGTGTTTACGTGGTACGAGTACCTGGTATTCATTGAATGGGGCATGCAACTTCGTGCATTTAAATCTATTGTTGGAATTTTATGTTTGAAGTAGTGAAGAGCCGTATACCTGGTATTAATAGTTAATAGATCACGTTGTGTATATATACAATACGTAGTTCGTAGTAATATATATAATATTGAGTAACACATGTGCCCAATGAACAAATTGTAATTGCTTTGACTTGCATTTCATTTCTTCATAAATTTACGAGGTGTATGGATATAAATCTTTAGATTCACTGTGCAGCGTCAGACGGTTTACCTACCAAGACGAATATTTCAGTTTATATTATGCGTATCGCACAGTATAAGATACGCACCGACGACGTGGGGATGAAAATACGCCCACTAACGTCCGTAGAATGATGAGTGTTTAGTATGACCGTTATCGTACAGAAGACCACAGGAAGTGACAACTATCAGCAGGAGCTCCGCCCACGTGTAGATATCTAGATAAGCGCATAAATAATAACATGTGAATTCATATCGAAACTCTGAGGCTGCCTATCGGGTGCGCTGCGACGTACCTCCATCCAATCGGCAGAACGAATGGGGGCGGGGGAAGTACGTGTTGAAACCCCCGCGGTGGTTGGCTCATTCGAGGGTTTTTGGTGAATGGTCTCCTAGTCGAGCACGCAGAAGGGCAGCCAGAGGGAGATAAAGAGGGTGTGGAAAAGCGTAAGGTTTCAAGTCAGGTACCAACGGGGTGTGTGGGTGTTTGTGAGGACTCCGAGATTGATGTGAATGAACCTGTCGTCGTTCCTTCTGCTGAACCAGTGTCCGGTTCTAAGGAGCTGTCAGGATGTGGGTGTCTGTGAAATTCGGAAATTGATATGTTTGTTGTTGAAGACTCTGATTCGTTAAGGGGCGCTCCTGAAAAGGAGGCTGCGTCCTCTAAACCCATTATTTTGCTGATGGATGCCAAAGCGGAAGTTGTTGTGGTATCACCCAAGGTCGAGCTCGTGGACTATGTTGTTCAAATTCGTGTCGGGCCAGAGAAATGTACTAACGCAGGATGTTTTGAGGGCAAGAACGCGAGGGCGAAGCGCATAACATACCTGGTAAGCGAGGAAGTGTTTGTCGACGATCAAATCGGTTCTAGTGCTGGGATAAAAGGTTATGGGTGAATCAACTGCAGAGTGTCCGGACGAGTTTGCTTGCCCGGAGTCGAAACATTTACCTCTGAACGTGGACCCTTTACTAGCTGCTCCTGACTGATGGCTCTAGGGCGCCACAGGAAGAAGCTGGTAGATTGCTTCCTTTCTGTGTACTGTTTCTTCAATGTATGGATGTGTATATGTGCGTGTGGTAACTGGTATCTTTCTGACCGGTCTGTCACAAAAGTAATACCTGATACGACGATAAATGAGGACATATCGGATGACGTCGTGGCTGCATCAACAGACCCGTCAACAGACCAACACATACCATACTTCGTCAACAGACGAATACATACCATACCTGATACCTGGTGTGTAGTTATATCGCATCGCTTCGAATTTTGCTGCGATTATACCGCCCCGCTGAACCTTCACTGCCTGCATCTCCCGTCTCGACTTTCTGTCATGATGTCCTCATTACCCGAAGGGATACCCCTCCGAAGATGTGGTGTACACGTTTGGTAAACACACGTTTCGCAAAAGATACGCTCGTTCTTGCGAGGTCTGATACCAGTTGCGTTGGCCCGCTCCATTCTCCTGTACCTTTGTCATTACTAACCCCCACGACAAGACACTACGAGGTACCTGTGGTGGCTTACTCTTTTCCATCAAGTCGTCGCTCCTGCTTCACAATATTACCTCGAGACGTTTCTCCAGTTTGGCCCATCCTACATCTGATTAAATCCTACTCCGTGACCACACCGCCTTGTCTGTATGTAATTAGTTAGGGTGCAGTCGTTTCGAGCATTCTAATACTGGGTATCACGGGGTATGTTTGTATCGTCGCCTCATCCTGCTCGCATTTTCCATTTTCCTGATTCGAATTAAAATTAAAAGGGCTAAGGTCGAACTTTGCCTACAGTAAACGATTTAAAGGTCGAAGGTTGAACGAAGGAAACCTGGGGTTTGTGGAGAGGTATACTGAATCGTTGGTCGGCTTGTAGAGGAGATGGGGAAGAGGGTTGTCAAGTCCACGAGAGTCTTGACGTTATCAAGTGGCAGTCTACGTGGGGTGTGTTTATATATGCTAGGTGGAGTGTGGATGGGATCCAGCCATAGTTTGTGGCCACAATCAATGCCTTGTCTGTCTTTAAGGTGCTGTCGTTTCATATGTGTTTTGTCTTTAATCGTCTTCTCATTCCAGGTCGAACTTTGTGCCTACCGTGCAAACAATTGAATGTGGTAGATTTAACGAAGAAAATCTGAGGTTTGTGAAGAAGTATTGAACGATGGGTGGGATTGAAGAGGGGAGGGGGACAACGGTTATGAAGCCCACGAGAGTGCAACTGTTGAAGTAGGGTTTCTTGACGTTAGAAAATGGCAGTCTACATGGAGTTTGTTTGTATGTCCCAGGTGGAGTGTGGGTGATATCCAGCTCTCATTAAGGGTCAATTCTGATTAATTAGCAAAACAAAACACGCTTTACGGCTCATATTGGCTCGGCACGTGGATAATGGTCCCAAGAAAAACAACAACAAAACTGACTCGGTTTCTCAACGCCTTGTCATAACGTCCTGAATACCCGAAGGCATAGATCTCCAAAGATGCGATGCGCACCACCTTTCGCATAACACACGTTTTGCGAAAAATTCGCTCGTTCTTTCATGGTTCGATACCAGTTGCCTCGACACATACTTGCCATACACCCGTATCACTGTCGATGCTAAATACTACTAACCACGAAGGCCCTGTATGTAACCTTACCGTAAATATCACCAGGTACCTGGTATGCTACGTGGCTTTACTTTTTGCCAATAATCGTTCGATCCTGCAGACTCACTCCAGTTTGGGCCATCGTGCATTTGTTTAATTCAAGCATACTTGGTGACCACAAAGCCTTGTTTGTCTTTATGTATGGTGCTGTAGTTTCGAATGTTTGCATACTGGGTACCAGGGTATGCTTTCCATCATCGCCTCGTCCAGATCGCTTTTTTCATTTTCTTGCTTTGAACAAAAATATAATCGCTCATGGTGAACTTGGCCTACAGTAAATAAAATTATTTGTGGAATTGAACGAAGGAGGTTTATGGAGAGATACTAAATCGTGGGCCGGATTGAAAAGAGGGTGGAGAGAGGGTTATCACGCCCATGAGAGTGCGGTTGGTTCAGGTGAAGGTTTCTTGACGTTAAAAAGTGGCGGTCTACATCGGATGTGTTCATCTATGCTACCAGTAGTGGGTGGTGTGGATGAGATACAGCACTACCAGAGTGTTTGCGATTATTTTTTTTTACTTTTACTTCTCCAAAATTCCCCCGAGGTAACTTTTTGAGGTAAATTTCTGACAAAAACGCGAAAAAGTACTTCAGCGAAGTCAGGATTTCATCAAAAGTTGCGGTAACTTTTGGCTCTCTTGTCTCATTGGCCTACACGCATCGAGCATTATCCCGACGCAGAACGCATCATCTCAAATCTCGAAGGATCAAAACACCGAGCATCTTCCATGCCACCATGCTGCTTGCTGTACGCATCTCGACAACCGCTGGGAGCACAGAGGCTCGAAAGGTGTAGCTTGAGTATACCTGGTAGCGCGCACGAGCGGCGTTGGATTGTGCCAGCGGGCCGCCGCCGCTGCTACGTAGGGTACACGCTTTCGCCTACTTGGTGACGACGTGGAGGATGATTCGTTCCAAAAAAGGACTCGCATCACACTCGTACTCGTACTCGTGCTCGCACAGAGCGCGACAGCTCGTGTATCATTTCGATTCCACCACACTGCAGCAGCAGCAGCAGCAGTAGTAGCGGGGGCGGCAGCAGTTGCCGCGACAGTGGCGGCGGAGCGGAGCCCGCCGGCGCTGTGGCGTGCGTAGGCTGAGCGCAGCAGCAGCAGCAGCAGCAGCAGCAGGCTATCCAAAAAGGAAGCTGGCTGGTGCTGGTGCTTGCTGGTGCTGGTGCTGACGCTGTTTATTTTTGCTGCTCAAGCTGCCTCTAGCTGCGGCTAGCGCTTGCTAGCTGCCGCTTGCTGTGCTGCTGCTTGCAGTCGTGGGCTGGCAGTGGTGGCACCGCTGTCAACTCTGCCGCCGAAACGTTGCTGGGTCGCCGTTCCTACGCTAATTGAGGCCAATCTCGCAGAGTACTACCACTGCCACGCACAATACTAACGACCAGGGCGCAATATAGCCTCTGCAATCCAGCGACCGACTCTAAACATCTTCAGAGCGAGTGGTGCACTCATCCCACCCTGAAGGCTAACTAACGTCTTGCAGATGATGAATCGGCAATGCCGCTGTGCACTGCAGCTACTGTAGTCCAGAATCGGCACGAACACTGATTGTGCTGGGTGTCGACGGGTAGAAAGAACGGTTTAATGCGAAGAACACATACATAGGCTTCATCCAATTATACCATAATTATTGCAGTCTTGTCAGCTTCGGACTTGGGAACTCGCCAGGCGTTGAGGGGCGACTATAATGCGTGTAAACCAAAAAGTTTAGGCTGCTTCCGAAACATCGAAAATAAAACTAACGGTAGGATACTGCGCCTAGGAATACGCGGTAGCTGCAACACCATTAGAGATACTCGCTACAACGTCGCCCACGAAAAAAATGTCGAACATAATGTTTTAACCTGGCACCTTCAACTTCAGCTCATTTACGCGAAATTACTACATATCCCACTCGTAGTCTACGTTCATCCCGAGGATTCGAAAAAAATGGCACACATATAAAAAAGAAAGCGAAGGATGGCAGGACCCCACAGCGCCTTAGAAAGCGAACCAATCGTGAAGCAGCCCTACCGACGACTCCTCCTACTGCTGTCCCCGCGATCCTGCCGTCTTTCCTTTTTGCGATCTCTACCCCTTCCCCAGTCCCTCCCCCTCTCTCTGTCCCTGTCCCGGTCTCTGTCCCTGTCCCTGTCCCTGTCCCTGTCTCTGTCCCTGTCCCTGTCCCTGTCCCTATCCCTGTCCCTGTCCCTGTCCCTGTCCCTGTCCCTGTCCCTGTCTCTCCCCCGGTCCCGATCCGAATCTCGTTCTTTGCTGCTGTCTCTCCGCCGACTATCCCTCTCCCGGCTCCGACTCCGGCTGCGTCTGGATTCTCTAGGGCGCTTGCGATCCCTGTCCCGATCCTGCGCCCTCTCTGGTGGGCGCCCGTTCCCGTTCGATTCTTGATCAGCACCATCATCGCGTTCCACTGCGGGTGCACTGCGATTTGTGCTTTGACTCCTGTAGCTCTTGCTGCGGCTCCGACTCCGACCTTGGCTTTCGCTCCTGCTCTCGCTCCCTCGTTCAGGCCCCTTGTTGGTAAACGCAACATCGGTCTCGTTGCTGTCAGACACATGGACGGCACTGCCGCCTGCTGCAAAAGAATCCAGTATCTCCGGGCTTGTGGTAGCACGAGCTTTGTCATCCGCGGGGGCAAGCGCCGCTAGAGGCCCCGCAGGGGCTAGACACACTTCAGGCTCCTGTGTGCTAGGACCGTCTTCCTTTTCTGCTTCCTTCGGTGCTTCCTTCGGCGCTGGTTGCGATTCCGGCAAAGAAACAGCCATCACTGGTTCCTCCCCCCCATCCGCTGGGGTGTATACCTCACGAGTGTCCTCCACACCCGCATCCTTGCGAAGAGGACCTCCTCTCCTGAAGATGCTGTTTTCACACAGCGGCTCCAAGAAGGCCACTTTCGGTCGGTGGTAAAGAGCCAAGATAGTGTTGCAGATTTCGCCCATTTCCGTCATGTCTGCATTGAAGAGAACCCACCATGGCGGGTTATCAGGCAGCTTGATGCCAAGCGAGCGCGATGCCATGTAGATTGCCGCACAAGCAATGACTTCAGAGCGGAACCGCAGCGACAAATCTGTCCGTAGAGAGTCGTTTACGTAATTCCAAGCTCGTTGTGACACGTCTCCTTCTATGTCCAACTCCAGCACCCTCAGGTAATAGAGAATGAACTTGTGGGGATGGTCCATAATGTTGTAGAAACCAAAACCCAGCTCCTTCAGGACATGAAGTTCCACTCTCAACATTTCATCTCGCAACACTCTGTGCGACTCAGATGTAATCACGCCTGAAGGCTCCACACCCATCCGCCGTTCGAACATGCGGTGAAACACCAGCACCACGGCACGAAGGTGGCGCGGGTCCTCTTCGATCTTCATCGCCAGAACCATGCAGGCCATCGCCACGCTGTACGCGTCAAACTTGGTGAGCGAC
Organism: Nereocystis luetkeana; assembly: GCA_031213475.1. Taxonomy (NCBI): domain Eukaryota; class Phaeophyceae; order Laminariales; family Laminariaceae; genus Nereocystis; species Nereocystis luetkeana. The sequence goes on along the minus strand of JARUPZ010000013.1, from coordinate 6,383,970 downwards.
TTGCGGTAAAAGAATCTCTGGAGCAAGTTCTGCGCGGTGCACATCACCACCTGCGGCAACCTTCAGCAGCGAACAAAAACATACGAAAGGCAAAACAAATGCGTGGAGTATAAGTACACTATTGATGATACAGTAGTTAAAGTATGATGTCCAGGTGATAATCAAATATCATACCCAGCAAACCAACATGAGTATCTGGGACTTCTGTGGACGCTCGCGAAAACGATCGGGCGGCATCCTTGCACAGATGCTCCCAGTAAAACGAGTATCCAATACATATCGTACTAGTACTGAGAGTATTGCAGTACTGGCGGCCTGAATACTGCGAGTACTACCGTAGGAGTACGAGCAATACAGAACCGCGAGTACAAGCTGTACCCGCACTATTGATACAAACCTCCGAAATACTCGCAGTATTGCGAGGACCTATATATATACATTGAACCTGGAATCACAGCAAGCAAGTACTCAGAGTATACTCCCGAAATACTGCCAGTACTCTTAAGTACTCTTGACGTGAATTACACTTCAGCTGCCCTTCCCGAAAGCAATACGCTCCAACTGCCCTTAGTGGGGCTATCTGTGGAAGTTTTCAGCAAAAAAATGGGATATACATTTATCGCAACGGTGTACAGATGGTCGGAGTATACTTCGAACCCCGCGCATATAGAAAGAATTGCGGTACTGCGAGTACTTAACCCCAAAATACTGCTTGGGGTCCGCAAAGTATCCGCAATACTGAGAACCTCGAAATACTTCTGCGTATTCGCGGCATCCGCAGTACATAAACCCGAGTACTACTACTGTAGGTAAAAAAATTACTCCCAGGTAATGGGAGCATCTGTGCATTCTTGCTGCGGAAGGGCGGTACTCTTTGGATGGTGCCCTGTCGACACCGACGACACTGCTGTTGGTCCCACTGGACTCCGTAGTGGCCTGACAAAACTTCAGACCCATTTCTATTGTACGCCCTCCCGCGACTCCATCGTCTGTACGCACGTAGTGCTGAACGCTCTTCCGGACAGCAAACAGAGCCACTCGCTGCATACGCAGTGCGCCCTAGCAACGGCATGCGAACAGGACTGACGGAACACATATATAGTATCTTGTGCGGTATATAAGCTCTATATCATACAGTCCTGTGAACCTGTGTTGAGCATGTAGTTTCCATGTTCTCCAAAGCAGATCATAGCACACAGGCGGGCAAAAGCCAACAAGGTCGGATTTTACGAAGGAGAATATGGGAAATCGGCATAAAAGGTAAAGCGATGCTGAAGCTCACGAACAAAATTAGCAGCATGCGTGAGACATATTTTACGTGCGGGGGTCAATGTTTAGCACACCTTCAAGTGCGCTTAATTGATCAAACCTACATAGTGCATGACTCAAGTACACTACTCTCAATACAACGATATATGGTAGACAATCTCTGCCGCGTGCTCCAGGCGGGTTTAAAACGCAGCGGCCATCTGGATCGATCCAAAACGAAAGCACACAAAACACTGATCCACCGAGTACAACACATGGTGAAAAGTCTGAGCCCAGGCATCCTTCACCTCTGGAACAAACGCTCAGCACTACAAACAGCATTATCAAGTTGGCTTCTTCACCTACGCAGGGTCCAAAGATAGAGTATATCTTGTAGGCGAAGCAGTAGCACTAGGTGAAGGGTACGATCGTTTTTCAGCGCTCGATTATTCGACAACTAAGGGAAGGGAAGGGAAGGGAAGGGAAGGGAAGGCAAGGGAAGGAAGCTTTACAACGACGAACATCATCATCATGTGGAGTTTTCGGAAAGGGATGTGATCGAGAGAGTCTTCCGAAAATAAAACGTTCGACGTTATCAAAAAGATTTTAGCACCCCCACCGTTGTCGATCGATGGCGCTGAGGAACGATCGTATTTTTGTACGAACTCAAGGCGCTTCACTCTTTCGCTTTTTCACTATTTACGGTATCATGTCATACAAACAAAAATCGATAAATCGATACGGCGCGCTCTGCTGCATGCCTGGTATTTGAAAACATGTTGAACTCGGCACAGCAGCAGAACACACAGGTCACAGACCCATCTAATTGAGCAAGGTGCTATTTTGCTACTTTCTTCAAGCGCCACCAGCACGAGCAGCAGCATTCAGTGTTCAGAAGTTGTCTAAAGACTAGGCCTGCGAGTTGGCTGCTCTAAGTTACCGACTAGCTATATTTGTTAGCTACCAGTGGTACCTGGTACCAGTTAGGTATTAGTAGTGATCCACAACTTGCGTGAAGTATGTTGTGGAGTTCTGTGTTCTTGTACTTGACTATTACTATTAAGATGTTTGTGGCTCCGTGTGTGTTCTACTCATAGAAAGACTCAAGTCAAGTTGTTAACAGCTGGCTTATACTCGTACTTACCAGGTAGTCGTCAAGTCCGGCCAACGAAAGCTTTCGCTCGCAAGCAAGCAAGGAGATAGGTAGCAAAATGCAAAAGAAGCGGACAGATAGGTTCACGGTTTTAGGTGCAAACTGACGACTTGCAAATGCCAAGAGCTCCATGCCAAAAAAAAATGTACGCCAGGTAGATCTCGATTTCTTCGTTGTGAGAACACAGTTAGTTAGTTAGTTAGTTAGTTAGTTAGTTAGTTAGTTAGTTAGTTAGTTAGTAGCATTAATCCTCAACGACACGCGAACTCTGTTTCATTGCGTGTTTCATTGCGTGTTTCATTGCGTTGTCGAGATCGGAAAGGCAAAAATACGTACGTGCTTTGCTGCTTTGTGCAGGGCTATTCTGCTGTGCTTGCGGTGGACAGGTGCTCGAGGATAATCTGCTCTAGCGCAAAATAAAGAGGCCAACAAAAAACGGAAAGGTGGAAAAAGAAGGCGCGAAGAGGGAAGGCTAAATAATAGAAGAAGGCGTTGTTGAAGTGGGAACTCTAAGAGGTCAGAGAGGAGCCGATGGCGCCCGTTTTGGGGAAGAGGACGAAATAAAACTCCTTGCCTGTACCTGGTAAACAGCAGGTGGCCCATTTTAAGGCACTACGGGCTTTATTCAAAGGGGACCAGTCATACTTAATTTACTATATATAGTCCCAAAGAAGGTCCCTTGTGCCTATTAGATAGATGTCTGATATTTTATGGGACCTACTGCAGGTTTTTTGTTGTGCTCGGTGGCTCCTCCAACATGGCCAGCCTTGCGCTTGCCAACCTCGCTGCGTTTGTTGATAATTGAGTAGCAAGCAAAGCACCCGAGGTGTGTGAGTCGTAGTCACTTCAGGGGTCTTGTACGCCATACGCACCGTGCAGCGGCTTCTTAATGAAGTATATACAGCCAGCCAGCGGCAAGTTGTCCGCCCCGACAGCTATGGCCCGTGGATCCTCCAGGCGCGGGGGTCTTATCGGGTATTTGACATTCTGAACCCCCATCGCAAGGCATCTTTTCATCATTTTCGGCGTCCGATTTGAACGCAGAATGTGACCACAGGTTTCGTGTAAGATGTCTCCTCGTGGAGGGGTGGCACCAGGCACAACAAGATACAAAACACCTTGGTTGGTGCCTTAAAATGCTCGGCCTTTTATAACACTAACAAGCCAGGTATCTTAAGTGCGCAGAAGGCGCGCGCCGCCATTAGACGGGCCATTTAATATACATATATAAATATATATATATATATATATATATTGTGCATGTAATGCCTACAACTGGGCACTGGCACTGTGTGTATATACTGGCAGTAGTAAGCAACTGGCCGTAGTAGTCTACTGATTGACCCGGCCAGTATATTCGACAGAAGTTTTAAATTACGCATGTCCAAAAAGCACGTCACACAATACGAGAACCAATAAAATTCGTTTCGGGACGAGAGCTCAAGATCGTCACATCATCGCCACACGTTGCATGTAATGGTGTTCATTTTTTCCTTGATTAAATCTGTGTCGATGACCGCAATCACCCCGGCCAATCACAATGATGAGCACCAATGATGAGCACCAATGATGAGCACCGATGACGATGGATGTGAAATTAAGCGAAAAAAACTACCAGTACTGTTTTGGCCTCCGGCGCCGCCTCTGGCAACGTCCCCTTACCAGTCGGGGGGGGGGGGCGAGTTACGCTCGGCCGCCTCGCTTTCGTTTCTCTCGACCAGTACGACTGCATTCCAGTAAATATTGAAATTAATTTTTGACGAGGGCATAATCGTTACTGATTGGGCCAGCCAGTGCCCAGCCCTATTAATAGTAATGCCTTAAAGTGGCGTGCCTTAACTAACCCCTGTGCAACCGCACACTCCCGTTTTGGGGGCAAATTGGTTGAAAATTACATTCAAGTGTTGTACCTCAGTTCAGTATTCAATATTGTACCTGGTATGTGCAGTGCACCACTGCTGTATTAAATATTAAAAGGGTTAAAAAGGATCAAAGGGGACCAACCAGGTGTATACCTGTATACCATCATTTACGCATATTTGTACAAACTAAGTAGACAAAAATAGCGTAGAAGCCTCACCTTCAGCTGTCTCGCTCGGTAAAACATCCCACCTCGCAGTCCTCAGCTCGTGATTACCCACGAGAATATTATTTACCTGGTATTGGGGATAGATCCTCTTTCTTTTTTCCCCTTTTTTTCGTTTTTTCGAAAATCACACCCAGCAGCGCAGCAGCGCTAGCCCAGCAGCGCAGCGCCGTGTAGTAGCGTGCGGTGCCGTGCCCTGCCGTGTGGTGCGTTGCTTAGCCGTCATGTGCTGCCGTGTTGTGTTTTCTCTTTCGTACATGAAGAAATGCCACAGGTAGGTACCTGGTACATCATACACCTGGTATACGAGGTGCCAGGTGCCAAGTGCCGCATAGTAATAATCACAAAAAAGGAATAAATCACACCCAGCTCAGGTCAGCGCAGCAGCGGAGCCCAGCGCCTTGGGGTGCCGTGCTATGTGGTGCGGTACTTTGCCGTGCTGTCATGCTGCTTTCGTACATACCAGGGACATACCAGGTATTACACGAAGTACCGTATCAGGTGTACAACATCAGGTATACAACATCAGGTGTACAACATCAGGTGTACAACATCAGGTGTACAACATCAGGTGTACAACATCGAATTAAAAAAAGGCCCCTCACCTCATCTCATCTCATCTCATCTCATCCCATCCCATCTCATCTCATCTCATCTCATCCCACGCAGAAGCACAGTACAACGCCAAGCTGTGTTTTCTCTTTCGTATATGCCACAAATCAAAGTAAGTACCCTGGTATTAACAGTATCATACGCACAGACGTACTGTACATGCATGCGGCGGCCGGGTTGTGTTTCTGGAACATGGAGCTCTTGACATTTGCAAGTCGCCTATAGACCTATGCCCATGGAAACACCAAGTCCAGAAGCGTTTTTTCAAACATATTGCTTTCAAAGAACATCCGAAATTTCCTCGTACCGCCGCTGTGGGAAAAAAGAGAAAGACTATTTGTTGTCTTCTTTTTTTCCTCAAACGGCTGCAGGCGGCGCAGTTTGTTTTTTCTGGTTGCAAATTGTCAACACGGTGATAGAAACCAGCTCATGCGAAGATCGACGCTCGATCTCGACATAGACTGGGCCCACGGCCAACCCGCTCGGTGTCCGGCAAGGCCGACGAATGTAGATGACAGACTCGAAGATATCAAGTAGATCCATGGTCTAGGGGGCGAGAGCTTGCCGGCGGCGTCCTACGGTATCCTCCCAAACCTGGAAAAAAACTTTTTTTTTGCCATTCGAGACGGGTGGAGAACTTTTTGTCTTCTGTTTTGCGCACACCAGCGGCCAATTTTTTTTCATCATACGCCTGGTCAGCCCCCGCCACATGACACCGGCCATGGTGTGAAGACGGTGACCCTAGGGTGGGTCGGAGCCCCTAACGAGCGCACTCTGTTCAGAATTCATGACGGAGTCGTTGGTTTTGTCGATCGATGTCTGTCAAGGATTCGGAATCTCGCCACTTCGAACAAAACATCGGCCTGAGTTTTTCTCAAGCCGATGTTGGCCCAACATCGGCCCCAGATTAGCTTTTTTCGGGCTTCTCCAAAAGTTTGGAACTTATTTTCTTCTCTAAACGTGCCCATAGAAAGCGTGTCCTATAAAAAATTGGAGGGTATCTTTGAAATTCAAACTCTTCATCGATACTCCGCCTTCCCATTGGCATAGGTCTTAGCACCTATTTTTTTTTACCATCTGCTGTTCTGTTCCATTCTTACTTGTGAGCGAGTGTAGCGGGCGGAACCCCCCGCTACGCGAAGCACTTGTACAAAATACACATGTCACGTGAGACAAAGGAGTCGTACATGCCTCATCACTGCTGGAACCAAAAACATACCAAGGTGTCACCACTCTGCACTGGTACGAATATACCTGGTACCAGGTACCTGGTATTCGGTACGAGTACTGGCTACTGGTTACCTGGCTACCAAGTACTCTGAACCAGTCTTATCAATAGTACGTATCGTACCAGGTATGTACTGCGAATACTCGTATGGACGAACATTTTTTTTTTCGTTTTAATCATCACTTTCACTTTCCAGTTTAGCTCGTACCAGTACGATTCAGCCAAGACGAAGCCATCGTAAGGGATTTGATCATACTCAAGTGATGCTGGAGTAGTTGGAACGGAGGAGCAGGAAGGGCTGTATGGGGCATGTTGTACGCCGATGATGCAGGAATTGTCTCGAAGTCGGCTGAAGGGCTCGCGAAAATGATGACAGTCATCGTGACTCTCTTCGAAGCAGCAGGCCTCACGGTGTCGGAAAAGAATAAAGAGACAATGTTTTTACAAACACCAGACCAGACAACCCTCGCGCCACCGCTCGTCATCGAAGCAGCAGGCCAGACGTATGAGCAGACGGCCCAGTTATTATACCTAGGCGGCATTATCCACGAAAACGCTGACCTCTCGCTCGAAATCGACCGACGGATCCGTCTTATGCGAGCATGCCTCAAACGGTTCGACCCGGAGTTGTATTATAGGGCGACCGCCCCCCTTAGCCTGGAAGTCCAAATGTTGAAGGCCGAGGTGATTGAGACCCTGCTGTAAGGGTGTGTGACGTGGACCCTCAGAGCGCAACACTTTGCTAAGCTTCGAACGTCTCACCACCAAGTCCTGTTGCGAGTCATTGGCTTCCAGCGCCGACTTTGCGCTGACCACGCCACCCTCTCGTACGCGAAGGCCCTCAAGATGGCACGTTGCGAGAGCATCGAAACGACCATTCGTAAACGGCGGCTCTTCTTTGCGGGGGCCGTGGCACGGCAAAGCAAGGAACGATTACCCAGTCGGGTAATGTTCGGGATGATGGCTGGTGGGGAGAACCCGAGACCAGGCGGGCAGTTTAAGACTTGGCATAGATGCATAGTCGAAGACCTTAGGGAGTTCCGAGCCACCGCGAAGGGTCAACGGAACTTGCCCCCTGGGTGTTTGGAGCTGAGACCGCGCTGTGGTCCACCGCAGCAAAAAAGGCGGGGAAGTGGTACCGGGGATCCTTGAAGCAGCCGAACGGTTCATGGTGAAGTGACACGAGGATGAGGCTGAGCTGAGTAGGCAGCGCCGCGCATCCGCCGTGGGTGGTATCCAAGGGAATGGGGGGAGGGGGGGCAACAGGAGGAGTGGGATAAAACCGACCAAGGGATTCGGAGAGGGGGGGGGACAGGAGGAGTAGAAGGGAACCTGCGGTGGGCGAGTAGGAAGGATATGGCAGACAGGGTAGCAAGGCCCCCAGGCCGACTAGGAAGTAGAACATGCCTATACTACTTGGGCCACCAACTGGTGCAGCTGGTTCGAACGCGGTCTTCCTTTGTCTTCCTTTTGTTTTTTTCGTTTTTGCGCTGATCCTCTGTGATTTTCATTTTGATTTATTTCTCTTCCTTTCTTCGATTGATAAACCTTATTAAAGGAGTCGTGTGGCGTGCGTGGATGACGAGCCTGCTCTGCTCGTATTGCACGTATTGTCTGACGACGAGGGGCCGGGCATGGTTGACGTACGCAGGACGGAGACGGCAGACAGGGCAAAGTACCAGGGGGACTAGCAGGGAGAACCTGGCTATGCTACTCGTACCATAAACTGCTGCCGCTACCTGGACGGTGCTTTGTACTTTGGTCTGCCTGTTACTTTTCTCTTGGTTCTTAGTATTACTCTGTTTACAAGGAGTGGTGTTTTTCTTCTTTTTTCATTTTTTCCAGCTCAATATTTTCAAGTGTCTGCCACATCCCCTGCGGGGGGGGCACGACAGTTTGTTTCTTCTATTTTTTCTTTTTCTTCTTCTCTTTCGATTCGTCTTTTTTGTTTTCGCATTTGCTTTATTAAAAATCTTACCTAATACTTTCGGGTTTGCACCCACCAGTGTATACCAGCGCTAGTGGGCCCACCTACCAATGATTCCCTAGACTGATTTGGAGCGGTAGCGACCCACCAGTGTACCAGCGTTGGATGTGCTGCGTGCTATTGTCCGTGTTCTGTGTGCCTGCTGTTTGTCCAGTGTGTATCCCCTGTGTGCTGCGTGTTCTGTGTGCTTGCTGTGTGTACCATACGCTCTGGGTATTTGGTGCGTGCTGTGTGTAGAGTTTGCTGTGCACTGTGTGGTGTATGTGGGTCTTGCTGTGCATCACAGTGTCACGCAGTCCCGCACCTGCTCTTCCTTCGTTTCACACAGAAATTCTCTCCCAGGATACGTATACGACACAATCCCCTCTCCTTTTCGTCCCTTTTTTTGTACCCCGGGACTTGATTATACAGTACCCCTCGCATTTCCATTTAATTTTTACTACGAGGGCAGGGCGTAGGGTTCATACGAGTAGCCCTGTGGATACCGCTTAGAGGGTTCTCCGTGCAGGGACAAGGGTACACCGCTGTGTCGAGAGCGCAGAGCATTAAAGGGGCTGTTCCTAGTACTCCCAGATACTGTCGTGCAGAATAGAGAAGAAACTAAAACATTCCTCAAGGACGCGTTTCAGCCAACGCTAGATGCCATCAAGGCTCTGGATCACATGCGGGCCAGAGCCCCGGCGACCGTCGAAGTAGACAAGGGCGGGAGAATTGTAAAGTAAGTCACGTTGTGGAATTCCAGCAGGCCCTACTTGAGTCCTGCACTCTGAACTGGAGTATGGACAACTATTATTGCACAACCACCGGGCACGTACGCGCTTAACTCATGAAGAAATTGGGGCGTCAAAACATCCGAGAACGGACTAATAATGTCGAGATTTCCGGCGTTTACGTCATTATCAACAAAAACAGCGTGCTCGCTGTGCGTTCGCCAAGGCACTGTGACTTTGATCCCACCAACACACGACTCCCGAAAACCAATTTCGCGCCGAAGCGAGCCACCTAAACGCTATGACTCCTCTCCCACCAACACACGAGTCCCGAAAATCATCTTCTCGCCAAAGCGAGGCACCATGTGAAGCCGCTCCCACTTACACCCGACTCCCGAGAACCACCTTCTCGCAAAAGCGACCCACCTAAACGCTGTGACTTCGCTTCCACCAACACACGTCTCCCGGGAACCATCTTCTCGCCAAAGCGAGCCACCAAAACACTGTCCCATGATACTTCCAATTCGCCCTTCTCCAGTCAATGTATTGTTTCGTTTCGTTTCTCTTTTTTATAGAATGTGTACGTCGCGCCTGTCGTATCCAGATTATGGCATGGCATTGCATTGCCCACTGTGCTTACTGCATAACAGTACGTGGCAACGTAGTATCTCTGAGGCGTGGTTTTGTGACCACTGAACTTGTATCTCTTCTAGGATTGAAGAATCGGCACGGACACTGGTTGTGCTGGATGTCGACGAGTAGTAATAACGGTTTAGTGTCAAGAACACACACACCCTCAACGGTCTTCTTCTGGACAAGCCGTGGTCAGAGGTAGGTGTCGTCCCTTCTCCCCCCGGTACGTGCCGTCATTTTTTGTCGCGCATAGGGTTCCGCATTCCCACTGCTCGTCGACTTTCATCGAATGTAGCTAACTCACAACTCACGCTTTCGCGCTTCCCGCTACAGTATGGGCCCACCAACAAGAAACACCTAATATGGGCAAGCCTGAGATTCTTATTGGGGCGCCATCTTCAAACAACCTTGAGCACGTATAGGCTACTATATAGGATTTAGTGTAGAGTTCACCACTGAGACGTTTCTCTCAACCCAATTTTCTTAGGTTCAACCCAAAAGGCATTACCTGGTATGTTATTATTGGGCACTTCTTATTGGCGGGCCTATATACTACCGGCGTCCCCGGTGGCTTGGTAGGTGGTCCGCGTGCCTATCAATATCAATTTCGTGGGTTCAAGTCTCACCGAGTGGATGCTCGTAGGGGCTTTTTCTTGCATAAAAAAATGATAAGAGGAAAGCGCGAGAGCGTGAGTTAGCTACTTTCGATGAAATCGGCGAGCAGTGGGAATGCTGAACCCTGTGATATGCGCGACAAAAATTAAAGGCACGTACCGGGGGGGAGAAGGGTAGACACCTGTGACCATGGAATGTCCAGAAGCTCGTTGAGGGTAAAACCTCCTACGAGTCAGGCTGGAAAGTAAAAGTGATTAAAAAATATACCTGGTATATACCTGGTATATATAATGTAATCATTTTTTATGCAAGACAAAGCCACGACGAGTACGCACTCAGTGAGACTTGAACCCACGAAATTGATCGTAGTAAGAAGGCGGACCACCTACTAAGCCAACGGGGACGCCGTCTGTACTGCTGTACTGGTAAAGCCAAACGGTGAACCAATCTTAATCTGCCTCGAACCTCGGGGTATTTGATGTACAAACGAAAAAGGACGAGCCGCAAGAGTACAAGAGGGGAGCCTCTATTCATAGTACTGATGTATTGATAACGCGTTTCGTTCGGCTATCCCACGCTTCTTCAGTTCGTCACTACTGCACCCCCTTTATGTTCCTGAGAGTACCTCAGCCTGGGTATATTGTGCGTGACACACCTGAGTAGGATTCCGGCTTCTTGGAGTAGCTCACAACCCCAAATCCGGTGGGCGCACTCTGCTTCCCAGTCCACTTCGTGCTCGCCCGAGGGAGGGTTGTCCAAAATATCGAAGGGAAGAATGATGGTTCTATGCCAAGCTTCATCGTCAGGTATCTGGCCCAATGTGGTCGCCACAGCCATCGTCGGCGACGTAGTTACGCTAAGTTAGTCCAGTACCAGCACCCAGCAGCTACTGCACTGCCTGCCTCGCGTTTTTTCGATGGCGGTGTAGGGGTTTCCAGTGCATGGTGTGGCATGCGGAGGCTTCTATTCGCGAAAACGGTTTCAAGTTACAACAAATAACATTCCCTTCCGACTCCGATCGTCGTATCGTCGCGTCGTATGATATCATTGCATACGATCATGTGTCGTATCATCTCTGGTCTGCTGGAATGTGGGGATGTTGGCGAATCTGGGAGCGAATCGGTGATCGTTTTTATGTGTCCTCCTGTCTTCCCATGTTGTATTTATGTGCTGTTGTTTGTTTTATCTCGATACGAAGCATACGGTAATAGTTGACGTTGACGTCACACGCAGAATGTAGGCCATCGGAAGACGTTACAGCACCAGTGGAAGATACAGCGTAGACACTTGCATGCAGTGTTGTACACCAGTACTGTACATACAGTAGTACGTATTGTATCTCTGCGAAAGATATCCATCTGTGTAGCCTTGTATCATACCTGGTATATAAATACCTGGTATTTTATACTGTTTTAATAAGTTTGGCGGCGGCGATGAATCGGTTGATTCTATGCGGTGGGATATGCCTCTCCTTCGCTGCTGTTCACGGCGGAGACGACTGGAGCAGAGGGCTTTGCTGGGCTGTCGCCGTCTTCTCCTTTATGTGGAGCATGACGAATGACATGTGAGACGTCAGTTCAGACTGGATGGGATACGGAGTACGATTTGAACCAGGTGAGAACACGTAACATCCCTGGACCACAAGGTACCTGTTTTGTCCTTTGTTTGTCAGTTGTCTGCTGGGCTTGCAAACCCCAAGCAGGGAAGATAACAAAATAAAATAAAGTGGAAGAAGGGGGGGTAGAGTTTTGTCAAACGATTGACGACACGATCAGCTGCATCCTCTATTAATAGCACTACTCGCTAATCTGTAGGCTTGTCATCGAAGCACTTTCACTGTAAGGAGGGTCCATAGTTACCAGCAAGGCATAGATGTCGTAGGGAATAGATAGCCAGCAAGCCAACAAGCTTAGGGATGTTCGCGCATATCGCCCACACGCGCATTTATTATAATATGAGAAGCATACGAGGTAATGCATGCTACTTATGCTACAGTGCGTTGGTCCCCCCGCTTCACAGAATATTTGCTTGTATCGGGTATTCGCCTCCAACCTGGAGCGGGGAAAACGGGGGGGACGGGGGTGCATATTAGGGCCCCCTATGAATATAGGCGTCGAGCTGTTGCGCCAGCGCAATATTTGTCGCGAAATCAAAAGCATATATATGTATGCACAACACGCTTTGCGCAACACGCAATTAGACCTGCGCAACACGTTTCGCCGCAGGCGAAAAAAATGTTGTGGAGAGCCTTTTGCGCCTCATGCGAAAAAGTTTTATGGGCGGGGGGAAATGCCGTAGGCTTGAAACTGTCAAGGCTGTTTTCGCCGCAGTAGTGTGGAGTTTTACAACTACTTTTTCAACTATACCAGTCATTTTGGGGCAAACCACTTGGAAATAATAGTACGTACACCCACATACTGGTATGGGTTACGTTTCGGGCTCTTTACAACGGATATAAAAACCCAGCCAATGCATATTTGAAGGCTTTTTTGCGGCGTTTTTTTAACGTGTACAGTACCTGGTACTACTGCTGTAGTACAGCGCAAAACGACTTATGCGCAAAACGCGCCGGCGGCCTATAACGAGCTCTCGCGCCCAGTCCCCCGCCGGCTGCGCCCTGAAACCATCCACACAGAACGGACGCTTGAACCACCCACCAATCAATGTAAATCAATCCCTGGAACAATCCTACCCCTTGGGCTATATGCCTGTGGGCCCTATCAAGTGTTTTCCCTGGTTTTTAAATCGATAGTACAGTATGCCAGGGTATAGGTCGGTTGCTGGATAACTAAAGGGGCAGTAAGGGGCTGGCTCGACAACTGTAATGCAGGTCGAGCTAGACGCGTGCAGTTCCTCGCTGAGGTTGATGTCTTATCTTGATGATTCCCATTTTCCTGGCTATTGCAGGGGGGTTGTACGTTTATTTTTTTTGTTTGGCGCATTTCATCAGGAGCACGCCTCCTCGACAATAGAGGGGAGACGGGATACCATGAATACCATGACACATATGTACCCTTCGAAAAATCTCCCCTCTCAAGTATAGGCACATATCCTTATTATCATTTCTCTTGCCATCCGACAATGTGCAGCATGATCTTCAACATGGATCCCTCATAACTTTCCCGAAAGAAGAAAACCTCGGAAACAAAAGGAAACCCATGCACCAAGTCTACCTCCCTTCCGTGCCAACCTTCGGCTTGTCTACTCTATTTGCTGTATTTGCTCCTTCCTTCTCATTACGTTCAATCCTTAAATGCTAAGCTATTATTTAATGCTGCTCGGCAGCAGTGATTAAGATGGTATCAAAATATTTTATAAAACAGTAATACCAGCTGTGAAATACACACCGGAAAAAATCCCGACTCGTGGCAGGCGACGCACAACCTAGGAAAATTCTTGTTATTATTTCCCAAATACAGACACACCCACTCCTTGACTTCTGCAGCTTCAGATTTTGTCTTCCTTATGTACTGGCAGTATTTCCTGCATGAGGCCATATAAATAAACCCGTACCAGGTACTTGATACGTTGTACGCTCGATCGAAGTATCACACACGGCTTGCAAAGACGAGTTTCGACGAAATCCTCGATCTCACAGCTCTTGTTTGGTAATTTTATAAGTATACATGTACGTACGCCCATATCTTATAGCACCTTTCTTCACGCTATACCCAAACCCCGGCTTGTCAACCAACCCTACTAGCCACATCTCGCATATCGCCTATATACGATGATGATGTTCTCGCACTATTTAATTGCTCGTTTCCTATACCAGGTACGGGTCATGAATATCAGAGTACCTGTATAAGTACATTGTAAAATACCGGATACACCACAACAAGGGACTGTCAATAGCCGCAACCTACGTATTGGTATGATATATTGCCGCTGCAGTGCTCTCTGCTTCCAATGCCACGCACACCGGGGGGGCCAACGAAAAAGGGCCCGTATTAACGAGGAAATATGAAACCCTATTTGGTACCTGGTAGTAGTTTGCCTTTCATTTGTCGAAGCGTGCACCACCACCAAACACTATTAATAGGATTTTGGTGCACCGTGTATCATTTTTTTTTAAATGAAAAACACGAGAAGTTCCTTAGACTTTCTTTCGTTATAGATCAAATTCCAATTGGAGAGTTGACCAGACTGGGGCTGGCATATTCACGGTGGGTCAACGCCCCCAGGATTTCCCGGTGCACTTCTTGATCGCATCGATGACCGCGGCCAAAGCGATAAAACGTGAACCACAACGCGAGGCCACCGGAACAACAGCCGCGCCCACGTCTACAGACTATAATAACACAGCGTACGCCGGCGGTGGCGCCTCAAAATCAATCATAGCAGTCGCTATCCCAACTTTTCATCCAGCTCGATGCGTCAAACAGCACGAGAACCAAGTGGTCAAACACAAACGGGAGGGTACGCTCAAGACTCCGGTAGCTGCATCGCCGTCGCTGTCCTGCGTGTGGCGTTTTAGGGATCCCTCCGCCCCCCCCAGGATACCCTGAGAGCGATAGATTCTTAACCTGCGCCGCCAAAAACGCAAGGAGGCTGGCGGCGCTGCACACGCACCGACGCATGCCTTCGCTCTCGTCTACTCTCTTCGGAGGTTGTGAGCTGGGCGTTGTGAGGCGTGCTGCGTTATTTCGAAATCAGAAAGATTTGCGCAAATGATTCACCTTTCCCGATAGGACGCAAACACGTATTTTTCAGGGTATTTCTCTGTACGCCAGATCGATTCCGGGGCAAACATCCCGCGGGAATCAGTTACCCCGGGACTTCACGGTACTGCTTGTGTGGGGTCTGGCCACCACGGGACGCCCCGGGACGGGCTTCAGTCTCCACAGGACTCAACGGGATATTTTGTATGGAATCTAGCCACGACGGGATTCGACGGAATTTATTGGGCGGGACCCGACCACCGCTGTACTTCCCGGAACGGGATCCAGCCACGACGAGATAAAACGGGCGGGATCCCGCTACCGCGGTACAACACGGGATTATGTACTGGACGCGGCTACAAAGTTATTTGATATTTGACGGGACTGCTGTGTTCAGTACAGGGAATTTCAATGTATTACACCAGGTTTACAGTACGTACTACGATTAGTAGCACATTGTTCGTTCACGAAAACGAATTAGGGAAAACACAAAGAGTCAAATGCTAGTTGAACTCCGAACCTGACGCTTGTACGTGCACAGTCATAGTCCATCCTTCTGCGGGGGGGTGATCAATATTCACTACCAGGTATTCAATAATTGAAGAAGCTTAACGGCGGCGGTATTTCACGTTACTATACTATTAATATACTATATTCTATTCGCGAGATTCGGAATACCCTGAAATTTACGGGACGTGAACGGGATATGTGTTTTTGCGCGGGACTCGTTTGTGCGGAAATGAGATATACACGTTGCCGTGGCGGGGGAACGGGATATAAGAATTTGTACGGGACATGTTTGTGCGGGAGCGGGGTTCCACGTTTATCACGGGGCCACGGGATAACCCCGAATCCCCCACAAAAACACGGGAGAAATCCCAAAGAAGGGCCTGGTATTCTTCATGAAATCAAATAAAAATCAACAAAAATGAAAATAAACCCGTTAATATGGGCCCTAACGAGGATAGCCGTGGATCGGGGTATCATACACCTTGCTGCCCCGCCCTCCTCCTCCCAACTCGGAGGGGCCGGAAAAACATAACCCCCGTTTTTTTGTTTTTGTGTCTGGTGTGTGGGGTGTGTGCAATTTGTGTGACAGTAAACGAGAGGCATACACAACCCTTACATCGAGTAAAAATAAGGTAGCATCACATCACATCCCTCGTGCGACATATTATATTTAGCATTGCTCTGCTTTGCTACGTGGCCGTACACTACATGATCATGTGTTTAACGGGCATACAATACTGGCATGTGCTCGTAGTTCAGCACAGTCATACCGTCCCACGGCTTAGACAGAAATTTCATGATGTAATATTTGAGTGTCGAAGACTGTTCACGATTTTTCCGACCGTAGCGTACAGGACACGTTGCAGGTAGGCAGGCGAGGTATCAATGGCACCAGGTGCGGTCAGCGGTTGGTTTCTCTGATGGGATGTCGTTGCAAGGATATACGCAGTGGAGGATTCCTGGGGTCCTTCGATCTGTAGTATGTGCCCTAGTGCTCATCTAGCCAACGCTGCCGATCCCACGGCTCTCCGGGGCCTTCTGATCTACCTTCGAGCGAGCTCATACTCGTAGCTCCTTAGTACCTCTCACTACTGCTGCAGTCGCCGCCGCTACGCAGGTGTGGCTAGGTTGCCACCCAGTAGTGTTTTATAGTACTATTGAAGGTTTTGTATCAAGCAGGGGGGGGCGGATCTCTACCGTTCCCTGTGTTCTGCTTTGTGTATACCTGGTAATAGTTATTGTCCAGGCGTAGAGGGAGGGGACGGTGTCAGATGCCCCCCCCCTGTCGGGTAGGTCGAAGTTGAATATTTTGACGTGAGGTGTCCAAAACAAATTAATCGCCCACCCCTGGCCCTAATATTACATATATCATACCAGGTATATTCAAACTTTCATACTACAAACACGTCTATCAGTTGCAGTCTGCTCGGACCAACGCTGCGGGAGAATGATACCAAGCACCTGGCAGGAAACTTTTGGACACGGGCAAAAACACAACATTTGGACACAGCATCGTGCGCCAAGACGACCTGCCTGCATTTTGGACCTGGCATACCCTTCACGAGGTTATCACGCCGTAGTATGCGCGATCGGAATATCACACGCAGCTTGCACAGACGATTCGACGAACTTCTCGATATCACGGCTGATGAGATATCTTCAAGATTTTGACAAAACGCACGTGCCTTATCTCCACCCTGGTACTCATATCATCTACTGGTACATTCCAGGTGCATGGTACGTATATACCTGATCAGGTATGTATTTCTTGGCGAGGCGTGTCGTCTGCCAACCGAACTTGCCGTCGCCCACTCACGACATTCTCTCTGGGCATCAGGTGGCATGATCAGAAAAAGCAACACGCAACGATCGCAGACGAAACATAAATTACTGCAATTACGACATCAACTGTTGTGTCTCTTGAGGACGGCTGGACCACATAGGCATACCGGTATGTACAATATCCATCAGTTAATAAGAGAGATTCATTTTTTTTACGCAGCATTAAGAGCACGCAGCCAGTAAGCCCTTTCCCGCTTGTCGACGACCGATTCCTCTAGCTCCGCATCGATCTCCAATACAGCTGGCTCGCTCATCGTGTGTCACCTGTTGCCAAGGAGGGGGCGCCCTCGAGCTTTTCCGCGGAGGCGTCAGTTTATTTCCTCATAATACGCGACATTCAGTCGCAATCCTCGTACTCGTATGAGATGCCTCATACCTGGTACCAGGTACGTATTATGAATTATGAATAGGTTCGCGAACCGAATATGCCCTTGGCATGACGCACCAGTCCATTGTTCAACAACATCGTCAACTCCGTTCAAGCGTTGATCTGCCGAGCCAACCGCCGCCTCGTGTTTTGGTAATGATACTGAGTCCAGCCTTGCAGCCAGCGGAAAGACCCTCCATCTCATTCGCTCTAGAGCATGCACGAGGCACGAATGGTTACTGTGCCGTGAGCCTCAGCAAGGCGGGGTGCTCTTCTTTGTTTTGGTAGTAAGGATCGTTTGATGGATGGTTGCACGCATGATGCAATGTGCGCACTGCTAATAATGGAGAAAAACTGCTGACGATGCATGATATCTCGCACATCGCTCCACACGCCGTTGCTCTCATGAAATTACTGACACGACAGACAAAACTAACAACGCGCACAAGTTACACGACGTTGAACTACGTCGCACACATTTTTCAAGTGCGCGTTACACTTAATCAATTTATTTCGGCTATTAATAGTGCCATACCAGGTAGTGCGAAATCAGTATACCATCCCTGGTAGTCAATATCGCACTTGAATTTATCGCCGCAACAGCGTTTGAGAGCTGTGCCTTGGTGTGTCTGGATTTGTTCGTATATACCCCATGCCTCACAGCCCCCGGTTGCCCTTTTTACACAACATGGGATCATGTTCGTAACGCCGTTGGCAAACACCGCCCATCACCGAGAAATTGTTCGTATATACCCCATGCCTCACAGCCCCCGGTTGCCCTTTTTACACAACATGGGATCATGTTCGTAACGCCGTTGGCAAACACCGCCCATCACCGAGAAATTGTTCGTATATACCCCATGCCTCACAGCCCCCGGTTGCCCTTTTTACACAACATGGGATCATGTTCGTAACGCCGTTGGCAAAAACCGCCCATCACCGAGAAATGTCCGTCAGGCTACGAGCTCGATGGTCTGTCTTCTACGACATTCTAGATCTGTTTCGATCGAAATGCGTGCTCTTGCTGCTCCGCTCTTGTTATTGCCCGGATAGTGGCTGCCATTGAATTCGCAGCAGAACCTTGATCCCGTTTCGCCCACCTAACGCACATACTCGCAGTGATATATTGTACCACAGGTACCAGGCATATTGTAGTGCATTCTGTATGCACGGTTTGTTCGTGGAGGTATTTCGTTGCCCCTCTGCTAAGCGGCAGTATTACAAATTGCAGTTAAATGCATTCAGCGTGACCAACGATCGCACATCAAACCTTTCGGCCTTATCCATTGCTGCCCCCTCTCACTTTACAGGCTAGGGGCCGAAACGAATTCAACCGTGACACAGATGCCAGGCACACGGGAATCTGGGTCTTCTCTCCAAGCGACTCTTTGAAAATCCCGGTAAATCGAATAGAGTTTGCTGTTGCTGGAGTTGTTCCTGTAGCCACGCGTTCAGCGGTTTCACAGCGTCTTGATCAAGCCCATGCCGCATTCAAACGTATTTCGCATCGACAAGCCGATGGCTCGTACCGTGCGAGTGGCGATGGAATCGGTTGATATAGATTTGTTTCAAGGCATAATAGAGGCAGGAGGTCGCGATCTCGAGGCAATGAGCTTTGTTTGCTTTTCACCTGCTAGAAATTGACCATGCCGAATTCAGAGATCATATCCACCGCCAGGACGTTTAGTATACGAGAAACAACGGCGGCAGCTGTGTAGTGTATTCGAGAGTTAGAAGTCGATGTTGAGGGAGGTGTTTCCCTGGCGGCTATCGGAGAGAAGTCGGCCCTTCTCGTAGGTTTGGTAGGTTTGAAACGTGGATATTTCTGCACATTTATCCAGCCAAATGTTTATCACCCTGCTTAGTACGGAAGTATTCGACTGCTGAAACGTGCTTGCGGTTAGCAAAGCACTGAGCGAAAAACTCTCGAAAACTTTGTTAGTTGCAGCGTGCCGCCACAAGGGGTGACTAGGTGTACCGACCGAAGCATGGGCGCAAGTAAACGAGCAGCAAGCATGTGCAGGGTACGGAGTTTCGTGCAAGCTGTCAACGTGGTAAAAATTGAGGCTGAAATCGCAGTGCTCACTGCCCATTTCGGTTATGATGTGGAGTTACTGTAGTATTATTAATAGTTGGCTTCTATAGTTGAAAATAATGTATCGGGTTTCGCACCTGGCCACGAAATGTGTTTTGGGTCATTGGCATCATCAGGGAAGCTATTTGATGTTAGATATACGACACGCGCCACCGATCTCTGGTTTAGAGACGGGACCTCCAAAAATAATACCAGGTAACTATTTGGGTGTGCGTGCGGTAACTGGAGCTACGAAAGCGTGATCACCCCTCGGTCCTGGTTCGTGTTTGGTGAATCTGTCATTTGAAACAGAAGGACACATTTTTCTCTTAGCGTGCACTTTTTGTGTGATGATCGGAAAAACGCCTTTTCTCGCAGTATGGGCATATAATTGGTGCTAAAAAACGTTTGGCACGCGATGTGGCTGAGTTATGACTGTTTGGGGTACTTCGATGAGCACCACCCGGTTGACGGTAGTGCATTCGGCAAACACGCGATGCTTCATCGAAAGTCGCACGCAATTTCCGCAACTTTTTCCTGCACCGCCGTCATGCCGTCATGTCGCCTCCTTTGCGCTGGTACCGCTGGTATCGCTGGTACCGCTGACACCGCTGGCATTTCACGAGGAGTAGGTGCTCGAGGCTAATGCAGAACGCTTGCTGACATGCTGCCGAAAGGGACATATTGTCGGTGAAATCGAGCTTGAGCCGGGCGATGGTTTTATTGTCCACTGCCTCTTTGTTGGAGTCCCCATCGCAATACGACGGAGTCGCTCAATTTTTTCCTCCGATTCCCGCGAGTGGGCATTTCTTCTGCTCCGCAGACGCCCCTATAGTAAGTACCATAGTATAGTACCATAGTATAGGTTCATTGTTCGCAGCTTGAGATCCCTTCGATATTTCCGCGGTTGAACACTAACTGCATCGAGCTGTCTTCGACCTAGCGTATGTCGCGGTTCACGACTTAACGGGTTGAGACCCCTCTGGTGGTAATGCCTCTCTGTATCCCGCTCCCACGTGCTTGGGTTCCGCTTGACCAGTGGCTTACACCAGCCGCGCTACTTGCTCTCACACCCGAAACTCATTAAACGTTATTTGGTTTTGAGGCTGGGATGTACCGTAGTAGGACGTACTATCAAACCCTTCACGACAACCTTTAGGAGCACATATTATGACACGTTGTGACACCAACACACGCTCGATAATATCGGCAATGCCAGTGAACATGGCGCCCGCGTTAGCGCATGGCCTTTGATTACACGCTCGAGTACCGTCAGGGTAGCACCAACGACAACGTCAGTTTTGAACCCCGCTTGGTTCTTGGGACCGGGTTTCGATAGCTGCCGGGAAAAATCACCGCAGTTACATTTTCGCGTTGCAGTGCTATGCACCTCTTCGTTTCTGCAATTGATGTTTGAAGCACCTCCTCACCATCGAACATCGAGTTGGCCGGCGCTGCGCACGGAAGGTACTGTGTTGGGCGGGCGCTCCAATTAAACACCTCCAGATTTCGCTGATTTTGCGCCCACGGGTCGGAGACGACGGATATCCGTCGCTTGTGTTCCCCCATCCGTCCCTGCACACCCCTGCCCCCACAATGCCGAGACCTACGTTCTCATTTGCAACTGCTGCCAGATTTCCACCACGTTTGGTGTTCGCGGTGCACCATGTGCGCCCTACGGTGGGCCGGATTCCGAATGAGCCAACCTCGCTTCGCCTCCGCCGTGTGATGCGCACGACGCCAGCACAGTACTGAGCTCGAGATGGATTGCGTTCACATGTTTCGTGTTTTCCCTTTGTTTCTCCAATCTCTCACCCACACCCGGCCTCGCCCTCCCCATTCGACCCTGTCTATATTCGAAGCCGTCGCCGCAGCCGAAAGGCCACCGCTACGGGTACACCCAGTGAGCGTCATCTGTCGTCCACCCCTCTGCCATTTGCGCGAATTAAGCTTGTCTTGAGTCTGTTTGCCTCCGGCCACCACACCTGATAGTGCTCGCGCTACTACAGTCATCCAAGCGGTCGCCTCTCTACTCGCTTGCGCCAACCCCGAACCTCCAGGGTGTGTGTATCTGGATCCCCCGTATCCCTCTACAGTAGTTTCGCCTGGCACAAGTTTGGTTGGTGGCGCGGAAAGATTCCAGCGCTGCAGCTCGTAAATCAACTGTAATAGACTGGTGAGAAACGAGAAGGACCGGCGCGCAACGCCACTCCCAGGAAGTATAGCTCAAGTGGTCGCCGCCCACCCCCAACAATGCTCCAAGCGTAGTTATAGTCTCCTCGGCATTTCGCCGTTTCGGATCTCTTCCTGTTCGTAAATCGAGCCTGCCTACACTACCTCGCACCCAGCAACCTCATAGACGCGTGCGGTCCATCTTGAAAGCGGCGAGCCTGCTCGTATTTTTTATACCACTGCTGGTAACCTCGTGGATTTTACAGGCTCTACTCGCTCCCTCGGTAGCATGTTAAGGACCGGTCGAGTATAAACACCTGTACTAACAAGTAGCTCGGCTACTTGAACCTTGTTGAGCTCGCTGGCCAACTTTTCGCTGCCCTTTCCCGCCAGGCCAGTCACCATAACCAGTGCCTACTAAAAATTCCCGCTTCCTGGAAAACTTATGATATTATAGCCACCGACCATCTGACTACCAGACATGTTCAGTCACTGCTTGCCCAGTTGACGGCCGAAGGCATAACCAACGTACTCACCAACCGAAACTCTTCTATCTGGGTGCACAAGTGTAATGTCCAATGGTGGTCTTCAAATCTGCTCCAAGCTTTCGCACGTCGTGTATGGTTGTCGTGTACGGTATGGTTGGCTTGGGGTTCGCAAGGTCACCATGATCTCCACCACCCGAACAGCAACTGTGCTGTTGAGCGTACTAATCATGTCGTGACATAGTTATTGAGAACGATGCTCACAGAACGACAGAGCAGCTGATTATGCCGGCTATCTCGCACAGAACTCGCCAAGAACGATTTGTTTAGAGCTGCAACCGGATGGGCTCCCCTTTAATATCGCATTCTAACTCGGTTTCGTCGCCTCCTGCTCACAGTTTTCGATTGTTGCGGGGCACCAGAGTTAGGCTGTGGTCGGCTGGCGTACTGTGTGATATCTTGAGGTGGATTGCTAACTGTGAGAGTACGACTTGGTTTGTGAACACGCCCTCACGTTTATCCCGCGTCGGACGTCGGATATCCGACTTTTCCGTTTCATCTAATGTAAGATTCGTTGCCACTCCCGAAAGCAGTGATGACATCTCCAGACTTCTACCGACCGGACCAATGCAATGCGTCCTGAGAAGATTTCCCACCTCCACCCGCCCCCCCCCGGTATCATGGCACACCAAGCGACTTTTCGGCGCCCCCTCAGCGTCCTGGGGTGGAACCTACCAATACAATCGCTGCAGGTCCAGATGTGCGAGACGCCAAGCAACGGCCTCATTGCCGAAACCGCATCGGCGTCGGACGAAAGAGCTTTCACACGGCAGTAGGGAACGGTTCCTGTCACCAGAGCTTATGTTACATTCCTCTCTATGAGAGGGTTCGCCATGACTCCTCTTGGTGCTCACTGCTGGTACAAGGTTCAACGTGGCGTATGGTGACTAGGAAATGTTACCAATGTCACCGCTTGTAATCCGTCCGTCCGGCTCTGTCGTGGTGCGTTTTCAGGCGACGAAGGACAATTTCCGCGGTTTCCGGGTAACTCCAATCGCTAGTTAGTCAATCTCGCTGGTATTTTGACACGCTACGTTTGGACCTTCGGCTGGATAGTGACTTAGTAGAAAACCGATGCACCAGCTTATTAGTGTTTATTCTACAGAAGCTTGTGATCCTCAGCAGATGAGCCGTCCGCGCTTTCTCAACAGAGGTATATACACCTCGACAGTGGGGTGCTGCAGTGGTCGAAACTGGTTGAAATTCGGAAGTTAAGACCCAATATGAGACCCAAAACAGTCGCTATCTAAACTCTTGCGCGTGACTTGCGGACAGCTGTAGGTCGTCATAAGCAACCATAGTCCGTAACATTGAGGCACGCTTTTTATAATAAGGCGCGCGAGCGCGAAGCGCGAACCTTTTTTTCTGGGCTTTCCAAACGAAAAAAAGCCTCTTCACAACGGGTCGTACGGGCGTAGGGTGCCTTATTGTTTTCAGTTTATCTGTAGGAAGTGTGTGTGCGTGTGTGTGATTCAACATTTCGTTCGACCACATTGTTTGTCCACCGCGCTACACGCACACGGCACCAATGCCAGTCCCGGCGGGCTCTGTGCACGCACACATACTAATGGAACCTTCTCGTGTTTGTCCGGTCGTAAGTCCTTCAGAATTGGTCGAGCTACGAAGGTGCGGCAACGAGTGTACCTGGTACGCAGATGGCTGGGCCATGCATGGTTAAAAAAAAAACAGAAGGGTACAATTTCATGTCTTTTTTTTTCGAGTTTTACCGAACGAAACCAACTCTACGAGTACTCGTAGGCAGAATGTGTCTGCCCACAGCAGGTACAAATCTATCCGGTACCTGGGCCCTGAGGTACCTGCGGAGTACATATCATAGTGTTGTTTTTTGCTCGTTCCGGTGTTCATATACATATATATGCCTGGTACACACTTTACGTTCATACCAGGTGTGCGGTGTAAAAAAGGAGTTGCCAAGTGTTTCGACTCGGAGCTGAGATACTCGTCCATCATATTATTTCGTAGTCCTTTCCATTGCTGCTGTAGCTTTCGCTCCATCAAGAGCATTGATTGCCATACACAGAGGGGGAGCAGCGGCACAGTAGACTGGTGTTGCGATTCCCCTATAATCTACCATGTAGTATATTATATGTATGTGCATTTCATTTTTTTGAGAGGTGTGACGTCACTAATTTCGCTTCTTATTAAAATCCTGATAAACACGCATTCCCATAGAGACGGCGTCCCCGGTGACTTTTGGTACGTATGTGGTCGACGTGCCTACTATTAATAAGAACAATTCCTTCGTGAGTTCGGGTCTCACCGAGTGCATACTCGTATTAAGAGTTTTTTGCGTAAAACATGATTAGTAATACAGCGCGAGAGCATTGGTCAACATTCGATGAAAATCGACGAGCAGTGGGAATACTGAATCCTATGCGCGATAAAAATGAAGACACGTACCCGGAGGGGGGAAAGGACGACACATCACATGTGACCACAGCTTATCCAGAAAGGTAAAACCTCCATTACCTGGTACTACAGTAGTTTAGCTGGAAAGTAAAAGTGGTGTTCGAAAGAAAATGATATATCATGTAGTATCCGTATCTATCGTACAAGGTATAGCTATGGACTCCATCAAACACTGCTACTATAGTGACTTGCTGAGCGCCCTCCAGCACCGCGGACATACTGGCCATGTGTATATAACATAAGAGGGGCAATGCGCGGTTTGTTGAACCCCTCCAGCAGCACCGGACACATACTGGCTGAGTATGTATGTGCGTAGTATATAACATTAACAACCTTTTGCGATCTTGAATGTGATCTACCTGGTAGCAAGAGACGATATAAACAACCGGACACAGCAAACGGATCTCGCACAACACGTTCGTTAACCCGCGCCCAGCGATGTCTTTGGGTAGCCACCCGTTGTCCACAAGCGGCGTGCGAAGCGGAGTCTGCCATGCCCCTATATATATTATCCCCACCTTTACTTTCCAGCCTAACTCGTCGGAGGTTATACCCTCAGCGATCCTGTGGACAAGCCGTGGCCACAGTAGGTGTCGTCCCTTCTCCCCCCCGGTACGTGCCTTTACTTTTTGTCGCGCAAAGAGTTCAGCATCTCCACTGCTCGTCGATTTTCATCGAACAGAATGTAGCTAACTTATGCTCTCGCGCTTTCCGCTAATCAATCTTTATGCAATAAAAAGTCCCTACGCACTCGATGATACTCGAACCCACGAGATTGATATTGATAGGCACGCGGACCATACCAAACCGGGGACGCCGACATATACCGGCCTTCGGATACCGTTGGTGCGCGTGGGTTGTGTACTGCTTTTCGACCACAGGCGTATTTCGAGACACGCTGACAAAAAGTCACGAATCGTGATTTTGTTTTCATAAGGAAAAAGCTAAAAAATTGGCGTCATCACATGAATCTTGATTTTTTTTCGTCACGAGAATAACATCACGGTTCATGGCAAACACCGATTCTGACAGGCCCTGTCAGGCATCGGCGGTCTATTATCATGATGATGATTATTATTATTATGATTATTATTATTACTATTATTATTATTATTATTATTATTATTATTATTATTATTATTATTATTATTATCATTATTATGCTTGCCATCCGACAATGTGTAGTGTTGTTCTAATAAACGACTAACAGAAAGTGAAGAACTCTCCAGCACAAAAGCGCGGCAGTATCCTACGACAAATCAGAACTGATGTATTATTATTATTATTATTATTATTATTATTATTATTATTTCTTTTGCCATCCGACAATGTGCAGCATGATCTTCAACATGGATCACTCATAACTTTCCCGAAAGAAGAAAACCTCGGAAACAAAAGGAAACCCATACACCAAGTCTACCTCCCTTCCGTGCCAACTTTCGGCTTGCCTACTCTATTTGCTGTATTTGCTCCTTCCTTCTCATTACGTTCTATTCTTAAATCCTAAGCTGCATCCAAGCTCCATCCCCACGCCATCGGTGTGGGTCTGTCGTCCCTCCCTCCCCTGTTCCTTCTTCCTTCTTGGCGGTCCCTAAGCTGAAGCTTGAACCTCGACACCCTCCTCGAAATGGCGACCTGAGTGGTCACCGAGGCGATTCGGAGCAGGCGTTCCTTCACTACCCCCTTCCTTGCCATCGACCCACCATCCCTCCCCCCCACGACGCTAGCTGCCAGCTGGTCGATGAAGTTGCTGCCCTCTACCCCGAGACGCCCAAAGCTTTCCACCGCTAAGGTGGCTAGTTTGTGGCTCCGCTCGTCGAAGGACACATGTCCCAGACGCGCGTAGTGTTGGCGCTTGCGCGCCTCGGAGGTAGAGGCAGCTGATCCATCATGATCAGCGCTGCCTCCTCGCAGGTGGACCTGCGCTTGCGGATCTGCATGGGTGACGTCCAGCAGGATGGACTTTCCCCTGTATTCCCTGTTAGGAGCGTCCCGAAGACCTCCTCTCCTGACAACGATGTCCATCCGCAGGTTCCGGTCTGCAGTGAACGGTTCGCCGCTCTCCACTTGGTGAGGGATTCCCAGCCGCTTCAGCGTGCGGGAGATCGCGTGAACCAACGGTTGATGTTGGTTTACCTGTGCCCCTGCTCTGGGACAGATGCGTGCGTGGCGTGTGTCTATGTCGACTGCCTCGCAGCAGGGGCACCTCACCGCCACGTGCTCCTCGATGCCTATGAAGCGCCTTCCCATGCCCACGAACTCCTCTGCTGGTATGACACGGAGCGAGTCTGTTGGCCTCGTCCGAAGGCAAGCAGTGGCTCCTGCTCCTTGTAGGCTCCTGTAGCGAGCTTTGGCGAAGGCCCTGGTCTCGCTCCCCCCCAGCGGGTCGCCTGGTCCAGGTGGGCGTGCAATCTCCGGTAGCCCCTCCAGCGAGGCTGTGTGTGCAGCGTGTCGACCCTGATTCACCAGCTTGCCCAACCTCTGTTGAGCCTTCCGGGAGTTGGTGGTTACGGCATCATGCGCCGCCAGCATGTCGGCTTCAGGGGGCCCTGGGACCAGGTCCCCCTCTGCACCCATGCTCCATTCCAGCCAGGATTCGGGGACGATGCCCTCCATCGCTTCTTTTGTCACGCCCCACGTGTCCCTGATCTCTCGCAGGCTGCCCCCGAGCTCAGCAATGATGCTCGAATGAGGGAGACCCCTCTTTACCCTGTCTCCTAGCGGGCCCGTGAGGTCTGCTAGAACCTCCGGCAGGATGCCCACCCTACTCCCAATGGAGGCAGACATTCGCCTCGCTTCCGTCGACGGCAGCCCTAACCCTCGTGCTCCCGTAGAAAGGCGTGCTAGGGCTTGTTGGTAGGGTTTTAGAGTCAGTTGGCTGGCCGGGCACCCCTCCTGGAAAAACGACTGTGCGTCCGCCGCTCCCGGTAGCTCTAGGATATTTTCGTAGGCCCACTCAGCCCCGTTGTCGGCCCTTCGGCATGCTTCGAGTGACAGCCCCCGGTCCAGAGCCCTTTCGAGGTAGCCCGTCCGCTGCCCGAGGGATTTGACGGTGATGAGGGCCGCCGCTTGCTTGTCTGGCATGTTAGCGAGGCAGCGTGCAAGGCAGTCCGCGCCTCCGTCCCTCACTACCTCCATTGCTCGCCCCAGCACGTATTCATCCGAGCCGATCGGGACACCCACCACCGTCACCCCTCCTTCGTCTGCGATGCGGACGTCAACGCTCTCCAGGAGCGATATCTCCTCCGCCGTCGGGACGTGTCCTTTGGGTGGTAGTGCTACGGTCTTGGCGGGGTTGACCACAATGCCGATGTCGTCTAGCTCTCGCCGGAGGAAGGCAAAAGCTCTAATCGTGTTGGCCGTGACCCCCATAAGGCCGAGAGATACATCGTCCATGTAGGCGAAGGCTTCCACTCCTTCTCCTTCGAACTCCTGTCGGAAACGCTTCAGCCCTGGTCGGAACGCCAGACAGAACATTGACGGCCCCATGGGGTCCCCTTGCTGGACACCGCTAGAGCAGGCGATCGTCCTGGTTTCCCCTGAGTCCATCCGGAAATACACGTCGGCGGGTCTTGTGCCGTAGCACTTCGCCACAAACGGCGTGAGCGCTGGAACGCAGTTGGCCGCCTCTTCAAGCACCGCCGTCCGTTTAACCGTGTTGAAGGCGTTGGAGCAGTCCGTTAGGACGACCCAGTTGCCCGTCTCGTGTAACGTCCTAGCCCTCAGTCCCACATGCTCCACTCCTCCGGGTACGGCGACCCCAAACTGCCTCACCTCTCGGTTGACCTCCTCCAACCGCGGCCGCCACTGTCGCATAGCCCCCGCGGTGATGAGCCGCCTCCATGTCATGCCCACGCAAACCGGCCGGCACTTTTCCCCCAAGGCAGTGAGGCTCGACTGCAAGAAGAGCTGCCAGAATTCTGGCGGGAACGCGTCCGGCTCGTCGACGATTCTCCGCCAGAAGGCTGTCATGCCCTTTCCGAACTATTCCCGCCCGATTTCGGTGTGGATGATGGATTGCAGGTGCGCAAAGCGTTGACCGTCATTTCCGGGGCCTGAAAGGGCACTGCGGGAGCTGATGACGTCGAAGAGCACCTCGGAGTCATACTCATCGTCAGGGCGCCACGGAGGGGCGTTTCCGTCTTCCACCTCGGTGGCGGTCGCCAACACCGCAGCCGCCGCCGCCGCGGACACTGCAGCGCGATCTTCGGAGGGGAACTTGGCCACCAGTGTGCTCCACGTCGTTTCGTTTCCAGCTGATCGTGGCTCTGCTAGCAGGTTGCGAGCTGCCACTTTGACCCCTCCCGCGTGGCGACACGCCGACGACGCCCGTTCAAGCTTCGTCTCCTCCGAATCTTCTTGGGCGGCATCCCGTCGCCTCAGGTCCCCTCCCCTGGTGAATGCTATCAGCCATGGGAGCAGGAGTACTATATCTCCGCTCTCCACCAACGCGAACCTCTGTCGCCTCTTGATTCGGCCGTCCGGTGAGTGGAGCAGGGCTGGCATGAGGTACCATAGCTTGATCGCCCGTAGAGGCGAGTTCGGCGTCGCCGACTCTCGGTTCGGCCTGTGCTCACCCATAGCGTGGTTGAGGATGCCGAGCACGTGAATGCTAATGCGCGCGTGTGCGCCAGCCAACTGCGGTTGCACTGTTTTCCCGGTTGCGAAACGTTGGCCCAGGTCATCCAAGGAAACGGCATCAAGTGGTGGCCCTGTACCCAAGCTGTTCTGGTCCCACCCGTACCAAAGCCCCCGGCTGCGAAGGTCCTCGTCACCTATGGTCCCCCCTCCCATCCTCGCGGCCCGATTACGAAGCCCCGGGTCCGCTTGGATCGCTGCCTGCAGTGCTTCCCGTCTTGGATGTTGTGCTCCGCAGTTGACTGCTGGGCAGCGGAGAGGTGCCGGTGCTGCGCCTCTCACAAGGGCCTCCACCACACAACGGGCGTGAAGCACGTGGCGCCCTTGTCCACATGGAAAGCGTACCGCCCGGTGCCCTAGTTGTAGCGTTACACCGCAGACCCCGCACGCCACTTTCCCTGTGGTGTCGCCAAGGAAGACCCTGGGGCGCGTCCCGTTCCCGGGTCTCCTCCCCGACGCCCTGGGAGATCCTCCGGTTGGACCCTCGTCGTCTGGCATCCCGGACCCCCTGTCGTCCATTGCGGCTCCTCTCCCTCCACTTCTTTGGCCCGTCTCTCTCCCTTCTCTCCCCCCTCTTACCCCCCCATTCCGCGGCCCTCCCGTTTCCGGTTCTCCTCTACCCTCACTATCTCTCTCCTCTCTGGTAGGTTCGCTCCTGGTACTCCTCCCCACTCCCTCCGCTCCCTCCTCCCCCTCCGTCCCCCCCTCGCACCCCTCGCCCTCCACTCCCCTTGCCCTATCTGCTCCCCCCTCTCTCCCCGCTCCCTCCGCCTCCCATGTTCTCTCCGCCTCCCCCCCTCTCCCCGCTTCCCCCGCCTCCCTCCCTCCCTCCACCCCGCCCCCCCCCTGCCCTCTCGCTTCTCTCGCCCCCCCCCCCGCCCCCGCTCCCCCCTGCCATCCCCTGCCTGCTGACGAAGGTGGCGCACTACCCCCTCTCCCCGCTCTCCCCGCCTCCCATGTTCTCTCCGCCTCCCCCCCTCCCCCCCCCGCTTCCCCCGCCTCCCTCCCTCCCTCCACCCCGCCCCCCCCCCTGTCCCCTCGCTTCTCTCGCCCCCCCCCCCGCCCCCGCTCCTCCCTCCCACCCCCTACCTGCTGACGAAGGTGGCGCACTACCCCCTCTCCCCGCTCTCATCGCTTCCCCCGCTCCTCCCGCTCCCCTCGCTGCTCCTTATTATTATTATTATTATTATTATTATTATTATGATTATTATGATTATTATGATTATTATTATGATGATTACTATGACTATTATTATGATTATTATGATTATTATTATTATGATGATGATTATTATTATTATTATTATTATTATTATTATTAGTAGTATTATTATTATTATTAGTAGTATTATTATTATTATTATTATTATTATTATTATTATTATTATTATTATTATTATTAGTATTATTATTATTATTATTAGTATTATTATTATTATGTCTGCCATCCGACAATGTGTGTAGTGTTGTTCTAAAAAATAATAGATATGTCGATTGGCGTGTGTACCAGCTCGTAGCTGATGTGTACGCCTCGACTCGATTGCCGATGGCCGACAATACACAGTCAAAATGTTCGAGGCAAACACGAAGTCACTGTCAGGTGACTTGTACGTGAAGCTTCAAAATAGAAGAGAAGAAGAAGATGGTGTGGTGACCCCAAGCCACATTGTTGATTAATTGCTCAGCTGGAAGCTGATGATGGTGAGCATAAGTAGAGTGAGCTCATGTGGGGGGGGGCGATGCGTGCTTGCGCTTGCAACAAAAACAACAAAAACAGAAAAAATACCACCCCAATCAATCCATGACCCTAGCCGGTAGCCAATATTGTTACTCCAACAACTGAACTGCTAGGGTGCGCTCGAATCAGTACCCTGTGGCTATTCCCGAACCTTACCGGTTCTAAGACGGATCCTGGATAGGACAGTCCCGCTACATGTGCACATGTACTTCCGTACGTACGATACAGTACATATACTTTATCACATATCAGTAACGACACAGCTTGTAAACTGTTGTTGGCACACATTCAAGCTACGTACGTTCTACTTAAAGTAACTACAGCAACAATACGATACACGTCAAACAAGGCTGCTTGTGGTACGTATGCTACGCTATGTATACCAGATGACTCTGTATTATCAAGTAACGACAGGTGGTTACTTACAAGTATCATCTCCAATACGTCCCCTCGTTAGGGTAAATACTGCTTAGTCTACTTCTGCGTTACATGCCATAATTCCAAAAATGCACACAACAACGATGATAGTTGTTGCGGGGAAAATGCTCCGCATTCATTACTCAGAGCCAACTCGTTATGCTACTGTATAATAAATACCCAAAAGAAGGCAAACATAGAAATGAACAGAAATGAATATCTTACACAAGGTAATTGTCTAGCGGTATCATACAGTGTATCTATTCATTTCGCAAAGAGCATAGAAATGAACAGCCGCCTAGTGTTCCTGACCTTCCCCAAAACAAAGGAACACCAGTGGACTCTGCCAGCTTTATATTACAGCTCGATAGACATCACCTATGGTCCTCTTTCCCTCTTGAAGGCGCCCACGTGACGCGTCCTCCTCCCATCAGCCTGAAGTTCGTGCAGTCGTGAGCTGATCTTGTCGTACTGAAATGTTTAGGAAACCCTCATTTTCAAATTATCCCGAAAATTCTTTGATTTGAAGAAGGATATTTTTGAACTGGATCTTTGCTAGATGCTTGGTTGCGCAGTCTGCCAGCATCTTCCCAGTTGGAACGTAGTGGAGTGTGATCCTTCCTTCCTTGACCAGCTCCCTGATGAAGAAGAAGCGCAGTGCTATGTGCTTGGTCCTTGCCGTATAGGTTGAATTGCCCGCAACCGTTAGAGCTCCCGTGCTGTCGCAGCTGGTCGGTACGGAGTTGAAGTTCTTGAACGTTAGTTCCTTGAGGAAGTTTGACAGATACACTGCTTCCTTGGCTCCGTAGCTTAGTGCGTTGAGTTCAGACTCGACGGTAGACAGGGCTACTATTGATTGAGTCATTGAACCGAAGCTAATGGGTCCTCCATTCAAGAAAAAAATCTATCCTGTAGTCGACTTGCACGTGTCAGGGTTTGCACCGAAGGAAGCGTCTGTAAACCCATGTAGTCGAAATTTCCCTTTCTTGAACGTGATGGGCAAGTCAGGGTGACCTTTTAGGTACCTCAGGGCATGCTTGGCTGCAGTCATGTGTGCTTGCGCCGGCTTGCTGCACGCCCTGGTGAGTTGGTTGACCCAGTAGCACATGTCGTAGCGGGTACACTGTGTCAAGTATAGCACAGATCCCACGATGGCTTGATAGAGTTTTGTAGCCGTTGCGCCTAGTAGCGTCTCCTCCGGTTGTTCGTTCGAAAGCTCCGATCCATATCCCGGCGTGTGTACAGGGTTGCACTCCTCCATCCCGAACCTCTCGAAGATGTTTTCGACGTAGTCTTTCTGTGTGATGGACAAGGTCCCTTGGTCATAGTCACGGGTGACTGTCATACCAAGAATAAGGCTGACTTCTCCCATGTCAGACATAGCAAAGCGGTCAGTGAGAGCCTTTTTCAAGTGTCTCACTACGCTCTCGTCCTTTCCAGTGATCAGTATGTCGTCAACATACAGGGTCAGGATTACAAGGGTGTCCCCGCTCCCGTGCGTGTAAACGCAGGGATCAGATTGCGTGGGTGTGAAGCCAACTGTCAGCATCTCTGCGTTGATCATGTCGTACCACAGGACGGTGATTGCGCTAAGCCGTAAAGACTTCTCTTCAATTTGTAGACCATTGGCTCACCGGTCTTGGGGTCCTTGGCGTCTTGTCCTGGAGCAACTTTGACGTAAACAGCGCGCCCTTCGATCTTAGACTGTAGAAAGGCCACTTGCACGTCCAGCTGCCATACCGGCCATCCATGTTCGCATGCAATTGCCAGTAGCATGCGGATGCTTCCGACACGACACACTGGCGCGTATGACTTCCCGTAGTCGATGCCTGGCTCCTGGACATATTCTTGAACGACGAGCCGAGCTTTGAACCGACCGTCCGTCCGTCTTTTGCTTGAAGACAAATCGGGATCCGATGATTTTGTTGTCCTTGGGTACGCTGGTGATTGGAACCAACTCGTACACTTGATGTTCCTTGAGACTATTCATCTCCTTGTCGATAGCGGCTTTCCACTCCTTGTGCTCCGGTGAGTTGATAGCATCATTATGCGTGCGAGGAGTTTGAAGTACTCGTTTCACCTCCTCCGAGAACCGTTTGTCGTCTGGGTTAGAAGTGGCGTACGTAAAAGCCTTGTACGACAGAAATGGATCTCCCTCGATGTGGGCAAAATCCTCGCGCATGCCCATGGTCTTGATCCGTGGTTCTCCCTTTGCAAGGTAGAGGAGTTGGTTGGGAGTGAGTGAGCTGTCGAAAGTGTCATCCGTGTTCGGATTAGACCTCGTACTAGCACGAGTTACTCGAGGCTGCTGTGCAGCCGGTTCTCCAGTTGATGCGGCAGGTACGACCCCCGACGATTCTCCTGCCTCTTGTGACGTTCCCTCCTCCGGAGATGGCGCCGGTTCCTCAGGTGATGGTGACAGTTCCTCCGGTAGAGAAGATGCCTCGTGCTGTAGTGATGCTGCCTCTTGCGGTTGTATTGACTTATTGGCTTTCTCCCGTAGCATGCCTCTTATCTTTGTTCGAAGGTGTTCCAGCTCCTTCTCCGGTGAGTCAAAAATTGTGAAATCCAGGAAGGAAGTGAGATCGATGACATCATTTTCGTAGTCCTCATCGTCGACAGAGTAGTCTGGTCCCACGGGCGGCATGGAGTATGGCGGCGTCTCCAGGAAGGTGACATTGCGGCTCTCCACAACAGTCCCTTTAGCCGGATTGTAGATCCTGTAAGCCCTGCTGTCTTGGCTGAAGCCACAGAGTTTACCCTCCCATGCTTTGTCACCGAGTTTCGTTGTGTGGGTCTCGATATTATGCACGAAGGCCCTTGAACCAATAGCTCGCAAACCCGATAGATCCGCCTCTTTGCCATGCATCTTCAAGAAGGGTGTTGCTCCCCCCAATGCTGAGTGTGGTGCCCTGTTGCACAGGTGGACTGCTGTAAAGAATAGTTCGCCCCACATGTTGCGCGGAAAGTTGCCGTCCTTAAGAAGGCACCTGGTCATTGTCGCCAGTGTCCGTCCGTCACGCTCCGATACCCCGTTCTGTTGGGGAGTTGCTGTGGCGGTGTACTCCATAGTAATGCCGGAGTTGATGCAGAGCTGCTTGAACTCCTTGGAAGTGTACTCGCCTCCTTTGTCACATCTCAGTCGTTGGATGCGCAGTCCCAAGGGAACAGCCACCGTCATGTTGTAGAGGTGGAGTGAGTTGACAGAGCTCCGCCTTGGATTTGAGGAGGAAAATTTCCTTCATGCGGGAAAAGTCATCAGTAAACTTGCTGACGCACTTGTGGCCTCCCCTTGCTGCTGGTGTGATTGGCCCCATTAGGTCCGCATAAACCAGTTCCATTGGTCCATCGGTCGTGTGATTGTCCTTCTTCGGGTGCGCCTTTTGCGTGCTTTTTCCTACTGCGCAGATTTCACAACCTGACACAGTGCCGGTGTATTCTACACCGTTGCCTCCCACCTTGCGAAGAAGTTCCATGTTGCGAGGGTTCATGTGTCCCAGTCGCCTGTGCCAGGTGTCAGCGCTTACTTGCGCCGGCAGAGCCCCCGAGGGTGTTGATGGTGTCTCGGATCTCCCATAGGTCACGCCGTCAAGGGCGCGCAGTGACACGTCAAACGAGCACATACCCGCGTCCTTTTGGTGTTGGTTCAAAAGGAGACAAGTCTTGTTGTCGAACTGGTGGTGGGGGTTTCCTGTTTCGAGGATGGTGCTCACTCCTGATTTCATTGCTCGTGCAGAAGAGAAGAGGTGGCGTCCCATTCCGGGAACAATCATGACGAAGATGCGGACAGGGATAGGTGGACCTGATTTGTTGATGATGTGTCCGCAGATTTTTCCCGTTGCCGTCGCGAACACCTGCTTGTTGCCTGCGGTCTCGATGGGCTTCGGCTGTTCCAGTTTTCGGTACTCCACCATGCCTTGTTGCAGCCCTGGGATCAACTCGCTATCCACAAAGTGGTCCGAGGCACCGCTGTCCACTAGCATGGTGAACACGTCCGGGTTGGATGCTGTGATCCCTCCGTCATTTCGTGTCGTCAATCCTGAAAAAGCGAATCCCTTGTCAAAATCATCATCGAAAGTGAGGGATGGTTTCTCATCGTCGTTGACTGGACGGTATCCTGCACTTACTTAGTACAGCAGTGGCGAGGTGAGCACCCTTGCGTTCCGGACGCTGTGCGCCCTGTGCATAGCACCCCTTATCACTGTGAGAAGTAGTCTTATGGACGGAGCACCACTTCTGTCCAGCGGCTCCCTTGCTTCCTGCCGTGGATCCAGCCTTCCCCCCGAAATATGTTTTCGTCTTTGGCTGCTTGTCGTGGGCTCCACCTTCAGTAGATTTGTGTGCTTCGTTCCTCTTTTGCCGGCAGTTGCGGACGAGGTGACCCACTTTTCCACAATGACTGCAGGTGGATGTCTCCGCGGTCATGGCGACACCTCGTCCAGCGATCTTCCCTTTTGCGCTGCTGCTGCGAGATAAGTCGTCAAGATAGAGATGCCGCATGGTAGTTTGCATCTGGTCGATATCAAACGTAGGGTCGCGGTACATCACCATCTTGATATCCTTGTAATCTTCTGTGAAGCCCTGTACACAGATGTCCTTGAAGCGGCGGTCGGTGATCGGCTCACCCATCTTGACCAGCTCCGCGCGTGCGAGGGTCTTCTCCATGAAGAAATCATGAGGGTCTTGGCCTTGCTTCATGCGGGTGTTGACCAATTTCTCCATCGTTGCGCGGACAACCTCGTCAGTGACCTTGTTATACTTTTCGACTAGGGCCTCGAGCGCCAATTGTCCATTGCCGCTCATGCCGTCATCCTCGTCATTTTCGTGTGTGTGCACGATCAGCGAGGCTGGCTTCTCGGTGAGGAGGTAGAGGATTGCGTAGAGGTCTTCGTTCGCGCGGTCAAACGAGGCAATTTCTTGCTCGAGTGCTTCTTGCGTCCCAGGTGTGCCTGCCGTTTCTTCGTTTGGCCGGGCACGACCTTTGATTAGGCTTGCAATATCGCGCCGCGTAACACCAAGCACCACAGCTAGCTTCTGTCTCCACTCCCGAAAGAGACCAGGGTCCCTGCCATCAAACTTTTTCAATCCTTAGATTGTGTTGGCCAAGCTGCTGGAGTTGTCGCTCATGATGTTGTCGTTGGTACAGTAGTAGTAGGCCACCACAGGAGACGGCAGCAGTACTACGCCCTCAAACAGCTGCTTGCTAGGTACAGCAGAGGCAAGTACCACACACCGTGTGTTACACGTGCAGCACTGTTGTACAGGTACTGCTGTGTGGCGAGGCTGTCAGGCCAGGTCAAAAGTATTCTATAAAATAGAACTGTTCGTATGAACGGCCTCTTGGGGTCTCAGATTCATCGCAGATTATATGTTTTCCGGAAAAACTTGAAGAAACTTCCGATCGACCTGCCTCTTTAGGGTGGTCGGGTGAATAGACAGCGCGTCTTGCCGTCGGAAGCGGATTACACAGCTAGCTGTTGCTCGGATGTCTCCCGAGACTTATGATCCAGAGCGTGGACTACGTCAAGCTAGAGCTCCCAACAACAGTTCGACTGCGTTGTGGTGGAGATGGCTGTCTTAATGACGTACAGCAGCAGTGTGTACCTCAAGTGTGGTCGAGGGTGTCAAAAATAAAAATAAAATTGACCTGACGCGGTGAAATTATATTCAACCAACGTTCTGCGTGGTGATTCTCTGGGTGTCGTTATCACAGTTTTAGCAATTCTAATGACTGCTATCTGCGTACGACCCTCTTAGACCCACTCCCTTTCATATAGTAAACCGCCAACGCACTCGTAGCCCGTAGACTTTGGAAGGCGGCAGTACTCCTTGTAGAGGAAGCAACAGCAAGCGATCTTGATCGCTTCTTGAAACCCTGAAATTCCGTAGAGCTGATGTCAGAAGGAGTAGTTGTAAACCCGTAGCTCTTGGAGCGGCCGGTCGTGGCGGCCGTGGTGCCCCGTGGCTTGTAAGTCGCGTTTGCTTAGTGTTCGAGGCTCATAACCTATTAGGTATGGCGATTGACGTGTGTACCAGCTCGTAGCTGATGTGTGCGCCTAGACTCGATTGCCGATGGCCGACAATACACAGTCAAAATGTTCGAGGCAAACACGAAGTCACTGTCAGGTGACTTGTACGTGAAGCTTCAAAATAGAAGAGAAGAAGAAGATGGTGTGGTGACCCCAAGCCATATTGTTGATTGATTGCTCAGCTGGAAGCTGATGATGGTGAGCATAAGTAGAGTGAGCTCATGTGGGGGGGGGGCATGCGTGCTTACGCTTGCAACAAAAACAACAAAAACAGAAAAAATACCACCCCAATCAATCCATGACCCTAGCCGGTAGCCAATATTGTTACTCCAACAACTGAACTGCTAGGGTGCGCTCGAATCAGTACCCTGTGGCTATTCCCGAACCTTACCGGTTCTAAGACGGATCCTGGATAGGACAGTCCCGCTACATGTGCACATGTACTTCCGTACGTACGATACTGTACATATACTTTATCACATATCAGTAACGACACAGCTTGTAAACTGTTGTTGGCACACATTCTAGCTACGTACGTTCTACTTAAAGTAACTACAGCAACAATATGATACACGTCAAACAAGGCTGCTTGTGGTACGTATGCTACGCTATGTATACCAGATGACTCTGTATTATCAAGTAACGACAGGTGGTTACTTACAAGTATCATCTCCAATACGTCCCCTCGTTAGGGTAATACTGCTTAAAGTAACTACAGCAACAATACGATACACGTCAAACAAGGCTGCTTGTGGTACGTATGCTACGGTATGTATACCAGATGACTCTGTATTATCAAGTAACGACAGATGCTTACTTACAAGTATCATCTCCAATAGAAAAGACTAACGAACAGAAAGTGAAGAACTCTCCAGAACAAAAGCGCGACAGTATCAAAACGACAAATCAAAACCGATGTGACGCACATGAAGACTACCACAACCAACATTCCTCCATCTCATCCACCAAAAAACAACCACTCCCCTCCTTAAGCACCCCCTGAGAAGCATCCACCCAAAACCCGCTGCCCATCAAAATGGTTGGTTTATAACTGCTACGCGCATGTTTCGACGCGCAGAAGGCCGTTCGGTGTTGCTGGCCTACACTGCTATCGGTAGTACCTACGAGAGACTCGCTGCGGTTTTCCTCTCTCCGTAGCTCATCTTCTACCCCCTCCAACCCCTCACCCCACGTGCTACCACTGCCTCTACTCCCCGTACCCCTGACCCTACCACCTCCAACCGCAAGGGCCCAGTCCTCTTTCCCAAGCACTCCCGAAGAAGCATCTACCAGAAACCCGCTGTTCATCAAAATGGCTTGTTTATAACTGCTACGCACATGTTCCAACGCGCAGAAGGTCGTTCGGTGTTGCTGGTCTACACTGCTATCGGTGGTACCTAGGAGAGAGTCCCTGCTGTCTCGCTCTCCCTGCAGCTCTTCCAACTTATTCTCCAACCCCTTCCGCCACGTGCTACCACTGCCTTTACTTAACGTACCCCTGACCCTGCCACCTCCAACCGCAAGGGCCCAGTCCTCCTTCCCAAGCACTCCCGAAGAAGCATCTACCAAAAACCCGCTGCCCATCAACAAGGCTGGTGTATAACTGCTACGCGCATGTTTCAACTCGCAGAAGGCCGTTCGGTGTTGCTGGTCTACACTGCTATCGGTGGTACCTAGGAGAGAGTCCCTGCTGTCTCGCTCTCCCTGCAGCTCTTCCAACTTATTCTCCAACCCCTTCCGCCACGTGCTACCACTGCCTTTACTTACCGTACCCCTGACCCTGCCACCTCCAACCGCAAGGGCCCAATCCTCCTTCCCAAGCACTCCCGAAGAAGCATCTACTAAAAACCCGCTGTCCATCAACATGGCTGGTTTATAACTGCTGCATGCATTTTTCAACTCGCAGAAGGTCGTGCGGTGTTGCTGGTGTACACTGCGATCCGTCGTGCTTAGGAGCAGAGATGTCGGTTGACAGTCAAGCTTTGGCCTGTCAAGGCCAATAAGAAACTGAATATACTAGTTCTAGTGCTGGAGCTCCTTGACATATTGTCTGTCAAGCGGTTCAAAGTCTGTCAACCGACATCTTTGCTTAGGGCCACTCCTAAAGAACAAAAAAAAATACGATTCGTGATATTTTTGTCTTGAATCGTGATTTTTTTGTCGTGACGCCAATTTTTTGAGATTTTCCCTAAAAAAAACAAAATCACGATTCGTGACTTTAGTCGTGTCTCCAATCACGCCTAATCAAGGCACTACGCAACCCATGCGCACTAACGGTATCCAAAGGTCGGTATCGGGGCATAGCAGACTCTGCTTCGTACGCCGCTTGTGGGCAACGGGCGGCTATCAAAGACTCCGCTGGGCGCGGGCTAATGAGCAGGTTGTGGCCTTCATATTTCGAGGAGGAGGAGCCACAGCTTGAAGACAAACGCGAAAATGACCTGAAGATGTCACAGGCCAGGCCGGACAGAGACGCCCTGCGAGATGGAATGTCGCGAACCGGGCTTGGCCAACGGTCGGTGAAATAAGAATCTCGCAGGCTGGGTCAGGTTTCGGCCCGTGTTTCGAATATACTACGGGCCGGGCCAGGCGCGGTCGGCCCGGCTCGGCCTGGCCGTGCCCCACTCGCGAGAGTTGGCTTCACCCGCAAAAACCGTTGGGTTTGAAATATCGGAATTTTTACTATTTGAAAATATCAGGAAACGTGACGTTTTTCGGCCTTTTTCGTTAGAACTGAAATGTCACGGATCGTGGTCTTTTGGCATGGCAAAAAGTCACGAATCGTGATTTTTTTTCAGTTCGTTAGGGCCGGTCTTATCGAGGGCAAAAGAAAAAGAAAAAAAACGAAATGAAAAAACGAAATACAGAACTAAAGAGTACGTGAGTTTTATTGGTCAAATTGTAAAAATTAGAAGTAGAGATCCCGATACCTCCGTTTTCACATTTCGTTTTTTTCAAGTCCCAGAGGACTTAAAAAAAAACGAAATGGGTGCCAAATAAACGAAATATGGGATACCCAGGGTCGAAGAGGAACATAGGAGGAGCTCGACGCGTTGGGATGAAGTTCCGATAAAGTTTCTACGACCGGTTGGCAAGCGCACGATGGCCGAGGTAGTGCATGTGGCTTCCACGCGGCTTGTCTGCTGACGGCGAGAGCACATATGGGTAGGGAATCACCATGGGGTGCCCTCGTAAGAAACCGGGGGATCAGGAAGTGGCTGTGGCGGTATATTTTTGGACATGAGTCCCACTCAACATTCAAACGTCTGCCATCGAACTGCGATGGCCGATACACAAGTTTTAGAGCACTCCGTAGGGAGCGGGTTGGACCACGAGAACCGCCTGTTGTGGAGGGTGCCTTACGTGTGCGAGTTGTGTCTATCTACCGTCGCTGTCGAGCGCTATCGCCGGGATCCACGTGCTGTGGCCGTTGAGTCATTCCGAAAAATTGCACCGCGTAAAAATTCGACTCGGCTTCTTATTTTTGTTTCGTTTTTTGTTTCGTTTTTTTTTGCCCTCGTTAGGACTCAACCTGCTGTTTTTTGCGAAAAACGAAAGTCTGTTCGTTTTATTTCGTTTATTTTGCCCTCGATAAGACCGGCCCTTAGGAACGGCCCTTAGGATAGAGTCCCTGCCGTCTCGCTCTCTCTGTAACCTTACCTCCACCTCAATCCCTACGCCCCTCAACAGCGCTACTTCTCTATAAGCCACGACACCCCTTGTTTCTGCTTCGGTTGCCCTTATTGTTATCCATGCCGTGATCACATGAAGTAAGAGCAGGAGATCCGTGCTTCCTGCGAAACACTTGGTACTCGTATGTACTTGCCGGTGCTACGTACTCCTGCTGTGAACGAAAAAAGGAAAACTCCGAAATATCCCGAACACAGACCGCAGTATAAAAACAGCAGGGGTTCGTCGAAAGATGTCGCGCACAGAAAATATGAACGAAGGTTGTCGGCCCCAGCACTCAACATTCAACACACCCCTTCCCTCGGCAGTTGTGCCAAAACTGGTAACAGTTCTAACAAAAGCAGACTGTGTAGCAGAGCTGCCCCTGCTAAATTTCAAGTCAA
Organism: Nereocystis luetkeana; assembly: GCA_031213475.1. Lineage (NCBI taxonomy): Eukaryota > Phaeophyceae > Laminariales > Laminariaceae > Nereocystis > Nereocystis luetkeana. The sequence goes on along the minus strand of JARUPZ010000013.1, from coordinate 6,342,202 downwards.
GGGCCGGTACCTACTACACGTACTATTATTAATACTGATTTCCGCCTTTTTTGTTGTTGTTTTTTTCCTTTCCTCGTTCGCCTTCCGCCTCGTGTACCGTCTTACAGCAGCTGCTGCAATACGACGACAGCCGTAGTAGTCGGTCTGCACAGGGGGAAATGTGTGATCACAACCAGCACAGCAGAGTACAGTGTTATCTAGACTGCCAAAACGAAGGAGGATGAGGCGCAAAGTACAAGCAAAAAGGCTACATCTGTCGAGCGTGATGAGCTGGGTGAACCAACCGACCTCTCGCCGAAACTACTGCCAAATAGACCGAGGGGTGAAGATTACGTCCGCGGTGGGGAAAGAGAAAACTTCAATAACTCCTGTCGTACCTCTGTATGATTTCCGCGAACAAAACCACCGAATAGCACTCCCACACTCCCACCCGTTCTCCCTCTCTCTTCTCCGTCAACCTAGTTGGACCAGCCAGTCGTCCTTCCCTCCTGCTTCGCTTCACACAGCAGAACCGCTCCCACTCGCTGGAGCCACCCCGCGCGCACACCCACCCGTCCCACCTTCGCGTCCGAACCCGCTCTCCTCTCAGCCCCGCTCATTGTTCGGATTGCTTTGAACTCACGGCCTGGTGCAGTGATCCACGATCGGGAGCTCGCGTCGGGGCCGCGTGCCTGACCGCTCACCGGGCGCTTGGTTCGTTGGTGCTTTCTTTGCCTTTCCACTGCGCCCCGCGCCGCCTCCGCCGCCATATTTACTAAATCAGTGCACGTACGCGTAAGTAAGTACGTACAGTACGTGTCAATTCCCGAATTCTCCCACTTATTTTTGTTTTCTTGTCCTTTCTCGACGGTCACCTTAGCTTGAGCTCCCGACGGGGATACGTGCCTTAAAGACATGCGTCCCCGCCACCCCGCTGGTGCTGGTGCTGCTGCTGCTGCTGTTGTTGTCGTTTACTACTGATGATCGTACTACAGCAGTAAGTACTTGGATCTGAAGGATACGTACTTTTTTCGTTTTTTCCTCTCAACGTAATCAAGAGCGAACAAGGCAACAAACACCCACCCACCCCGTAACCACTGCTAGTATTCCGATAGCAGTTGAATACTCCCTCTCCGTGTGTCAAGCTATATGTAGTACATACTATCGCAGGATCGCACGCAGCAGACGCACGTACCAAAGAAAGATACACCCCCCCGCCTGAAAAGAGCAACGGGAAAACCGTGAGATTGGAGTGGGTGGTAGCATAATCCCTCTTTATCTATACGCATCCCAGCGTCCACACTCACAAAAAGGAGGGCCTTCTACGTGTACGGCGCCTGACTCTCAGCCGTAGGTATGATTGGAGGACGGTGCACTATGCGTTTATCTTCAGTTGCGGCTGGAAGGAGGTTGCTGTCAGTAACCTTGTTCCGTGAACTTAGTATGTCTACGTTGTCGACGAAACAAGACATGCAGGGTTTCACTGTCCGGGACCAGAGGTCACCAAGGCCTCGTATCGCGAAGGAGAAACGAAAGGAATACCTTGCACAACGACGAGCTTCGTTTGAGTTGGAGCAAGAGAAAGCGACAGGCCTTGGGCTTGACTGGGGCATCAAGAGTGCCGTGTGAGTACAACCTGGGCCTGGAACTGTTAATGCCGTCCATGTGTGGCAGTATGGCAGCTGAACAATCCCAAACCCAAAAACCATGAGATGACCGTATGGTCAACTTTGAGCGCGCCCGGTCTCCTATGTACGCAACTACCAACCCCATACTGCTCCAGTCTACGTGCGTACATCAGTAAGTCAAGTACATATCCACACCTCAGTCGTGTGGGTGTTTAATGAAGCTCATCGAACAAGATGTGGGCGGTGTTCGTTATTTGGGACGATATGTATCCTTGGTCGGTGCGCCCCTGGCTTGCTCCCAATGACGACATGGCGACCATTTTTACCATTACGCCCGCATACTCCTATCTTTACAGGCTTTTGGAGCGACTCCCTGTCATCATCGAAGACTACACCGACTGGCAACGGGACTTTTGGGATTTGCAGACGCAAAAAGCCCAGTTTGGGAAACAATATCCCAGCGAAATGGGCTTCAAGTACGACGACGAAAAGCCGCTAACGATGGAGGAGATACTGGAGCAAAGTCCCATACCTCTCGCTCCTAGACGGTGCGAGTTTGTACGTACATACCTGTAAATGTATCATATACCTGGTCCCCGGTACCTGTATATAGCCATCGGAGTCTTGAGTTTTGAGAAGACCCGCGATCTACCCTGAAGCGCACCTTGACTGCTGTGTTCACTCGATAACTAAACAGCATGGCCGAATGGAATCCTTCACTTTGTTCGTGATACATGCCGTACCATACATTCAGCTGCGTCCTGTACTCCGGGCTGTGTTGAGCGTGGTACGTTCAAGCTCCAATAGCCAAGACGTACATATTCTCACAATTATACGAGTATTTGTATTTTTGGTGCCATACCAGGTACAAGATACCAGGGTACAAGGCTCCCCTTCGGGATGATCATGGTTGACTTGAAATCCCGGGGGTGTCGCAAGGTGAAAAGGGGGAAAAAAACACAGCAGCAGCAGACGTTCATTCCTCGTACATACACATACCAGCGACCTGGCAAAAACATATAACATGACAAATCTACGTAGAAAGCTAAACAAAAAAGGAGTTGCCACAGGGAACATAACCCCGACCACCCTAAACGACTGTGCCTGGTGCAACTTAATACCTGGTAGGGCAGACCGAAGCGTGCCGTGAACGAGAACCAAAGGCAGTCCTTGGCGCGGGAAAGAGAGCGGGGGGGTGAGGCATCGACGAGAAAGAGCTGTCGCGTATCTTGGTCAAAAACTATTCGTATGGTGGTATCTTTTGAGGGGAATCCCGTTATTGTGTACCAGGTAGTCTTTTGCGTACAGTCATTCGAAGGAAAGGTTCAAATCACTATACCCATGCCAATGGGAAAGCGATGTTTGCATAAAAACTTTGAATTTCAGAGATACCCGCCAGAAAAATTCAGAACAAGCTTGCTATGAGCACGGTTCTTAAAACGGGAAGTTCCAAACTTTTGGAAAAACCCGAAAAAACAATAAAATTCAGGCGTATGTTTAGTTCGAAGCAGCGAGATTCCGAGTCCTCGACAGACATCGATCTACAAAATCAACGACTGCATCGTGAACTTTGAACAGAGTGCGCTCGTTAGGGCCTCTGATCCACCGTAGGGTCACCGTAGGGTCACCGTCTTCACACCATGGCCGGTGATATGTGGCGGGCGCTGGGCAGGCGTATGATAAATTAACAAGTGGCCGCTCGTGAGCAGAAAACAGATGACAAACAAAACATCGATCCTTCCCGAATCGCAACAATTAGGAAGCGTTTCTTCAGGTTTGGGAGAAAAGCTTAGAACGTCGCCGGCAAGTTCTCGCCCCCTAGACCATGGATCCACCTGATATATTTGGGGCCGTCATCTACACTCGTTCGCCTTGCCCGACACGAAGGGGGTTGGCCGTGGGTTGAGCCCATGTCCAGATTGAAGAAGGTCTATCGTTGTACGAGCTGATTTTTGTCAGCGTGTTGACAATTTGCTAAACGAGAAAAAACAAATGGCGCCGCCTGCAGCCGTTTAAACAAAAGGAGATAACATCCAGGAACATTATACAGTTTCGCCCTTCTTTCCCACAGTGGCGATACAAGAATATCATCGGCTGTTTCTTGAAGCAATACTTTGAAAGAAAACTTTCAAACTTGGTGTTCCCACTGTCATAGGTCTTACATATACGAGCACAAACTCGATTGGTTGTTACTTTCGTTTGCTACAACTTGGCCTGGTTGAGTTTTGACGCTACAGCTCTTTAGAACACCTACAAGTATAAGGCAAGGGTCAAGTGACTGTGCTTTGTTCACTACCTGAAAGCCGTGTACGTGTGGCCCGAGGGGGGTAACCAGCCGTTGTCACGGTGTTATTTCTCATGGCTTACATCGAATCCTGCCTTGTTTGGTGTACGTGCCATGTGATTGTGGTGTACCATCGTTGCATGCAGGACACCGGCAGATAAATCAAACGACCGCACCACTTTGGACCGGGCGCTGGACGACCGACTGGTTTTGATAATTAAACCAAGATCTGAAGCAGCCTGGCGCCTTCCCGAGACTGCGTGGGAGGTAAGAACGACTGTACATCCTATACCTACAACCCTAAGCTGTTCATGGGAGTAGATGTACTTCGTGTGAAGAGAAGCAACCTTGGAGCGACGACCAAGTGCGAGCTGTTCGCCGCTTGCCTTGAAGTTATGGTGATAGGTTGATATGATTGGACTCCACTCGCGGTTTCAGAGAGTAAATCTGCCCCCGTTGTGCCAATTCAATGGAATGAAATATTCGGGTGGCGGCTGCGTCCCGAGGAACTGTTTTTATGTTCCACCAAATCAAGAAACCCGATCGCTCGCAGTTGAAAAACGTGAGGCGCGTGTGATTTGACTGCTAAGGGTCGCTCTTATCTGTTTTTTTGTTTCTCTCGTACCGCGGAAAATTCACGAAAACGCGAAAAAAATGAGGTGGGTCCTACTATCGCCTGGTATCATGTTTCGTGAGGTTGTAACGCTCGTCCATCTGATCGAATCGTCGAAACCAGCGGCGAACGCGTAGGCCGTCCGCTGGATCGTGCCGCTAAAGGTGCCCTGAATCCTAGAGAGGCGACCATGCCTCGCCGTACCTCGCGAGATCAACTTCTGGCGCGTCAAAGCCCTCCACGACATGAAAATAGCTGGCGATTTCGTGTTGATCTCGGCTGTGTCGGTGAGTCGGCTCTGTCGACTGGACGAATAGAGCTCTCGTTGTGCACGACCCTTTCTGCGACCAGCCACGGCCTGAGAATGACCCTGGGGATGAATGACCCTGGTTCATCCTGTACAGTGCCGGGTGGTGACACGGCACACATGGCTCACACGGTGCGCCTGCCCAATGTTCTGCGACGATGCGGGATTTTTCCGCGATACGGGAAATTATTTTTTAGGTATCTTGCCGGGGTTGAAAATTTTCCGCGACACGCGAAAAAAGTCCTGTTAATTACGACCCTAAACCAAAGTTATGGATGGTATGTACCTCTTGCGTTTTTTTTCTTGTGTGCTTCACTGGAAGCTGGCCTGCGTCTCTCGCGGTTAACGTGCGCACGACAATGAATATACCTTTGTCCTGTTCGGTCCATGCTGGTAGGCTGGAGAAACAATTCGTCAAGCAGCAGAGCGAACTGCGGAAACGATGCTTGTTAAGATGGCAACAAGGAAGGGCCATCGCGACGACGTAGCTCAGCTCCACTTCGTTGGAAACTGTCCGGCGGGGTGGTTCTGGCGCACAGCGGATGACGGCCTCCGGGGTCGAACAGGAACATTCGGGGACAAGGTGCTTTCAACTTGTTTTAGGGACAGTGAACAGACGTTGTTGTTGTTGTTGTTGTTCTCACATTAACTCACAATTCAATGCAGTCCGTGGTCGCAGGACAGGCTCCAATAACTCTGGAGTGGAAGAAATACCTCAAGTAAAAACAGAGGCAAAAAAAAAAACAAAAAACAGGCATACGCACTCCACCACTGCGGACACCAGGGAAGCAAAAAGGAGACTATTAATAGCAGACAAAAACCTAAAAAAAGAAGATGAAGCTAAGCAAAACAAAAACAAAAACAAAACTAAAACAGACGCAGATAGCAAAACGCGAAAAAAAGGCAAGGCAAAACGGACCATACTAACAAAGACACAAAGAGGTACAAACGGGAATGAAAGAAAAATGAAGACGTATACGTGCGGGAGGGAGTACCTGCTGACAACTGATCTGGGGGCTCATCTTTATTTCAGCGTTGTTTGCAACTACCAAACACAATCATTGCGTAGAACGTATACAAGACCAAATGCCGAAAGCGTTGATCGGTGGCGCGTTTAAATGCACATACACAGAACATGATCGAATGTTGATATGGACGTCGTTAGGGGCATATAGCAGGTATATTCGAAAGAAAGTGTATTTTTTGGCCGGCGTCATTTTTTTTTTTTGTGTAGTTCGCATGTTGCCCTTTAATTTCCTGGTAGTCGCGACTCGAGATGTGTCCACACGGCGTCTTGGTTATTGGTCATGTGCTACTCATAGCATCAGTGATATATGGGAAGCTGTTTCGCTAGGGAGGCGTTGAACGAACAAAATAACCAATGCACTCTTCCCGCTCAAACGTCTTCCGTCCGCCCAGGTGTTCGTGAACCGAGTGCAACTCATCGCCGGCCGTCCTACTTTCGTTGAAAGTGAAGCAGCCGAGCACCTCTGGGTGACCAAGGATGAAATCGGAGAGTATCTAGGGGACGCGATGGGAACGTACTTGAAGCACGTTATCTAGGCTTGGCGAGATCAGTTATGATGTTTTGAAACTGAAGAATCTAAAACAAGAATGACGGGTACTCCTACACCGTATCATGCACCCGTTGAACACTTGAGTGAGACGATGGCCTTTGTTTACCGACTCGCGAGCGATGGTGACGGCCTACGTTGCTTACACTCGCGAGCGATGGGTTTATGTGTCTTGTTGTGAGTTTTCTCGTGACTGCATCCATACCTGGTACACATCTATCTCGCCATCGCTGGATTGAAGTAAGGCAGCAGCAGCAGTCTGCGCACTACCGTATACCATGGCGACAGCCCTCTCCCTTCCAAACGTGCTTTGGTTCGTTGCAAACGTATTCGTTGACAATACAGCAGTGCAGCAGGGGGTATTCTGATGCACGGAGAGCTACAGACACTTTTTTTATCGCATTAGGTTGTGTTAACGCTTTATTTTGTGCACAACGTGTTCCGTCACCAAATAATGACTCAGCAAACGACAGCGCCAAGCGGCGTACAGTATAATCCACAAGTGGTGCACTTATGGCCTCTAGAACGGATTCAGAAAAATTGTCTGTCCGATGAGGGTCACTCCATGGTCACCTACGGACAAATTTCTTTCGAAGCGGCTACCCCCATGCCGCACGCATCAGGTCGAAGCCCTCGCGGAGGCGATCGTCATGGTCCAAACCACACCTCATCGGGCTGTGTGTGGATATATCAGAGTTGACTTCCAGCATCCCAAAAGGGTTGACTGGACGCGCAGCAGCAATCGCTCGCCCGAGGCCAGCGGAAAATATGTTTGTCAACTCTATTTTCAGGTGGAATTGGGTGAATTTCATTTTTGTACAGTGTTCCAAGCGATAAGCGGTACGTTAATAGCAAAGGCTGCCCTCCGACCCTGCCTCCGTGCCGCTTCTCTCCGTCTGTCCCTCGCTCCCTCTCTCTCTCCCTCCCTCCCTCCCTCCCTCCCTCCCTCCCTGCCCCGGTCCCTCCGTAACTCCTTCCCTCCCTCTCTCCCCCCTCCCTGCCTCCCCACACTGACGCCTACAAACTTGAAAATACAACAACACCGTTTTCGAAGTTGGATAGTAGTTCTTTCGGTGTGAACACCATTTCGAAGTTTCGTAAATCCTTTCGGTCTTTATTCCGTAAATTTTTCAATACGGCGGGGGGCCCACGTTAAGTGCGGTTCCATTGAGTGCGGGGCCCCACTTATTACGTGCGGTGAAAATATCTAGACACAAATTCATCCCACTTGAGTACGGCTGCCGCACTCAAGTGGAATGCGGCTGCCGCACTCAGGTGGAACCGGTCCCGCTTTAGCCTCCAGATCTCTTCGTGCCTGGTACAGAACAGCAGTATTACGGGGGACCATATTAACCAGGACCTATGGTACACACAAAAACCTTCATGTTTACCTATTTTCACTAACAATATTTGGTCCTATTTACTATGGTCCCCTGTAATAGTAGTAACATATGCCGCCTCCCTCGTACAAATTCGAACTGTTATTGTACTATGCAAACGTCCACAAACAAACTCGGATATTTAAAAAAAAAACTTCAGCTCGTGGTCAAAATCCATTGCAGTCCGTGGTCGAAGGCAGGGCTGGCTCCAACAATACTGGAGTGGAAGTATACCACGGGTAAAAAACAAAAATAAAATGGTTTTTGCCAAAATCAGGTGTACCTGGCCACTTTTCGGCAAAAATCACTTACACTCTAGAAGCAAGTACAGAACACACCCCAGGAGCCCTGCTATTGGTCAGGCTGACATATTTTCTGATTTTGGCTCGAAAAGGCCAAGGTGTACCTGTTTTTTTCTGCTCTGTCTAGCTTTCAACTGATTTTGGCCAACTTTAAAGCAATCAGAGAGGCCATACGTACACTGTTTCTTTCTGCCCTCACTCGGTTGAATTTTTTCTAGACTCTGTACTCGTACGTCGTACGTAAAAATACGCATTTATTTGCACATGCATACATACATGCGTACGCTGGTTTCACTTTTCTTTCCTGGGGTGTGCGACGTGCTTCAGTTAAATAGTTGTTGTGATGATGTGTACTCTGTTGGTTTCTACGGTCACAGCAGTCGATACGGCACCATGGTCTTTGTCTGCACCACCCCCCGCGTCGAGGTGGTCTCAGGTTTGGTACGGCAAGATAATTTCGTGGCGAGGAGGCGGTTCCGCGAGGACGGTCTAGAGGATTTAAAGTTGTCAACGGGGGGGGGGGGCAGAGTAAACGCTCTTGGCGAGACAAACGAAGCCTACTAAATAATAGTGACTCTCTGCAGGTCCAAGTGGAGCCCGTGATGTCTACACCCTAAAGAAGACTAAACAATTCAGATTTTGGAGGCCAGCGGCACGCTTAACGCTTTATTTAGAGGCGTTATTTTTTTACCGGACTTTCATGGACAGAACACCGCTCGTGGCGGGCGTTTTTTACTTGGTTTTAGTATTACCTGATTTTGGCTCAAACGGATAGGGTATACCTGATTTTGGCATTTTCCCAAAATAAAACAAGGAAGAATACTACCAGTACATGATAACTAAACCATGGACAGCGGGTTTTTGGTGGATGCTTCTTCGGGAGTGCTTGGGGGGGGGAGCTGGGCCCTTGCGGTTGGAGGTGGCAGGGTCAGGGGTACGAGAAGTAACAGTAGCAATAGTATGTGGGGGGAAGGGTTGGAGGAGGTAGAAAAGCTATACGGAGAGAGCGAGACGGCAGGGACTCTCTCATAGGTACTACCGATAGCAGTGTAGACCAGCAACACCGCTCGACCTTCTGCGCGTTGAAACATGCGTGTAGCAGTTATAAACCAGCCATTTCGATGGATAGCGGGTGTTTGGTAGATGCTTGTTCGGGGGTGCTTAGGAAGGAGGACTGGGCCCTTGCGGTCGGAGGTGGCAGGGTCAGGGGTACCGGAAGTAACTGTAGAGGTATGTGGGGGGAAGGGTTGGAGAATAAGGAGGAAGAGCCGCAGGAAGAGCGAGACGGCAAGGACTCTCTCCTAGGCACTACCGATAGCAGTGTAGACCAGCAACACTGCACGACCTTCTGCGCGTTGAAACATGCGCGTAGCTGTAATAAACCAGCCATGTTGATGGACAGCGGGTTTTTGGTAGGTGCTTCTTCGGGGGTGCTTAATGAGGGGAGTGGTCGTTTTTTGGTAGACGAGATGGAGGGATGTTGGTTGTAGTAGTCTTCATGAGCGTCACATCAGTTCTGATTTGTCGTTGGATACTGCCGCGCTTTTGTTCTGGAGAGTTCTTCACTTACTTTCTGATAGTAGTTTATTAGAACAACACTACACATCGTCGGATGGCAAGAATAATAATAATAACTAAACCACATCGGACACCTCAGACTAAACAAAAAGCAAGATGCACGCACGTCGTGTCAGATACAGGCGGTACTCGCTGTACGAGTCACCGTAGAAACCGAGAAGACCGCATAATACCCACAAGAAAAAGACAGGGATGAAATCATTTCGACGTCGAAAATTCGCGAATTCGAAAAAACGAAATCAAGAGCACAAAAAAAAGGCAAGAGAAAAACAAGCAGGATCAGGAAATAAAACACATACCAGGTAATTAACAAGAGAATACGCAGATCCCAGCAACTTTTCAACGCGAGAGGGTGTATTGAACAGAGGCCAAAAAATGTGCGGCGTTTTAATTCCTCCTACAAAACCGACCAGCTCAGTATATAGCAATACCTTCGCACAAACCAGACGAACCACAACAAATAAATGGTTACTACGAGTACACACACTTATGCAATTAGCACGCCAAACCGCTCCTTGGCCGGGCAATAATAAACACTTCCCTTTTGTTTCCGAGGTTTTCTTCTTTCGGGAAAGTTATGAGTAATCCATGTTGAAGATCATGCTGCACATTGTCGGATGGCAAGAGAAATAATAACAAACACTTACCATTACCAGGTACCTGGCATAGTTTCGATTGCTGTTGTTGCTCCGCCTCGCACCCTCCTGAGACTATATATACGAAGTACAACAATTCGACTGTATCGTAGCTCGTAACAGCCATCAGTCTTTGTAGATATCGATGCACCAAACGAGCAGATCCTTCTTAATGACGAAGAGAGCGGAGGGCTGGGGAAGAGATGAATACACAGCATAATTCAGTCAAACCAGCTACGATCGCTACCTTTCATTACATCAAGTAAGTGCGCGTGGAACAACCAGCACACCGCACAATTCGGTGGCGGAGCATCGCCTGCCAACGAACATGTTACATGTTTATAGCAGTGAATCATAAACAAACGTGGGTGAGTCCACGAGAAGAGGGAGTGTGATCACCCATCCGCGCGACGAAAAAAAGTACCGGTATCAGGTAACGCGTCTACTTAAACGTACAAGTAAGATGTACGCGAAAGGAACATAGGAGGCCTTCCTTACGTATAGCTGCCGCTGGATATCCCAGGGTCCGAGTTACGAAGTGGCACGGACGACAACTCGCGTTCAAGTTTTGCTTGGCATGTTCCACACCACAAAGAGCAAGTAAGTGACAGTCGAACCGAAACGACTCATCCAGGATGACGCTCTAAATAACAAGGACGGATCTCTTAATAAATACCTGGTATAAAAATATGCCACAGATTCCAAGCCTTACCTTCCTGCGCAACGACGCGAAATTAGTAAAATAAACACATCGACATGGACGTTCTACACAAGGGAAGAAACAGTGTTTTTGTGTTCCCTGGCGGAGGTCAACTGATTTTATGTATGTCGGTGATAATTCGTAGGCGAAGAGCAGCAATAATCGTGGTCTGGCGCGCCTTATCGAAGCGGGGGCAAGAGGAGGGGAGAGTGTCGGAACCCGACGGACCAGGTGGGAGTAGGCACATATTTCAGTATTAAAGGCGGGGGTTAGGGGGGAGTATATTTTGTGTACTTTCTCTCACGTATTTATTGTCACCCTTCCCCGCCTTTCTCCTATTTTCCGTTTGGATTTGATGTGTTCCATTTTGTTGCTGTCCCCTGGGTTTCGCTTACACTCGTATGCATGTAACTGGTTCATATACGTATAACATACCAATACGCTTAATTCAGGTTTTGTCTTGATTGAGGTGTACGATGTGCGTGCGTCGTCCAGTCATCATGTATGTGCCGTTGGGTGTTGGTTATGTTCATTACTTCCATTTTACTTCCTCCCTTCGTATAGTGTTGCACTGAGAGTTATTGGAGCCTGTCTTGTGACCACACACTGCTGCTGTGACTGGATATCAGTTAATGTGAGAACAACATGGTCAATGGGCCCAAGGTGTGTGTGGTCATGTTTACTACTAGTGTGAATCATATTCCATGTATGTGCAGGTCTCCCTCTGGTCTAGTAATAATAATAATAATAATAATAGTGGTTATACCGTCGAATTTAGTGTGGGCTAGCTGTTATTGATGACGGCGTTGATTTCGTTCGAGAGTTCAAATCCCACCGACGTGAGTGTGTACGAATTTATTCGCTAAAATAAAAAAAGAATCAGCCAACTGCTAATTTCGCGAAATGTGGGTAACCGCACTTCGACAATGAACTCTATATCCCTAAGATGGAATCGTCTCCTCGCGTGTGCAAGACACGAACCGCTTGGGGAGGATGGTCCCGCTCGTACGCATGGTTCATATATCCACACCTTAATTTTTCCGATGGCATATAAATTACCGAAAAAACGCATTTTTAGATGCAACAAATAAGTACGTTCGTATCCTCGAAGAAAAAAAGATGTCCATCCATATTGAGCAAGAAAAAACGAGAATATCTACACTGACGAAGTCGAATAAAGGGACACTTCACCCCAAACTACACGAGAAAAAACTCCAGTAGACTGGCCAGAATCAGGCAAGTTAAAGCCATTTCGGATAAGATTCTTCTACGCTAGTGAGTCGAATCTCGCCATCTACCTCAAAATCAAATGGTTGGGATTATGTCTCATGCTAAAGCCCCGACTTGTACCAAAATGTTTTTGGCCCTGGCTCCATGACGTATTGAAACAAATAGAATACCAGAGTTTCCCCTTGATCGTAACGCCTGGGTGGTTCGAATCGACGTTCGGGATCGTCCTCTGTTTTTTGTACCACTATTCCACAGGGAAAAGCGAAAACGAAGTGTTTGCCCATCATGGAAAAAGTGTCATTTTTTCGAAAAACCAATCCTGACATGATGCGCCTTTAATTGGCGATCGAATGGTGTTGTCAGATATTGGTTCAACATACTAAACGCCAAATAATCTGCACCTGGCTGATGGGGAAACAAATGCCGGAAAGTCTCAGCTAAAATGACCGTGTGATGTGTGACCCCGGGTCTGAGACACGACTTAGGAGGGAGGGGCATCAAATATCGCATGAAAACACGAAAAACGAACCAGGTATTAGTAAAGGTAGACGTAATAATATAATGGCGTCCCCGGTGGCTTGGTAGGTGGTCCGCGTGTCTGTCAATTTCGTGGGTTCAAGCCTCACCGAGTGCAGGCTTTGATTGGCGGAAAGCGCGAGAGCGTCAGTTGCCTACATTCGATGAAAATCGACGAGCAGTGGGAATACCGAACCCTATGCGCGATAAAAAATAAAGGCACGTACCGGGGGGGAGAAGGGTAGACACCTGCGACCACGGCTTGTCCAGAAGGTCGTCGAGGGTATAAAACCTCCTACGAGTTAGGCTGGAAAGTGAAAGTGATGAGGGAAAAAAAAAAAAAAAGTATGCATGGAACAAACACGGCGTTCCGGGTGTTTTACTTGCTCTATTGCGTATTCAAGGCGAGAGCTGGAGGTGATCCGTACCAGGTAGTCAATTCTGTTTCGATGGCCAACTGCTCCATGCGTCATATTTGGCGTGTACGGCACTTTCATGCATGGTTCCAACTCGACACAGAAAAAGACAACCAAATTGTGACCATAGCACCGTAGCAGGGAGGGATTCCTGTTTGGATGGCGATTACCTGTTTCTGCTACATCACGCATCGTCAAAGGACCACCTCTGAACCGACGGGGTAGATACAAAACTCATGGATTACCCAAAAAATACGTCCATTTTGTGACACAGCAGTAGTGCATAGAATGGGGAGAACACATTAAACACTCCCACTTGGTGACCATTTTGTGACACCGCAGTAATCAAAAGAATGGGGAGGATACATAAAAACACTCCCACATGGTCACCAGAGAGCACCGTAGCAGTGAATGGAATGACGGATGTCGTGGAACGACACGCGCCGTCGTAGTGAGTGAAGAGCGAAACACTTCACCTGAAGCGAATTTTGAATTCAAGGTTTGCTGAAAAATATGATGTTCTTGCACCCTAGTTCAGTGTGGACGAGGGGAAAGACATGATAAGGCAACGTCTCACTACCGACGTAGAACACAGACAATACGCCACATTCCTTGAAATCCTGACGTGGAAAGGGTGCAAACCACCGCTTGCAGCGGATGACAGCCAATTCCAAGATCCCTGGCAAGTCCTGCTATTTTACAGACACCGTCTAAAGGTGACTAAGCAAACGCGGGGGAATCGTCAAGGTCGGGCATGACGCGCGGGACACGCTCTAGTAGCGCCTAGTAACGGTAGGTGTCGGGTTTGAAGGGGCCCTCCTTCTTGACCGAAATATAGTCCGCCTGCTCAGTGGACAGCTCGGTGAGCTCCACCTGAAGCGCACTGAGGTGCAAGCGGGCGACCTTCTCGTCAAGAAGCTTGGGGAGCACGTACACATGTCCACGAGCGTACTTGCCGGACTCCTTCTCCTTCCACAACTCGAGCTGAGCAAGCGTTTGGTTCGTGAAGGACGCGGACATCACGAACGAAGGGTGGCCAGTGGCACAGCCCAAGTTGAGCAGGCGTCCCTCGGCGAGGAGGATGATGCCGTGGCCGTCCTCGAAGACGAACTTGTCTACCTGCGGCTTGATGTTGATCTGCTTGGTGGTCGCAACAAGGCCGGCGAGGTCGATCTCGTTGTCGAAGTGTCCGATGTTGCCGACGATTGCGTTGTTCTTCATCTGGGCCATGTCACCGGCCATGATGATGCCCTTGTTTCCGGTGGTGGTGATGAAGATGTCGCCTGTGGCCAAGACAGACGTGAGCTTCACAACACGGAAGCCCTCCATCGCAGCCTGTTTTAGCACAGAGTTGCGCAACAAAAATAAATGAGGGACGATGTGAGTTCGGCACAAACAGAAACACAACGTCGGTTGTTGCCGAATCATGCACGACACGTGTAATCACCAGTACTCTTGTAGTGGATATCGATCGAGAATCGCGGTCAAATGTACAATACCGCAGAACGAAAAATCATACCGGTACGATTTCGGCGTTTGATGCCAGGTACCGCAGGGTTAAACTTCAAAAACATGGACAGGCCAGGGATGGATGAAGGGCAAAACGGGTTCAACACTGCGGTGTTTGGTACATGGAAATTATAAACTCGATACTTGAGTTTTCGAACACACTACTTCAGACGTCAAAAACGACACTGGAGCAAACGCTTGACTCGTCAAAATGGTCGCTACCGCCTCGGTGTATTATGAACGGTTCCCTGCATAGGGTGAATTACTTGGTTTTAGTGTGCCTAATACAAAAAACAAGTCACCTACAGCAGTAGCAGAACTCCGCACCATGGAGGAAGCTAATGTTAAGTGTTGTAGCTGATTCTTCATGAGAGACAGAAAAGCCCCGTTGTCACCAAACTACATGTGCAAATACATGGCGATGCAGTAAGGAGAGTGGACCATGCAATGCCATGCCATCGTACTGGGTACGATAAAGCACAACATACACACACCAGCAGATAAACTGAACGAGAGAACAACAAACGACACCACAAAATACACGAAAAAAGAAAATATAAAAACAAGCAAGAACGAGAGAAGGCAAAACAAAATCAAAGAGCGGGAGGAAATCACTGCCGAGCGTGAGGCAAATTAGGATACAAGCGCGAAGATAATACTACAAGGGAGGTACCCCGACACAACGATAGCGTTGGACGAGTGACGAACGGGAAAGGAAATGTGCTCGATAGACGCAGCTTGTGGGCGTGACTGAACACGTGTCGGAAAATATGTCCCACCACAGCAAAGTTGACAGGATGGAAGTTCGTACTCGTATGTTGGCCACATGGTTGATAACATTTCAATTTATTGCCTGCCGTCGTGGGGGGGGGGGTGGGGTTACATGCTCATGTACGGGGGAAGGAGGTACTCGTACCGATGTGATGGCCTCGACCGCCCGTGATCGCGAGGGGTCGTGCATCACCACCTAATTTGGGGTTCCAGTCGTGCCTAGCGATTTTTACCTCGTCGGCAACGTTATACTTCCTCGTACAGAGTGCCCCCTTTTTTCAGCCGTACGATGTGTAAACAAATGCGCGTTAGCCTACGAAATAAGCCTCATTGAACATGGCATAACTCCCAAGCCAAACAAACGTGTTACGTCGCGACAGTCCTATATCTGGTATAAGTGGAAGAGAGCTCAAGCTTACACTACACACGAAGTATGTTCGTGCTCGAATAACGTAAAGTTCTTCGGTGTACCTGGCATGTTGGGTCATTTTGCAGACCCTAACCCGAGTAACTACGCGTCGCGGCGCTCGTGCTTCACGGAAAGCGTCGCTCCGATAGAGGTTTGAATCGGTCAAAGTGTGAGTCGTTGACATTGTCGCCGAAGGTACCACAACTGTCGTCGCACATAATCGGTGGCGCGAGATCTCGTGCGTATTTCAAGTTGCCCAATATCAGGTAGATGGCGTAGTGATACTCCAAGTATTGTATCTGAGGTGTTTTTCGTCAGAAATGTAACTTCCCTTAGGGAGGAGGAGTTTGTGGAGGCGTTTTGGAATTTGAAGAAGCTAGCATAATCGTGCGATGAGGTGAGATCAGACCACTGCCGAAAGCGTCTATTAATAGTCAGTAGAGCTAGCTGCTTGGGCGTAGACGACAGCGGCGGCAACAACGAGAACTCGTACCGACTCTCGTAAGTAGCGCGCCTAGACAATTGATCGACTTTCCCACCCGTCCGCCCTGTCGCTCAAGAGGGGGGGGGAATCAGGTTGCAACACGTCGGTGTTATTGTTTGGGGGTTGGTTGTGAGTGGTAGAGCCTCGCAGAGTTGGCAGCGGGGCCGTCAGAGTTCGGGTTATAGCCTGCTTCATTATACGTAGGAGGGTTTTCCATAGGAGGTAGAAGGGGGAATACGTACGGGACATAGGACGGTGTGGTCGTTCGTATCAGGGATAGTTTGGGAGGTATTGAATCTGCACGATTGAGGTCTACAGTGAAAAAGTTAAACCATAATTCTTGAACCATAACAAAATTATTGAAGTGATGTGACAGTCCGATTACAACAAAAATACAACTTCCAAGTTGACCAATAGATGGCGTAGTGATATTTTATAATCGTTCTTGAGGCGTTTTTTTAGGTGAAGAATATATCTGCTGCAACATTTACAGGGAGTATTTCGGACAATTTTCAGTGTGTTGGTGTGCCCGTCGGTTTGAACTGTTGTAAACCAACTTTCGATTGCCTTATGTACCCCGACCTTCGCGTGTCATCTGCTGTTTCAGTGTACGAAATGGTATAGTACTATACCCTGGTAGTCTCGTCGACCCTGGTATTAATAGTGTATCCAGCCGAGAGTCACCGGCCAGTTTTCTGATCGCTAGGGAAATATTGGAAAACGCCCGAACGGTTCACGCAGCCTCCAAAGTTGAGTATCGATCGATCTGCCGATCGGTAGAGCTCACAGCTGACGTATTTCTTGAGTTATTTTATTGAATTAGGCTGCAACAACCATCGAGGTTCCGTTCGGGAGGTGTGCTGTTTTTCGTACGGACGTCATCTTTCCTACCGCAACGAAAAATTGTATTCCGTACAAGAAATAGAATACTCGTAGTTTCTGCTGAAAAAAACAAGCTTGTTTAATTCCAGTATCGAAAAATCATCAAAAACGCGTACACAAAAAGCCCGGCGAGGCTCCTTCATGGGGGGTACCGCCTTATTCGGGGACATCTCAAGATAGTGAGGGATGGGTGATTCCAAACTGTGGCCAGTATTTTAGAGAATGAAGGAGGGGAGTTAGCTATGTACTGGTACAGCGATGCGTCACGATTTGATCGTTTGGAAGGAATATCGGTACTACAGCCGTTCGTGGCCGCAGTTCTAGGGGCACTAAAAAGAGGGGGATCAAGGCTTTGACCTCCACCATATCAATAAAATAGTTCCGGGTACAGCGGGGTGTGTAACTGTGTATTTTCTGAATTCGGGGAGACGAAAAGGACAGCCAGGTCACCAAAAAGGCGCGGAACCAGACTCTTGTTTTCAGTATCTCGGCCAGTCGTTTCTCGGACACAAAATGGGGAAAAATGACCGTTCCAGCGGTATCAAGAGGCGCGTGCTGCAAACAGCTGGTCAGACGGAACTCTCGAGAACCCTGGACGGTGATTTCGGATCTAGCCAAAACGTGCACCTGGTACACATGAACGCGAGACTCATGCTGCTTACCTGGAGAGCGCAGATGGGGTCGACTTCAGTAACGTGCACGATGGCGCCGGCGGCCTTCATGGCCTGTGCGCAACCCTTGCCGACGTCACCGTAGCCACAGATAACGGCGGTCTTGCCCGCGATCATGACGTCGGTGGCGCGGCACAGACCGTCGGGAAGGGAGTGCTTGCAGCCGTAGAGGTTGTCGAACTTCGACTTGGTGACCGAGTCGTTCACGTTGATCGCGGGGAACAGCAGGCTCTCGTCCTTCTCCATGAGATAAAGGCGGTGCACGCCGGTGGTGGTTTCCTCGGAAACACCCACGCAACGGGCCGCCAGCTCATGCCAGCGCCTGGGAGTCTTCGGCAGCTCGCGCTTGATGATGGTCAGAATCAATTTGAACTCTTGGTTGTCGCCCGCAGATTCGGGGTCGGGCAGGGTGCCATCTGCCTCGTAGGCGTTCTCAGCCTTGAACCCCTCGTGGATGAGCAGGGTCATGTCGCCGCCGTCGTCGACGATGATGTCGGGGCCGGTGCCCTTGGCGTCCGCCTCGGGCCAGGTGAGGGCATTCAGAGTGCACTCCCAGTACTCCTCGAGCGACTCTCCCTTCCATGCGAAGACCGCGGCGGATTCATCGCGAGCAATGGCAGCCGCCGCGTGGTCCTGAGTGGAGAAAATGTTGCACGAGCACCAACGGAGGTCGGAACCGAGCGCCTTGAGGGTCTCGATGAGAACAGCCGTCTGGATGGTCATGTGCAGGGACCCAGAGACACGCGCACCCTGGAGGTGACCAGGGAACTCCTCGCGGCAGGACATGAGCCCAGGCATCTGCAGTTTCACGTGGCAGGGGACGAAGAGCACGTGGCGAAAAACGGAACGCGGAACGGGGCGGGTGTGAAACTCCATGTGCATGTGCCCGCAAAAGTAGGGCGCTAATTCGTGAACCACATGGTTTTGATCGCAATTGCTCAACCTGAGTCGAGTACACCTTCCGTTGCTCACGGCAGCGTTTGCGACGACTTGTAGTGCGAGGACATGGCAAGCATCGTATCGTGTCTTTGGATAGAAACAACGGGAAAGTATGCAAAGCTGTCGTGTCGGCCACCGGATTGCGCTTACCTCTAGCTCAGCGATGTCGATCTCCCGGCGACCGAAGTCAGCCAGGGAGATGTCAGCCACGCGGTAGTCTCCCTCACTCATGATGATAAAAGCAAGAGAAGTGACTTCGCTACAGATGGGGGGTGTCGAGTCGGGGTGTTCTGGGTCTGGGGGATCGGGTGCCGAAGGCCACGTGTGTTTTTTCTCGTGGAGGCGGTTGTTTGATCGGGGATAACCTCCCGATTCCCCCTGTTTCTGTTTTAATTTTATGATGCCAACAGCAAATGAGAAACTCAGCCCATGAGCTGGATTGGCCGTATCACGACACGACTGGGACTTGGGGGAGCCACCAGCAACTCAAGAGGGATAGCAAGGGAACGGTTGTCGATCATCTTGGCTCATCAACGGGGAGATATTTTACTCGAGGGTGTTGACCTGGAGCAATTGCAAGCAGAGGTTCTCCAATGCGTGAAGGTGTGTTCCGAAGGTGCTTTATTTTATGTACCGAAAGCTGTATATAAAATAACGGAGTACGTAAAGGTGCCTCCGGCAAAGCTGCTCTTGTCTTTTTTTCACGATCACGAATCTGCAGCAATTTTTGGATCATACCTGGATTTTCCTGTTTCTCATCATGCATGATACTCCTAAAATACGATCGTACACGAGGGTATTGTTTTATACTTGTACCACAGTTACAAAATGTGTGTGAATGATGTTTTTCCTTCTCCGAGGAGTCCCTTTGTTCAACCTTCGGTTCGGCGATATCTTCGGGTCTTCGTCTATCCTGGGATGCTCTTGCTTGGGTGCAGCCTCCGGTATATATACGAGTATCTGGTATCAGTTTTATAAAATTATGAAATACGTCAGCTGTGAGTTCGACTGATCACATATATTAATAGTTGATACTCATCAGTTGTGCAGTAGAAATGAACAAGCTAAAAAGGCCGACTCATATTGTTGTTGTTGTTGTTGTTGTTGTTGTTGTTGTTGTCTTCACATTAACCCTTTTAGAACCGCAGTCCCGTTTTGGGGACAAACTACTTGAAATTTGAGTGGTTTGTCCCCACAACGGGACTGCGGTTCTAAAGGGGTTAAATCGTCCTTTCTACCCAGCTTCATCAGCACACCCAGTGTCCGTCCTGATTCCCTATCCTAGAGAGATACTGATTCTGTGGTCACAGACTGTGAGACAGAGGAAGACCAAAAATAAAACCAAATTGCAAATTCAAGTGTCAAGTATGTGAAGTGTCAGCGTACCGCGTACGAGAACACAACAACACAAGCAAGACCGGAAAAATAAGAGCAAAAGACAGTGAAACAAAAAAAAAAAAAATCTGAAAGGAAAAAAAGAAGAAGGAGAAAAAGAAAAAACAGAATGCAAACGACGTAAGGACTTCAGAAAGCCTGCTAGACGGACAACATACGTGCTCAGGAAGGGCAGGTATCTGCTGCACGAACGAAGCAGCACGAAAGAGAGGGAGATACAGGCAAAAGTCTGTAAAGAGCTATTAATAGTCGAACCGATACCTAGCCACCCGGTCTATCATTTCGTTTCTGCATTCGTCGACAGCTGTATCAGAACAGCTGCCCCTCCACCCTCCCCCCCTCCCCATGTCGCCATTCTTGACGTCCTCTGCTGCGTGGCGCAGCCGGCTCTTCTGTGCTTCGTCCCTGTGCCACCTCGCCATGAAGCAGTCCGCCGCTTCGACGACCCCCCGGTACCACTCCCCGCTCTTCTTAGCCGCCCTCGGCCATAACAACGTCTCTATTCCGAACAGCAGGGGGGAGCTTTCCGTGGACCCCTCCGTGGCTTGAAAAACCCTGAGGTCGTCTGCTAGGCATTGGGCCCAGGTCTTTTCCGGTCGGCCTCGTCCCGGGTTTTCCCCACCAGCCATCGTACCAAACATCACCCGGTGGGTCAGCCGCTCATTGGTCGTCCGCTGTACGGCCCCCGCAAAGAGGAGGCGTCGTTTGCGGATGGTCGCCTCAACGCTCTCGCATTGTGCCTTTTTGAGGGCCTTAGCGTACGACATGAGGTGGTCAGTGCATTGCCGGCGCTGGAAGCCAATGATCCGTAGGAGGAGTTTGTGGTGTGCCGTTCTGAGCTCAGCGAAGTGCTCCTGACCAAGAGTCCACGTCACGCACCCGTACAGCAGGGTCTCCATCACCTCGGCCTTTAGCATGCGCACTTTTAGGGTGAGCGGGGCATCCTCCATATCGTACAGCTCCCGTTTAAACCGATTGTAGCATGCCCATGCGAGTCGGATCCGTCGAATGATCTCTGGCATAATGTCAGCGCTTGCGACGACAAGGCCGCCCAGGTACAGAAACTGCATCGTCTGCCTATACCTCTGTCCCGCTGCTTCGATGACGAGCGGTGAGGTCCGGGGTGCCTGATTCGGTGTCCGCAGCAGCATGGTCTCCGTCTTCTTTTCGGATACGGTGAGACCTGCTGCTTCGAAAACGGTCACAATCACGGTCATCATCTTCGCAAGGCCTTCCGCCGACTTGGACACAATGCCTGCATCGTCCGCGTACAGCATACCCCACACTGCCCTCCGTACGTAAGTTAGTGGGTCAACCTTCACCCCGTCCTCGCCGAGGTCCTCCTCGAGGTGAACCAAGTCCCTCAAAATATCTGTGTCTTCACTGAAGCGTATCAGCACGGCGTGTATCACAGCAGCGAAGAATATATTGAACGGAAGTGGTGACAAGACACATCCTTGCCGCAGCCCCTGAGTGACGTCGAACCATTCCGAGTGCTCGCCGTCGTCCGTACGCACGCGGGCTCGCATGCCTTCGTGGAACTGGCGAATAACGGTGAGAATCTTCTCTGGTACGCCGAAGCGTGCGAGCACCACCCACAGTAGCCCACGGTCGACGGAGTCGTATGCTTTCTGCAGATCGATGAAGCACATGTACAGGGGGATTTTTCCAGCTCGTCCGAGTTCTTGCAGTCAGCGCACAACGAACAGCATGTCGACCGTTGATCGTGCTGGGCGAAAGCCGCACTGTTCCTCGGGGAGTATCCCTTTGGCCTCGCAGTAGTTACTGAGGCGGGACGCGACCATTTTCAGCAAAACTTTGCCTGAATGGGCAACAAGCGAAATTCCTCGGTAATTGTTGCAATCAGAGCGATCCTTCTTTTTATGAAGGACCTTAATGGCCGCGTCTTTCCATTGCTGGGGGACGTCACCCGTTCTCCACACGTTGGCAAGTAGGTTGTGAAAATACCGGATGAACTCGGGGTGGTCGATTTTCAGTAACTCGGCCGGAAGGGAGTCTGGTCCCACCGCTTTCCAGTTTGGCATACCCCGAATTACCGCTGTCATATCATCCATGGTCGGTTCATCTCCAAGCGATGGTGCCAACGGCCGTTGTGGAAATAGGGCGCAAATGGTTGGGTCAAGCTTAGACGACTTCGTGGTCAGGAGAGTGCCAAAAAATCTCGCCCACCGTTCAAGAATGCGCACCTTGTCCCTTAGTAGCGTGCCCTCCTCGTCCCGGATGAACTGTTCGCTTCTCGCCTTTCGACCGCCCAACCCTACCGTGGCCTTCAGATGTTTGTAGAAACCCCGCTGGTCGTTGTCGGCGAGCAGTCTCTCCGTTTCAGCGAGGTACTCTTCGAAGTAGGCGTGCAACGCTGCATCAAACGCCCTTCGTAGATTCGCGCACGCCATCCTCAGCGTCTTCCACGCGGCTTTGTCCTTTTTGATGCGCATGCCTCGTCGGGCATCCTCCCTCGCATCCCATGCTAGTTGTATGGCGGCTGAGGTTTCCGCGGTCTCGCACCACCCGGGTCTGTGTGAGTGCCGTGGTGAGGGAGGTACGTCTTTCGCTACTGCATCAAGAACAACATCAGCAAAGGATTCAGCCATCTCAGAGATACTGTTCGGTTGCGAGGGAAGGAAGGGCAGCTTTGAAAAGATCCGCGCCACGACTCGCTGCCTGCAATCTCCGTCGGATCGAAACTTCTGCCGGTCGAAAGGCCGAACTTTGTTTCTCGTTCGCACGTGTCTGTTGGGTGCGAAACGACCGCAGATGCGGACCATTGCATATACGATATTATGGTCTGAATCCGCCTTGGCTGGGGGCAGAGGCTGGGGGTGGGCCTTAACATCATGCACGCGAGATCGGTGTGCTTGGCGGGTTAGGATGTAGTCGATCCGTTTTTGGTCGTTGCGGCTGCTGATGCCTTTGAACGTATGGGATATTCCACCCTTGCGAGCGCTAAAAACCGTGTTCATGAGAGCGAGCCTATTGTCTGAAGCGAATGCCAGCAGGCGTTTGCCGTTGCTGTTGAGCTCATCACGTCCGTACGCTCCAAGCACCCTACCGTCACCGCACCCTTCCATCCTCTTTCCAGTCCGTGCGTTTGCGTCTACCAGTACGAACAGGCATGGCTTCGTTGGAATCTGCTCAACCATGTTCCCCAATTTTTCCCAAAACTCCTCTTTCATCTGTGCGTTGATGTTGGCTTCCGTTGGGGCATAGGCGACAACTAGGTTGACCGCAACGCTTCCACCAGTCAGCTCGAAGCGCATAGACATAAGGCGTTCGTCAATTAACTGGTGGGTGTAAACAGACTTACGGCATATCGTTTCCTTCACTACCAAACCAACTCCGAATACTCCTTGCCTGCCATCCGTTTCTTCTTGCCCAGAGCAGGAAACCCGGTATCCTGCTGCAGAAAACTCGGTTTTCCCTGGTCTCCTTGTTTCCTGCAGGCCAACGAAGTCACAGCCCAGTTGTCGGGCCTTCGCCAGCACACACTCGGCATGCCCGTACCCGTTCCTCCCTTTCACAGCCAGGGTACGCACATTGTAGGTCGCTACCGTCACGAGTGCCGCCTTCTGTCTCGCTCGAGCCTCGCGTGCTGCAAACTTTGCTAGCCTACGCGTGGTTCGACCCCTCCGTCTTTTTTGTCTTTTTCTCCTTATTTTTCCTTGTATCACGATGTAGGCTCTCTGTTCTCTAGCCCGGTGCGTGCCTTCGTTTCCAATGGCTGGGTTCAGCCGTCCCAGCCCATCCCAACCCCGACACTCTCGTCCTCGCTGTCGGGGTGTTTGCTTACCCACGCAATGCCCAGCCTCTCCTCTACCCATGCTGTACCCAATACGCTCTCCGCTGTGGCGATGCTCCTCCTCTGCTGTTGGAACGAACTCCTCGGCATAGGGGTTGAAAATAAAACTCCTCGCCACCACCCCGCGCCGTCAGTAGCTCACCTACCAGACCGCACAGGGTTCCTCTCTACCGAGGCTGGGGCTCGTATGGCCACCAGTCGACCGTCGTAGGTTCCGATGGACTCCGGCCCACCCCGAGGTCGGGGCAGGCCGAAGCGGTTCGATTTTTGAGCTTCAGATTTTGCCCCGATCGCCTTTTCAGATGTGAAGTTGGCAAATCGAAACAGCCTTCCTATGCGGAAAAGTGAGATTTATTATGTGTGTAGAGATTTGAGCAAACGCCGAGACCAACTGCTGTTTTTGTGGTTTGGCGCCGCGAAGAGACGCGCTGGGTGCGCTGCACTGTGCGTAGGACCCAAGCGTCCGAGCCAAGGCTGACCATCTCTGGTCTGGCGGCGAAGAGACGTGGCGAATGCGCTAGAGCCACCTGTCTTGGTGTTTTGGGTTCCATGTTTTGACTGTGACTGCTGCTGCTCCTGCTGCTGCTGTACAGCAGTGTACGTACAAGTACTCGTACGTATCCACGAAGAGGTGCGTGCCGAGTTCGCTTCTCTTGGTCTCTAGGCCCGAGCCCGCGCCAGGCGACTGACGTCTTGCCACGGAGGGTCGCGCAGCCCGCCGCCCAAGCGTCGGGCGCGAAGCGACGCCGCCTTACAGCTGTGTAACCTTCCAACTCATCGATCGTTCTGCTGCTGTTTGCTGTCATGGATAACATCTTGAATTTAGAGAGCATGCCATTTTTCGATTTGAAAATCTGATGACCCAGGTCGTCGGATTTTGGGCCAAAACCCGACGACTTGGGTCATCGGATTCTCAAATCGAAAAAAATCTGGTCAGATTTTGCATATTTCGACTGCATAAGCAGGGTCATTCGTTTTTGAGATCGAAAAATACAAATATGAAGCTCGAAATCGAACCGCATAGGAAACAGCCTAACTTACTCTTTTAGTTTATTAACAGCAAAATGCATGTACCTCTGTTCAAAAAGTTCATTTTTTTTGTACGAGTATAGGGCCTGGGAAGCGGCGAAAAAAGAAGAGTGCGGTGGAGAGCGAGTTTAGAAGCCTAAAATTCGAGTAGCCTTTGTTATGTAACATTTTTAGTCTACATTCCCTACAATGGCGTCGTCGGCAGGACGTGAGATTCTGAAGAGCGAGGTCCGTGGTTCGATTTTCGCCTTCATCCCCCGAAAAAAGGAGAAAAAAAGGGGGATATCTCATGTTCAAGAACCTGTAAACTCAACTCACTTAGAAAACACCCAGAAAGGAACGATGAGAGCAATGCGATCATTGCATAATGAGTCCGGTACCGAAAAATCGGAGGTAAAACTTGGATACTCAGAGTCTCATCGGAGTTCCTGAATTACTCGCAAGGAGAGATAAGTCAGGTTTAGTGGGGGAGAATGTGGTGGAAAGCGAGTCTAGAAGCCTTAAATTCGAGTAGGGTTTGTTACGTAACATTTTTAGTAGAGTTGCACCCCGTCTGGCTGAGAACCGGGTACCCGGTGGCGGGTACCCGGAACCGTCGGAACTGGAACCGTCCCGGTCCAACTCACGGAAACGCGGGTATTGTACCCGTCAATTGTTCTATACGTATGGAGGCCCAAAACTGGGGTATACGTCGATTTACACTGCAGCGGCTGTGCGTCTAGACTCTCGGCTCGTGCCCCTGCAGCCTCGTACTGACCGAGAATAGAGAGTATCCCTATTAATACCTACCTTGCTTTCCACGCCGCCGCTCCGAAGCTACAAGGGGAGCAAATAGTGTATGGTAACCTGGGTACCCGGGTACCCGTGTCCGTCTTACCACGCCGCCGCTCAAACGCAAAAAGGGGAGCAAATAGTGTTTGGTAACCCGGGTACGGTTACCCGGTCTAACCTAGATGCTCATGTCCGCCCTATCCGCCGCCGCTGAAACGCTAAAAGGGGAGCAAATAGTATATGGTCGGGTACCCGGGTACCCGTGTCTGCCGGGGCCCGGGTAACCGGTTCCGGTTCCGGTTCCGCCTCAACCGCCCCCCTCCCGGTCGGGTACCCGGTTCCAAATTTCGAGGCCGGGTGCAACTCTAATTTTCAGTCTGCATTCCCTACAAGAGAGAGAAAAAATTCCAAGGCTTGCGCAGGCATTCGCGATACGGGTCGCTGACGTTTCGAGTTTTGTTTCATTGTTGCCGGTGCCTGTGCTCTCTGCTGCGACGCCACCACGAGTGCTATAGTTGGAACCTCGCCGTGAAAATAGCCACATTCAAAATATATGTTTTAGAGCTACATAATAGGTATTCAAACCACCTCAATCCGTTGGAGCATGTTTTTGAAAGGCCCCAGCCATCCACGACGCCGAATGGTACGTAGGTGCCATTCTGGGCGATAATGTAACGACCGTTTGGTCTTCATAATTATGCCCCAACGGTTCTCACAATTCTGCCACGCTCTTCTCAAAGCCCCTGTCCCGTCTCTTCTCGCCAATCGCCGTGCGGATTCGGGGGAGTAGGCGCGCTCTCTCTTTACGACAATAACAGCACATACGGTGCAATACTGCTCCTGCTGTGATCTGTGTCTCTAGTCTCGGGGTTGTCCGGTGGCATCACACGATTGGGCGGCGTGCTTGCTGCTTGTCGCAGCAGTTAGCTGCTTGCTGCGCGGTCGTCAGATGCTTCCTCCATCAAGAGCTTTCTATCTGCCGTGAGGCGCTTCTTCTGCATGCAAGCGCTGTGCCGTGTGCGATCTGCGGCGGAATCAGCAAGCTCTGTCATCGAGTCATCATCCAATCAGCGTACGAATAGTGTCACAATTTGGTTGGTTTTGGTGTGTGTGATTTCCCTACGTCACGGAGTTTTTAGGCCCCAACATTGCGAAATTGCCTCTACTGTGCGGATACCAGGTCCTATCCCCTAGATCGCACCGCCTCGTTATCACGACAATCCTTCAAGGCCTTCCTGGCTCCTCGGGGGCCCTCTGAGATTACCTTTCGTTGCTGACCCCCGAGTGTGTGGTAACGCCACACGACCCCACCTCGGTGTGTCTCCACACCCAAATCTGATGAGAGAATTACCTGCTGCGGGACCACTGTCCCACATTTGGCGTTGTCGGCTTGGAATCTCTCTTCGGGAGCAGCGTTTTGTTTTGTATTTTTAGAGGCTGCCGACGACGCCAAATGTGGGACGGTGGTCCCGCAGCAGGTAATTCTCTCATCAGATTTGGGTGTGGAGACACACCGGGGTGGGGTCGTGTGGCGTTACCACACTCTCGGGGGTCAGCAACGAACGGTAATCTCAGAGGGCCCCCGAGGAGCCAGGAAGGCCTTGAAGGATTGTAGTGATAACGGGGCGGTACGCTCTAGGGGATAGGACCTGGTATCCACATCTGTACCGCTGGCTTTAAGTAGTATCAGCAGTAGGCGGTACTACTTCAGTTCAACCCCTCTACTGTAGCACCGCACTCCCATCGTGGACATACCAGTCAAATTCTATTGTAAGTAGTTCGTCCCCAAAACGGGACTGCGGTCCTAAAAGGGTTAAGGCCAGTTCTTATGCAGTCGGAAACATGGATAGAAAAGCCGGTTTCCGATCGGAGACAAAAATTGGCTTTCTTATGCAGTTGAAGAAACGTCGTTTCAATCCCAAGATTTTTCGATTATTTTTTTCAACTGGACCAGACGACCAGACAGCCGAGAAAACTGAGATTTTCGATACAACACGCCAGTCGAATTCATGCGTCGGAAAAGCTTGGGAGTCCCGCTGCATACGAGTATCACACACACGCCACAACAACATGACATACGACACG
The DNA here is from genome assembly GCA_031213475.1 of Nereocystis luetkeana. Taxonomy (NCBI): domain Eukaryota; class Phaeophyceae; order Laminariales; family Laminariaceae; genus Nereocystis; species Nereocystis luetkeana. Next base: position 6,314,299 of record JARUPZ010000013.1, on the reverse strand, counting down.
ACCCCACACCACACTATCGGCGACGCTGGCTTGGCTGCTGTCACTTCTGCTACGGCTCGCCGCGGGTCGGCGTGATACATCCTTATCTATGACCGTCAGCAGCACGTGTCAGCACCCGATGACCGCAGTGCGTGGTATCGATGACTTTTTGCCAACTGCTGCGCTGGCTGTCGCGTTGGCGGTTCTCCAAGAAGTCCAGCGCCGCGATGACCTCGAGGACGAGATGGAGGAGAACGCCCCGCGTGTGAAGCTCACACGCTGCTCGAGGAAGAAGCGAGACATCAGCATGTATGTGTAGTTGGGCGCAGCTGCTGCTGTAAGATGAAGACCTCTCTGACCTCACGAGCATTACGGCTATTATAAGCAGTTTCGGACCGACTTCCGCCTACCCTACCCTTTTGTCTTGGAGCTAGTCAAGTTCGTAGTCACTCCCTTACATCAAACGCCTCCAGAAAAAACACAAAAAACTGTATATTCGATCCGACGGACGATATGAAGGGTAACGTTTCACAATCCAGTCGGAAAAAAAAACGATCGGAAACCGGCTTTTTCTATCCTAGTTTCCGACTGCATAAGAATTGGGCCATTCCTATGCCGTCGGATTCGCAGTCAGTTGAAAAAGTCCCTTTCTGCACTTTCGCATGAGCATTTGCCCCGGAAATGTGGAAAATTGGCCTCTCTCGCCTCTGAATGTGTCTTAGTTCTCTCCAAGATCCATAAGGAGGTGCCTCCCGCTTCTCGAAGGGCCCGGTTGCAAGAAGTCACCGTCCGCACTTTTTCGATCCAAATGAGGTGAATATGATTGCGATCGTGGATCGGATCGAAAAATACGCTTTTTTCGATCCGATCGGGCGTTTGGATCATGTTTGACCCAGTTGGATCAAACAAGTGCGGACGGCAATTTCCTGTATTTTGGGGCCCGGAGTAGATCTTGGAGAGACGTTGACCCATTCTGAGGCGAGAAATACCAATTTCCAACAATTCCGGGGCAAAAGCTCATGCGAACGTGCTGAAAGTTGTTTTTCAACTGACCGCAAATCCGACGGCATAGACGTGTCAAAACAGAATCAAAAATTGAAATGCTATCGTTTTCGAGAGTATTTTTGAGGCGAGGTGTGCAAACAGAATCGAAATGTCAAAATAGAAATCCAGGCGAATAGCTACGGAGAGCACAACCTATCGGCCGTTCATAACACACATGCCGACAATCTAGCGCTCGGCAACACAGATCCACCACAGAAGCAGGCAAACGCGACGACAGCTCGACCCCGGGAGATCATTGGGCCTCCCGTCCAACGTTGACGCCCCGGGATCAAACTCTAAATTATACTGAGAACGAAGTTCCAACCTCATTTGCGAGGGCATCATCCTGAATTTCTCTCAAACTATGTTCGCTTTGGCTCGAACGCCGGGAAAGAAAGGCCCGAGAACGTCGGGGCTGGTGTTGTGGTTCGCCTGCTGGCTGTTTACGGGTGGTTTGTGCGTCTGCGTTGCCGTGCTAGCTGTGGGTTGCATGCTGTGTACGGCGGTCCTGTTGTGATGGTCAACGTGGCTGCGCTGACCAGTAGGACAAGCTGAATTGTTGCTGTTCATGTTTTCGATTTGCTTTTCGATTTCCAGCCGTCAAGTTTTTTTTTTTTTGGCAATGGGTTGCAAATCGTTCATTCCCTCGGAACCTGAAAAACGAAGGGGAAGATGTTTGGTCCAGGGGCCAATCAGCGCCTTGCTTATTATCATTTCGTTTTTCGGTTTCGATTTTCAAACTCGATTTTCGATTCCGTTTGGACACGCCTTAAACAGAATCGAAAACAGAAATCGAAACTAAACTAAACAAGGCGCTGATTGGTCCGTGGCCCAAACATGTTCCCATTCGTTTTATAGGTTCCGAGAAAATGAACGATTTAGAACCCAATGCCGAAAAACAAAGTTGACCGCTAAGACCTATGTCAATGGGCAAGCGAATTATCAATAAAAAGTTTGAATTTCAAAGATACCCAAAAACAAAATTAGAACACGCTTCCTATGGGCACGTTTAGAAAAAAAAATGTTCCAAACTTTCGAAAAAGCCCGAAAAAAGCAAATCTGGGGCCGATGTTGGGCCACAACATCGGCTTGAGAAAAACTAGGCCGATCTTTGGTTCAAAGCGGCGAGATTGTGACTCCTCGACAGACATCAATCAACGAAACCAACGACTGCGTCATGAATTCTGAACGGAGTGCGCTCGTTAGGGCCTCTGACCCACCCTAGGGTCACCGTCTTCACACCATGGCCGGTGTCGTGTGGCGAGAGCTGACCAGGCGTATGATAAAAAACCATTCGCCGCGGGTGTACGTATGATAAAAAACCATTGGCCATTGCCGCTGGTGTGCACACAACAGAAGACAAAAAGTTCTCCATGCGTCTCGATTGGCAAAGAATAGGCTTTTTTCAGGTGTGGGAGGATACCGTAGGACGCCGCCGGCAAGCTCTCGCCCCCTAGACCATGGATCCACCTGATATCTTCGAGACCGTTATCTATAGTCGTTGGCCTTGCCGAACACCGAGCGGGTTGGCCGTGGGCTCAAGTATATGTCGAGATCGAGCGTCGATCGTCGCACGAGCTGGTTTCGATCAGCGTGTTGACAATTTGCAACCAGAAAAAACAAATTGCGCCGCCTGCAACCGTTGGAAAAAAAAGAGAGAAAAATACAAACATGCTTTCTCTTTTTCCCCTGACCGGCGGTACGAAGAAGTTTTCGGCTGTTCTTTGAAGACAATATGTTTAAAAGAAAAATTTTGGACTTCGCGTTTCCATTGGCATAGGTCCAAAAATCGAAAACACGAACAGAAACAATTCAGCGTGTCCTACTGGTCAGCGCAACCACGTCAAAATATCACAACAGGACCGCCGGACACAGCATCCAACCCATCTAGCACGGCAACACAGCCCCACAGAACCCCCGCACACAGCCAGCAGGCGAACCACGACACCAGCCCCGACTTTCTCGGGCTATCGTTTCCCGGCGGTCGAGCCAAAGCGAAATTCAGGATGACGCTTAGGAGGACGAGGTTGGAAGTTCGTTCTCAGTATAATATCAAGTTTGATCACGGGGCGTCAAGTTGGACACGCCACCATCTCCATGGGAGGCCCAACTTCCTCCCGGGATCTAAGTGTCGTCGCGTTTGCCTGCTTCTGTGGTGGGTCGGTATGGCCGAGCGCCAGATTGCCGGCATGTGTGCACAGCAACTTCCTCCCGGGATCTAACTGTCGTCGCGTTTGCCTGCTTCTGTGGTGGGTCTGTATTGCCGAGCGCTAGATTGCCGGCATGTGTGCACAGTTCTGAGCGGCCGGTAGGTGGTGCTGTCCGTTGTTTTTCGCCTAGATTTATATTTTGACATTTCGATTATGTTTGGACACCTCGTCTAAAATACTCACAGATACGACAGAATTTCGAGTTTCGATTATTTTTGAACGCACCCTCAGCCGTCTTTTGCTTTTTTGGCAATGCGTTGCGAATGGTTCGTTTTCTCGGAACCTAAAAAACGAAGAGGAACATGTTTCGGCTAGGGACCAATTTGCGCCATGTTTATTATCATTTCGATTTTCGATTATGTTTGTTCACGCCCAAACAGGACGTACTCCCGTACAGCACACCAGACACGATGAGCATATGGCGTTTTCTCCGCTACCGCTGTACCCTGTACCCCCGTACCCTGCTCGTTGGAGTTAAATTGGTCAAGCTTCGACGCAATGGTTGATCTTCTAAATCGTAGTGCACATTACGAACTCCACAGCAAATCAGAGCTCAAATTTCTTCGCACCGTTTATCGCCACTGTAAATGATATGGTGCTTTATAGTGGACGCAATGCTCCATAAGGAACGCAGGTCCCTTGAAAGGGGCCACCACACTGTCTGTCTGTCTGTCTGCTTCATTGAACGCTAAAAACGCCACGTGGGCTGATTGAAGAATCGATTCACAATTGGGGACGCGTGCTCGTATTGACGTATAGTAGCCGGTCGCCCCGTTGGTTCAGTGGTACCCTCAAATGCTGCTAGGGCTGTTTCAGAGAAAGCAAATCCCACCGTGGTGATAATTCCTTTGGTTGAAAAAATAACAAAAGGATAAATGCTGAGGAGGCTGTCTCCTATGCGGTTCGATTTCTAGCTTCAGATCTGTAGTTTTTTATCCCAAAACTGAAAGCATCTGTTGAGACACTCCGAATATGCCAATTCTGACCGATTTTTTGTCGATTTGGGAATCCGATGGCCCAAGCCGTCGTCTAAATTCAAGAGGTTATCCACGACAGCAAGCAGCAGCCGAACGATCGATGAGTTGGAGGGTGACACAGCTGAATAGCGACGTTGCGTTGCGCCCGACGGGCAGTCGGCGGGCGGCGCGTCTCTCCGTGGCCAGACTACAGTCGGCTGGCGCGTGCTCGGTGGGGCTTCAGTAGAGACCAAAAGAAGCGCACTCGCGTGCACCTCTCTGTGCATACGTGCTCGTAGACTACAGCAGCAGCAGGAGCAGCAGAAGTCAGTCACACTGCTGTGCTTAAATACCAAATACCAAGACAGGCTTACTCTAGCGGACTCGGCACGTGTCTTCGCCGCCAGACGGAAGGCAGTCAGCGTGGACTCGGACGCTTGGGTCCTACGCGCAGTGCAGTGCACTCGGCTCGTCGTTTCGCGGCGCCAGACCATGACAACAGCAGTTGGTCTCGGCGTTTGCTCGAATATCTGCACGTACAATAAATGTGATTTTTTCGCATAGGAAGACTGTTTCGATTTGCGAACGTCACAGCTGAAAATACGATCGGGTCGACATCTGAAGCTCAAAATCTGATCCGCACAAGAAACAGCCTGAGGACGCGTAGCGTGAGCAAGCGCAATTCGACGTGAGTCGACGAGGGAAAAAATGGCTCGAGTCTTCTCGCGATAAAAATGCCTCCCAAGGCAAGAACCGTAGTGGAAAGGGGGGAGATGTGACCCCGGATTTTGGTTACATCTGGAAGGAGAGAGCAAAGAAGGGCGAAGATAATAAATGGCAAGATAGTGAGTGAATCAGCAGCTCGCTCCCTTGCAGTATTACGCGACAGGTTGCAGCTCTCTCGATTTTCCCGGCAGACCTAGACTTTCTAGGGGGAGCTTTGGTCACGGTCGGGCAGCGCAGTGCGGTGCAGCAGGACAGTACATACAGCAGTAGTACAGTCATTTTGAAGAAGAACGGTAAGCTCCTTTGACTGAGTGCGCCAACGATTGCGGACATCGTCATCGCCGTCGTAAATTACAAATTACAGTGAAGGAAGTGCGCATGTGCACTTGCACTCTAAAGTACATTCATGGATCATTGTTTGTTGTGTCTACTATTAATAGCATATGCAAGTATGGTATGAGTGACATTTGTAGCATTCGTACGGTATTTACCGTTTGGGGTCTCGGGCCTAACCTTACAGGCTCCAGATTGCGTTTATCCAGGGAGGGGAGGCTAATCTGATTGACGAACGCTTTAAACAGACGGGGCGACTGCACCGCCCCGGTCACACCTTGACAGTAGGCAATTGGCAACGGAAAGTATTAAGGGCCCGTCCTAACGGAGGAAAACAAAAGCTGAAACGACACACAGATTTTGCTCTTCTTGGCAAAAAAGAGAATAGAGGACAAACACAGGATACACATAAAAATCAGAAGCTAAAAAATCCCAAACGAAAAGGAGCCAATGGTCGAGGTGGAGCACCAGCAGTGATCCACTACGGTATGATAATATGATAATGCCCCTGCGGTAGAGGCGGTGCCCAGCCCTGAAAAAAGAGGGGACTGCGCCCACACGGTTAGTCGACGATACTCTGCTGATGCAAGGGGTATCCTGAAGCGCGAGATTTGCGCTCGATGAAGTACGGGTGATATTCAAACAGCAGCATCAACAACTACAACAGACGAAATTATTCAGAACAGCAGCACTCGTTTCGATAGACCCCATATGGGTCGCGGTTCTGGCTGCGGCAATGGGAGCTGCAATGACGGGCACCAAGGGCGTGTTGTTCGATATTGTCTGCTCTCTGTGTTCTGACTGTGTAGTCTACGGGGCGTTCGTAGCTGTGGGTGTCGCCATGGGTCTCGCTTCTCGCGTAGGCTGTTCGTTTTTTGCTTTTGCTGTCTCGATAGAAAAATATACCTTTTAAAAAAAAATCGAAACGCTACAATAAATGCAGCCGGTCCACTCGGCCTTAATTATTCCTTTGGGCCGACGAGAACGAGTTTATTTTCCCGTCTCATTTTCGCTTTTGTTTTCAGACTTCATGGCTAGCTTGAAAATGCTTCGTGTGAACGGGCCCTACTGTGAATAGAAGAAAAAACATCGCCCACGCGATCGAATCGACTTGAGTCTCCAGTAGGTGATGATGTATTCTTCTTTCATTGCTGTATCGGTTGCCTGACGATCGCAGCACATTATTCATCTACAACCAGCGCGCCGTCCTTTCGTGCCCTGTTTCGCATGCCGCCGTATCGACCGTCTTTACGGCACTTTTTATGCCTTAAAACGGCGACGTCCACTTTAAGGGACCCATATCCCGTATTAGAGTCCGTAGTACGTCGCTATACGATAGAATAGCTGTTGTTAGCAACTCGCGCAGCAGGATATTTGTAACTGTCGCAACTTGTGTGCGTTGTTGGATGGCAGACGGCAGTACAGTAGTTGTTGGTGGAGGTCTTACGTAGAAAATCGGCTTCAGCCACCTCGAAACGGGTCCCAATAAATAACCAACACCACACAACAGCAGTAGCATAACAGTTAGTAGCAACACCGCAGCAGCAGCAGTGGTCACCCCTATTTTAATAGCCTTCCTGTGCAACGGAGTACAGCTGGGGCCTTTTGGTGTTGTTCAGCGCTGGTGCTCTGCTGCTGTTTGTTTTCTGTAGTCGTTTCTGGTACGTGTTGGTTTGGTGGACGTCGTAGGAAATCGGCTTGAGCTAGCCCGAAGCGGGTCCCAATCAAGAACCGACACAACAGCAGCAGCAGCAGAAGCGTCCACTCCTAGCGTTCTTGTTGACGGCGTAGAGCTGGGCCTCCTTGGTGTTGTTCAGCGCTGTTCAGCGTAATACCTAATGATGTATACTGTTGTTTGGAGGCCCATCAGCCACGCTTGTCCCAGGCGCCCCATTGGTCAGGGTGCCAAGAGCAGCTCGCCTGCACGATATTGGCCAGCAGAAAAACCAATAGCGGAGCAGAACACAGACCCAAGAGCGCCGTTCGGGCGGCTCCCGTTTGTGATACTGAGTGCGAGCAGCAGCAGCAGAGCAGCGGCAGTAACAGCAGCAGTATAGCACATCACGCACGCCCGAGGCCACCCTCGGCACAGCAGTCGAGGCAGGGAAGCACCGTGGGGCACGACGAGGGAAGGCAGAATGGCGTCCTTGATGGAGTTACTTGGTACTAGGTGAATCTCGTCCCTACTAAAGTCAAATTGTGGGTTCGAGTCTCACCGAGTGCGTACTCCATTCGTCTCTACAGCAGTAGGCACGACGAGAAAAGGCATATTCATACTCTCGAGGGTCAGCAACGGAACATGTTGCAGGGTGAGCGTAATGTGCACATACATGCATACATGTACTCGTTCATAACTTATTATTTTTTCTTGGCAGTTTGTGGGGCGGAGCCCCGGGCAGGTTCTCTCTTGTGTGGTTGTGTTGTGGAGGACACACCGAGGTGGGTTGGTGTCTCGAGTCTTCGGGGAACGGAGTGAGTCACCTATGTTGACCTTGAACTTGTGTGTAATGAGGCGGTACTATCTAGGGGAAGGGGACCTGGTATCCACATCACCCCCCTCTTTTTTTGAGACGTGCAACTGCGCGTCTTAAATAAAGAGGTGTCGACTTGGGGAAACAGGGCGACTAGGCTCACTTCCTAGATGTGCGACATTAACACCACACATTGTTACCATATATCGACCGACAATTTTGTGAACACTGTAAACTCGTGTTGAAACACGTGCGAGAACAAGTTGATTAATTGCTACTGGGATAATGGGTATTATGTGCAATACGACGTACTTGGAGCCAGGGTGACACTGTGTATACAGCTATCACCTGTGTACTTGGCTGCCAACATAAAAATTGTGACTGAGAACAGGGTTGCCATACTAAAGATACTGACCATTTGCTGTGTGGGTAACCTGTAGTACTAACTGTGTATTTGACCCTTTTCACGAAATGCGGACAGCTTGGCATTTCGAGTGACTTCATGAAGATTTGACATGGGTCTGGCATCCATAATTTTTGCTCTACAGCAGCAATGCAATGGGGATCGCCATTAACAATGGATCATGGTATGACAAGCATTATTAAGACGTAGCACTGACTGTCTCAATAAACAAACGTACGTTGTTGTACACCAAATCAACGTCAAGAAGAGAGAATGTCAATTAAGACAAACGGCCTTCTTGCGGAATGTATATACTGTACAGAACGTGTACGTACAAACCTATACTATACGGAAACTTCACCTCTTTGGTTGACTTTACCAAGAACTCTCGGTAACTCCACACACTGAGTGTTTGTCTGTACCAGGACTAACACAGTAAAAACCATGATACATTTTCTGGCAAATAAACGAACGTTACCAGAATGGAGTGAGCGTTACTGTAAGTCAAATATTAGCATAACTAAGAGTTATATGTTTCATCTAGAGCTAGTAGGTGCCCCTACTCTCTATGGTATCTTCCTCTCGCTAAAAATGAGATACAGTGATACACCGACGACGCCAATGTGGGGCGGAGCCCCGGGCAGGTTCTCTCTTATGTGGTTGTGGTGTGGAGGACACACCGAGGAGGGTTGGTGTCTCGGGTCTTCGGGGAACGGAGTGAGTCACCTATGTTGACCTTGATTTTGTGTGTAATGAGGCGGTACTATCTAGGGGAAGGGGACTTGGTATCCACAAGTTACATAACAATACAAAACGCCTTCACAACACAACCAAAATTTCATGATGCATGTCACACTGTCTGCCAGTGCTGTGTGTACAAAATTGTTTTCGTAGACACCGTTTGTACCTCCACCACCGTACCGCTCCTGCCGCGGCGTAGGCTCATCCGATTCGATCGACATCGAAGACCCCGTCCTGTCTGCCTCACGGAGTCTGGTCGCGCGGCGTGCACAGCAGCCGAAGAGGCTCGCGACGCTCGTTTCACGACCATATGCTATAGTCTACACATATCAAAAGTTGTGCGCAAAACTCGTGCTTTCACACGTAAAATAGCTCCAATCGGTTGTCGACACTCGTATCTGAAACGACCAACCCTCAACGCACAAGCAACGGTGGAGCATGACACCCGCCACCCCAGCCCATATCCCCCACACTCTTGCCGCCATGAGCTCTCAAAAGCAGCGGAGGATATTATCTCAGAAAAGGGTGTCAGGGTCTCATGCACGAACAATTTGGGCTCGGGTACCTGGCGATTTACGTGTCCCTGGTGCGAGAAAGCACCATACCTCCTAGAGGTGTGCGTGTTGTAAACTTTGACCGCTTTTTCTGAGATATTTCATAGGGTTTCCAGGCGTATGATAAAAAAACAAATGGCCGCTGGTGTGCACAAAACAGATGACAAAACTTCTTCATCGGTCTCGAACGGCAAAAAAATAGTTTTTTTTTCGGGTTTGGGAAGATACCGTAGGACGCCGCCGGCAAGCTCTCGCCCCGTAGACCATGGACCCACCTGATATCTTCGAGGCCGTCATCTGTATTCGTTGGCCTTGCCGGACACGGAGCGGGTTGGCCGTGGGCTGCGTCTATGTTGAGATCGAGCGTCGATCGTCGCACGAGCTGGTTTCCATCAGCGTGTTGACAATTTGCAAGCAGAAAAAACAAATTGCGCCGCCTGCAGCCGTTGGGCGAAAAAAAAGAACAAATCAAACGTTTTTTCTCTTTTTCCCCACAGCGGCGGTACGAGGAAATTTTCGGCGTTTCTTTGAAAGCAAAACGTTTGAAAAAACGTTTGGACTTCGCGTTTCCATTGGCATAAAGGCCGGTCTTATCGAGGGCAAAATAAACGAAAAAAAAAACGAAATGAAAAAACAAAAAACAGAACTAAAGAGCACGTGAGTTTTATTGGTCAAATTGTAAAAATTAGAAGTAGACATCCCGATACATCCGTTTTCATTTTCATTTTTTTCAAGTCCCAGCGGACTTGAAAAGAAACGAAATATGGGATACCCAGGGTCGAAGAGGGACATAGAGGGAGCTCGAAGCGTTGGGATGAAGTTCCGATAAAGTTTCTACGACCGGTTGGCAAGCGCACAATGGCCGAGGTAGTGCATGTGGCTGCCACGCGGCTTGTCTGCTGACGGCGTGAGCACATATGGGTAGGGAATCACCATGGGGTGCCTCGCAAGAAACCGGGGGATCAGGAAGTGGCTGTGGCGGTATATTTTTCGACATGAGTCCCACTCAACATTCAAACGTCTGCCATCGAACTGCGATGGCCGATACACAAGTTCTAGAGCACTCCGTAGGGAGCGGGTTGGACCACGAGAACCGCCTGCTGTGGAGGGTGCCTTACGTGTGCGAGTTGTGTCCACCGTCGCTGTCGAGCGCTATCGCCGGGAACCACGTGCTGTGGCGGTTGAGTCATTCCGAAAAATTGCAACGCGTAAAAATTCGACTCGGCTTCTTATTTTTGTTTCGTTTTTTGTTTCGTTTTTTTTTGCCCTCATTAGGACTCAACCTGCTGTTTTTTGCGAAAAACGAAAATCTGTTCGTTTCATTTCGTTTTTTTCCCCCTTTTTTTTTACCCTCGTTAAGACCGGCCCTAAGTCTAACCAACCCAATACGAAGTCAAGTCATCAATCAATTCAATGTTACCCACCCTTTGGCCCATTATACAAAACAAGCAGTTGAACGCGTAGTATAGAATCGTCTCCTATTTCATCAACCATTTATGTTGTGCTGTGTATGGAACGTAGAAAATGACTAGTTTGAGCCCAAGCAGCGTAGACTGGCACCATGACACGATTGTCTTTCGAAATATCAACTGACTGTGTCTCGTTGTCTCCACCTGTCTCTCGTTTGACCCTTTCTCGCGATCCTACCTCAAGAAACACATCTCTGTTGATGGGAGCAAGCCTGTCCAGCTTAGCGTGAAACAAGACGGGGCCGTGGACGTCTTCGAGATGCAGGTAATTTTACCTGCTCGTACGGCACGTTCAGATACTGCGTTTGCAACAAAGGGTACAACCCAAGTCGTTCAACGCTTGCCTACAGTATACCTGGTACATGTTATGTGTACGTCACCCGTAAAGTTATTATTAGCATTGCTGCCGTACGAAGAAAACCTGCGTATGTACTCGTACCTGTGACCTGTTTGATTGCTGTCACATTGCAAAGTTGACCAACTCGTTCACCGTTTACTGGCCCTGCCGTCTGTTCAGGTCCATTTATCGGGTGGTGCTTCCCAGGCTCGGCGACATGACGACCTGAAACCTAGAGGCACGCGTCACAGCGAGTGACCAAGCCGGCGTGTGCGCCTTACCGCCGATTGGATACTTGCAATGTTTGGCTTTCTTCCTTTGAGATTTTCCATTGGACGCGTGTGTTCAACCCGTTATGGCGTGGTGGGGATTTTCTTGTAGCTCTGTGGGGTTTTCCCCACGCGCTCGGACACGAACAAGGAGCGGTGGAGAGGTTTGCGGTGTGGTTCATACCGATGCCGCTGCTGTCGGGACTTGTTGCGATGCATGTAAATACCTGGCATTTGGCAGTTTGACAGTTGCACCTATGAACCAAGGTAGCAATAACAATAGCAGTGCGTGCAGTTGGGAACGGGCAACATATAATGAGAGGCTTCCCGTTTGAACCGATGGATGCCTCCGACTACGACTGTTGAAACATGATATTTTTCAGCGCAGCAGTTCATGAAAGTTCTACTGTAGAAGAATATTCAATCTTCAACATTTTTGAACGCAGAAACCAAAAACAAATCCAGCTGAGGATTGATAACTGCGCTATACTGCTGTCAACTACCCACCGCAGAAACCAAAAACAAATCCAGCTGAGGATTGATAACTGCGCTATACTGCTGTCAACCAGCCACCGCATCCAACTTGGCCTGGTAAGTTGTACTGCGTTTGCACGCGCTCGATTTGTTAAACAAATACTTTATTGAACAGATCGGTTATCTGCAACGCCGTGTGTTTAACTGAAAACTGCGCGTTGGAGCCAAAACTTCTTGGGTCGCGAAGGTTGCTGGTCGGCACAAACGTCCCGTCCTCGTCAATGGACGGAAGGAATGCCTCGATCATTGCCAGTCCATCCGCCACTCTGCAACAAGGCGTGTATTCCACCTGTCATATCGGGCATATTCAAGAACGCGCAGGTTAAATTGACAGACGACACGAGAACGTGGAAGTGTGGTGAGTTTAAGCTTTATTTTTACCAATCCGCCGGAGGATAAAAAAAAGAAGGCATTGGAACCTGGTCCCAGGTACTTGGTACCTGTTAGTAATAAACATGCGAGGCACTTCGCTCAGGAAGGAAAAGTACATTAAATTACTATGCGAAGCGGACAGAGGTCCATGATTGAATAGTTTTTTTTTGTTATGATCGTAGTTGCAAACTGGCGACTTGATAATGCCAAGAGTCCCGCCGCCATGCTTCAGGAGAAAACAGCTCGGACGCCGCATACGCTTCGCATCGCGGGCGATTGCCGCACATACGTACATACCCCAGGTAGGGTACTTCTTTTATTCTTTTGATATGCTGTATGTACGAAAAAAGAGAAAGCACAGCAGCACCGCAAAAACAATGTAAAATGGAACCGAAAAATTCGAGAAGAAAAATCCCCGTCCCTCTCCTGAAATAATTTTCTGCCTGATTGGAACGCCTTGCACCGGCCAAAAATGAAAAAAAATGAACAGCAGAGCTTCTCTCAGCCTCGTACGCCGCCCGCCCCTCTCGCGACCACCTCGCCACCGATTCGGCCCGGGTAAAGGTTTAGTCACTCTCTGCCACAATCAGCCCCGTCGCCCGCCTCGCGTGAAGCCGGGTGCTCACCGTGGCCGTCGTTCGCCAGCTCGACAGTATTGGTATACTCAGACTGGGAGCTCCCTCTTTCAACTTCAGCGTGGTTGCTAAAATAAGCCCCGCTTGAATCTTATCTTGCAATTTCGAATGACCCCCTCTATCCAAAATCACAAATTGAGGCCAGACAGAGCCCGTTTATGCACCCCTCGTGTCTCGATGCACACGCAACGCCTAGGCACGAAAGCGGCGACCGCGCTCCTTGCAACCCCCCCTCTACCCGTCAGCACCCGCTGACACCCGCGACGGCGCCGGGCTCTCCCGCCGCGCCGTGCTCGGAGTGCACGCACGCACATGAAACAAAAGAAGAAAAAAGGAAGAAAGGACCGAGAGTGCCAAGAGAAATGGAGAAAACAAAGAACCGCTGGAAAGGCCCGACAAGCAATAAAAGTAGGCGGTTTCGGAGTGGGAGCTCTGAGAGGCCAGGGATGTACCGAGCACGCTCAGAGATTCAGATCTAAGTAAGTGGTTGTATGTATGTACCATATTCCAAGCTCTGTGGTCTCAGCGATCTTAAGTATTTTACACGTGTTTTAGCCTTTTTCGCGTTTGGTCGCAATGACGTCCACTTGTTGGTCCGCTTCTTCCTTTTTGTGCTCGTCGGACAATTTCTACGTACAGCAGTATCTTGGGCAAAATAGTTTGTAGATTCATGGAGCAGGGCCTTCATGTTCTCACCTCAAGGGCCAACCCTCTGTAGACGGCACCTTTCCGGCAAGACCCGACCCTCAGGACAAAGTCGCCTAATCTATAGGTGTGGCCCTGGAAAGGCGAAGACATCGCCAAAGGGGGACAGCGGAAGTCACGGCCACTGCGAACATACACACACAACTGCTAAATATAAGAGTATACAAGTACTGTGAAGCTGTTGCTAAGATCACTCTGAAGAGAGTTGGGCGTGAAATATGGCACATAGCTTTGCAAAAATTCAAGTAGGCAGCTCCACCGTGTTTAACTCGTGTGGTCTGGTATGACTCGCACTCTTATAGGATCTGATTGCCCCTGTCAGTTATGTATACAAGTGGCAGGCAATACTCAAGACCGGCAGTTGCTTACCGGTATACCCTGGTACCCGGTACGGTATCAGTATACGATTGCACTCTCTCTCTCTCACATCAACAGTTGCCTTCAACCTTGTGACCAATCCGGCTTTCGCAGCCAAGACGGCCTCCAGGTCATCTGTTCCCTCCAAGACGTGCGCCAGCTTGCCCTCTGGCAGCGAAGAACCTGAAGTTTCACTCAATTGTCAGTGGAAGCTATATATATGAAACAGACACACCATTTAGCTACGGGAACAGGCCGCCGTTGAAGTAGATAATAAGCTCATGGTTGATTTGAGGAGCGAATCACAGGGAAAAGCTATGTCGACGCTGTACCCATCATAAATCACGTACGTACGTCTTTCTTTTGTGCTTGAGGAACACGTTTTCAAGGCTCTTTCATTTCAACCAAGCATGTATTTTTTTGTGCTCCGAACTCCCCTTGAAACCTCCCGGTATCTCTTCTCCAATTTACAACCTGGTCCTGTCTTGCTCGAGGTACTCCGTGTGCACTCAAGTTCTGGCGTTTCGAATCTGGTATCACCCTAAAAATATAAAAGGAGTAACAGGTATTACTAGCGATCCCACGATGCGGTGCCGACACGGATTCGCTAGCTATTGGTATTTGAAGCCGAACAACATGAGCCCAATATGGGCAACGTGGTGGTCTCCGAGATGCAGTGTCTACCCCCTCCGCTGATTAGATCTACTCGCCTCCTTTTGGCTCCTCTGCCATTTCTTGTACCACCAACACCCGAGTTCCACGATCGCTTCTTCGAACGCAATACTGTAACGGCCGGCAGCGAGACAAGGATGACCAGGAAAGGAGAAGGACGGTTAAATCTCTAGAGCTAGGCCGGAAGGGATACTCATGTGCGTCATGAACATGGCAGGTTCTGTCTCTTGAACACACAAACGCTCCATTTGTACGCACATCCAATACACCTCCCGCATGTCGACATTAAGGTGAAAGCCCTATCAGCAAAAAAATACACGCAACGTGCAGTGCTGGCCGTGATTTTTCCAATAAACAACTGTCGGGCACATTTCTGCCCAACACGATATTATCAATTTTGTAAAAAAATTATGGTAAGATAACTCAGCAATCGATCTTCACATTCCGACGATGAAATCACAAGCAAGCACCCACAGCTCAGGACACGGGCCGCTAACAGTTCAACGCCCAGGCAAGTACAGCATGTTGCTTGGGGTAACACGAAGCCGCCACAGCACAGCAGCGATGTTGGCAGCGGTGAGAGGTAAACCACACGTCTGAGCTGCATGTACCGTGGAGGTCAAGACCCAGGCGAAATTTAGCCTCTCGCGTCGCAGCGCACCCTTCTCTGCCCGGGTTCAAGGCAAGGGACAGTGATGAACAACGCCAGGCTGATCGGTGACAAGCGCTCTCAATATGGCTTTCACCCCGATGCTCTCTGCGGCCAGAAACCTGGGGGTCCGACATAGCTTGGGTAACAACTTTTACACCGGGTCCGTCACGCGCACCTGCTTGGCCTGAGCCGCAAGACGACGTCGACTTCTCGATTACAGCACCTGCCCGATCTACTGCATCACGTCATGCCCTTTGCACGGGGGGTTACGTGCATTTCGCGCCATGGAAAACGATGTGGGCCTAGGGCAAGCCCTGCTGTTCTTAGGTTTAGAAATTAGACGTCTCTAACGATTACCAGGTATTAATAGGTGACAACAGGCGGTGCAAGTTGCAGCCTCGTAAACTTGCACGCGGTATCCATAGGTTTCGATGCCTATAGACGACATTTGGGATGTTAATGTAGGCACTATCGCGCCGGCGCGCACCCTATAAACAGCTGCTTTACCATGACGTACTTGGTATATTTGTAAGTTCTGCAAGGACATTCCGACACGAGTGGACTAAGGAAGCGTTGAACCCTTGGGGTGACAGAAAGCAAAGCCATTACCGTAACCGGGAGGGGAGGGGAACCCTGCTTTGAGACCCCTCATTTGAGACGAAGAAGTGAAACAGGTACGACGGGAGTATTTGTTGTAGCCAAGAGCTATTAATAGAACAAACCACGGCAGTCATACTCATGGGGCTGCTGTTTCTCTGTACGTTACCCTGCTGCCCTGTGCGTCACTCACGTGCTTCGCGTAGGGGTAATCACTGCCCTCGTCTCGTTTCATGCCGATGAAAGGAGCCGACACGTTTACGCCGAACTTCATCTCGCTTCCCATTGCCTTCTTCTTTTTCTGTTTTAGCTTGTAGGCCACCTGTGTTTACGCCAATGCCATACCGGAAAGTCGGTTGTGAAGGTTTATGTACTACTACAGTTGTGAGAGAGCGTGGTGCCCGTGTTGATCACTGTTTAATGTTGCTGTGCACCAAAACCCCCGTCCGTCCTCCTAAATGGACGAGAGAACGAGGCGAAACGCATATGTTCGTGTGTGTAGAGCAGCACTTGGCAGTGCCTATTCGTACATACACGATGCGATACTCGTGCACGTCGTCACGAAGTTCCGCGGGACTGCTGTAAAACAAACACAGCCTATTATTAATACCTGCTCGTACGTATAAAAAATATAAATAACTAAGTGCAGCAATATTCGTACTGCTGTACCAGATGCTCGGTATTCAGTCTTACCTCGACTGTCCAGCGATCCGAAGATTCCGCCCCAAGCACGTTCACAATGTGTTGCTCAAGACTTCTGATGGCCTGGAGACTTTCTTCTGGCGCTACAGCCTTTCCGAAAACGCTAGACAAAACATGGCAGCGGAGAAGAAGAGGGAAAGGGCGCATGGATTCCCAGGCTGTATAGGACGCAGTGGCGTATGGGTGTATCAGGCGTTCAGGCAATGTGCAAAGCAATTTTTGCCACCACGTCGTATCGGAATGTAGCTCACCAGCACACGGATGGCCGATGGGCCATCTTGGAGATAGTTGGACGCGCCTGGATGAGAGTACAGCAGTAGCTACAGCAGTACGTCGAGTCGTCGTTTTTTTTCAACATTTTGAACGAAGGATGTATCGTGGTTTTGCTTTAATTTTGGAGGCGGAATGAATGCGGGCGACCTACACTAGTCCGGTTGTACGTCGAAGGGCTGGGCAGAATTCAGAATCTCTGTGTAAGCCACCCAGCTTTCTATCGCGCACAGTTTCTGCACTATGGCACGATCGCGATTATCGCGAGCTACACCAGCGTGTATCGTTTTCACGTCTCTTCATGTTTTGTTGTTTCTCGCCCTAGATGCTGTCGGGTTTACAGCGTCCAATTGGGTCGGCGCAGTCACATCAAGGCGCTTTCGGAGGGTACACCCTTGTGTTTGCATGGAGGCTCGTCGAGGAGAGGAAGAGTCAGGCGGGGGCTGGCAAGATTTTGGCAGTGGAGACGGCTCCGCAGTGCCATTATCTCGAAGAAGTATGCTTCGATCGGTAAGGCCTGGCTAACATTTGAACATGAACGTGCAAGCATTCTGCTGTTTCTCGACGTTGTTCATGATTTCCTGGTATACCTGGTAAATCGTAGCCTTTGTGCTGTCGCTTCGTGTCCAACATCACTGATGCACCACCGTCCATACCAGGGCATTGATCAGGGCTTGAGCGTCTGTTGCGCCAGGCGCCTCAAGTGTTACGGCCCCCGCAACACGCGCCGGAGGCACGTTGCTCCCCCCTGCAGAGCCCCCTGGAGAGCCGTTGGAGGCCATTTTTTTCTACGCCCGATGATTGCGCACTAATATTAATACCAGGTACAGTATTGCTACGTACCTGGTACCTGGTAGTTATTTAGCAATGTACCACACCTAGGACAGATCACGATCTAGATCATCTAGATCCTTTTTCACAGATACGTAAAAGTTATGCACAAGATCTAGATCATACCAGGTATAGATCCCACCCGGCGAAACATGTGCAGATCATGCAGATTACACAGATCCCATCCGGCAAACATGTGCAGTTCAGGCAGATCATACAGATCCCACCTTCTGAAACATGTGCAGATCATGCAGATCTGCAGATCCCACCTGGCGAAACATGTATGTATGAACTAGATCATACAGATCCTACCCACCGAAACATGTATGTAAGATCCAGATCATACAGATCCCTCCGGGCATATATGATCTAGATCTCGCAGATCATATATATCCCACCAGGCAAACATGTGCAGATCAGACAGATCATACAGATCATGCCCGGGCTAAGATGTATGCAAGATCTAGATCATACAGGCCCCCTATTCTGGTGAAACATGTACAGATCACGCAGATCATACAGATTCCACCTGGCGAACATGTTGCAGATCACGCAGATCATGCAGATCCCACCTGGCGCAACATGTAAGATTTAGGTGATACAGATCCCACCCGGGCAAACGCGTGTGTACGATCTAGATCATACAGATCGCACACGGCCAAATGTGTGTGCAAGATCCAACTCGATCGGTTCGCCTCCGGGATCCGCCAGGGAACCCACTTCCGGCCCGCTGCCGACATCATCTGCTGCCCCAGTACCACTATCAGAGCCCGCCCCCGACAGTTGTCATGCCGTACGTGGTTTGTAAGCGACGGCGTGCTTGTGCAGCTGTGACTGTGTGATTGATGGGGGGGAGCTTGAGCTGCTAGCGGCCACCACCACCGTGGGCTGCGATGTCGTCGATGTATGTCAGATATCGTATACAACGGTCCCGATATACGCGAGCCAACGCATATAATCACAGCAAACATAAATATGCACATCTTCATCTGCGAGTACAATGTGGCAGATCATGCAGATCATACAGAACCCACCTGGCAAACATGTCTGTGCGTATCACCCAGATCATGCAGATCCCACTTGGCGAAACATGTAGGTAAGATTAGATCATACAGATCCCACTTTATGAAACTTGTGCAGATCACGCAGATCTGCAGATCCCACCTGGCGAAACATGTATGTATGATCTAGATCATGCAGATCCCACCCGCCGAAACATGTATGTAAGATCTAGATCATGCAGATCTCTCCAGGCATATATGATCTAGATCTCGCAGATCATATATATCTCCAGTCAAACATGTGCAGATCAGGCAGATCACACAGATCATACCCGGGCAAACGTGTGTGTAAGATCTAGATCATATAGATCCCACACACAGAATCATGTACGTAAGATCTAGATCTTACAGATCCCACCCCGGCAAACGTGTACATAGGATCTAGATCGCACAGATCCTATACAGCAAACGCGATCTTGATCCCTGTAGATCAGGGATCTATATGCCGTAAAAGATCTAGATCTCGAAAATGGGATCTGATCTGTCCTAGGTGTGCGATGTACGGTATATTTTTACGTTCCTTAAGGCCAGGCTGGCACCCAAGCGTCTCCTGGTCCCCGGGTTTCCGGTGACTCTATCCTCTAGATTTTGTATCGGAATAGAAAACAAACATCGCTCTTTCAACACACTGCGGTTAGAACTTCGGCTGGTCCGTGCTATTCGGAGAGCGACCGTGACTTGAAAGAGGTTCATCACAGCAGCTTGTGTTTCTCTCTAGAGATTAGACGTCCCACAGGGTCTCAACAAAAGCCTACACCTCGATTTAGAGGTGCTGTAGTGGTCGAAATTTGGGGTTCACGAAATGTGAGACACAAAAAACAGCAAAAAACAACCCCCCCAACTGAAGGTTTTTACTTCGAACTTTATTACTTGCGGACAGCTACAGCTCCTCACAGGAAACTGCAGTCCGCCAAATTGAGGATGCTCCTGATGGGGTGTGTGGGGGCGTCGGGTGCGCGAAACGGCAGTCGTGGGCAGCCAGAAACGACCCACGAGGTGTTTTCGGGTATTCGAAGTTTCGAGCGCGTAGCACTGAAAGCTGGCAGAAACGCTAAAGCGTTTCATTCCATGCAAGGGCGCATAGTACAAGGGCTACATCACCGATGAAGAAATGGCCTTCACTAAAATGTTGCTATTCTCCAGGTCGGATGATATATCTCTTAGGGAGTCGTCGTCGAAGATGCTGCTGGGCGCAAAAATACGTCCCCGTGATGGGTAGTAAGTTGTTGGGCCCAAAAAAGGCTAAAAAACTCAGGATTATTGCATATTTGAATCAACTATCCTACGAGCACAACTACGATATACGGGTCTTGGTTGCACATCCCTTACTCTTATTCCAAGTCGCATGTATATGTTGCCGAAACGCCTACACGCGGGTACTTGACGCATTCCTGAGGGTGTTAGTGTCCCCTTAATAACGGCTTCCCGAACCTCTAAACAGAGGGTCAGGATGTGTCGTAGTGTTTCGCTCTCCCGAGGATGCATTGCGAACGATCTCACTAAGATCTACAAGAGGCACGAGAACAGATATATGTGTCCAAATCCAAACAGGATGTACAACGTACGGAGGGATCACTGAAAGAATGACGAACATCATGCATATTCATCATATTTGAAAAAGTGCCTAAAAGCCAAACTTTGCGTTCGGCGAACGGAAAACAAAGCCCGATTTTTTTTTGTTCGCCTACGGCGAAGACAAAACGGAGCCCGAAGAAATTGTTTTCTCCTTCGGCGAATTAGACGCCGCAAACAAGACGCCGCCTGCGGCGGCGGAAAGTTGCGGTGCCGAAAATCTGTGTTGCGGGAAACAGCCATTTCAACCAAAATGTTGCGCCAGCGCAACAGCGCAGCAGCTATTTAATACCCTGGTCCATACCATCTACAACTACAGACAGTACATACGTAAACGTAGTATTATGACGCGACATTGAATATACGTGGTGTGCGTGCAATCTGCCAACAACGAAGCGGATTTGCAACAGAACGTAGTGACCTGTGGAAAGGACGCGCCTTCAATGAGTGGATACCTCACAGAGGGGAGTGATGATCACGACTACAAAGTACATCGGCGATATGTCAATCACGGCACGGGGGCGTGTAGGGAGACATCGACGGCCCGCATCCGTCCTGTCCAGTAGACGGCCAACCCTGACAGACCAGCATGCAACGACAGAGAAACCCTGCAGTAACGTCTGTCGTGGGGAATAAATCCCAACCTTCACCTTAGGTGTATATCACGTCAAATCCCGTCGCTGTAGCTCGCACAGCCCTAAACACCGGTCGTTCACCCAATGATATTAACAACACTTTCCCCAACCTTAACCCTAACTCCAACCCGAAAGGTAAGGCCTGAAAGCCGGGGATGGGTCCTAAATGCCCACGTAATCGTGATTTAAATCGCGCCTACGAACTTATCAGCTTCTCCTCAAAGATGCGTGGAGGTCGACTACAGCAATCCTTTCCATCGCACCATAGGCCGTGTTTTGGTATATAGTTTCACCGCTTGCTCACGTATTTACACGAAGTATGCCTGTAATGTGTACCGTCCCTTCTTTTCTTGAGCATTGTGTTTGTAGGTCTCAGTACCGGGTATGATCCTGTCGTAGAGGCGTATCTCTGTTGCGATATCACTCCGTGCATTCAATACGCATCGAACATCTATGTATGGTTGATTCATCAACTATTGAAACTGTACCAGGTATGTCATAACGCAAAAACACACATAACAGGTGTATGCGTCTGTCTTGTTGTCATGAGGATTGTAGCGACTGGAAGCCTGTTCGCCGCTGGTTAGCGGTGGGTGTGTTTCGGCTACAGTAGTGCCAAGAGGGAGAGACGAACCAGCGCAACTTGTTGTGTGTACTTTCTTCCACATTGTAATCGCTGCGCGTGACGGAGTGACCATTAGACAGCACACCACATAACGCATGGAGCTTTGTAAGACTTAGTTCCGAAGATCGGTACGATGTGATATGCGACAACCATCAGTAGTGTATGCAGGTAGGCATGTTTCGGAGTTTTGTCGCATGTTACGCAGTTTTGTTTTCACAGGCGGCACGAAGGCCAGTTCCTCCACCATCCTTGCGACCAATACAGCAGCAGTCGTAAGTGCATTACTTAGATGAAACCTTTGAACTTGTTCGACTTATGCAAACCAATAATGGTTTCCTCACGACCCAACATTGCACCTCTTATCGTTCAGCTGGGGCTCACTGGAGCAGCCATGGTGTGCGGGCAAGCCCTCATCGGGAAATCGGGACCTGCAATCGCTCAGGACGAGTTACCAACGGTGGGAAAAATAACGAAGACTGGCGTCAAGTACTTTGATTACCGTGTGGGAGAAGGATCAACCCCCAGGTCAGCGCTGCTGTTGTAACAATGGCACGAGTAAAGCATGCCGTACCTGGTAGTTTGCACATGCCGTGCTCATTGTGCCGACAGTGTTAATTACAATCCGACGAGCAGCGGGAATGCTGAACCCTATGTGCGATTAAAACCAAGGCAAGTACTGGGCGGGAGAAGGGGAGACATCTGTGCCCACGACTAATTTGGGCAGTTGCCGAGCGGAGAATCTCCTTCGAGTGCAGCTGGAAAGTACTAGTGATGACCAAAAAAATAGGGTATTCATCAGCTCCAGACCTTGAACATGTGGTCGCCGGAAAGAGACGCCCGCAGAGGGGAACAGTCGCAATATCCAACTTGAGGCTTTTAGTAAAAATTAAGTACTGAGGCCCCTATGTACCGTTGGTTCGAGGGGGAACCCGATACCTTACAGGCATAAACTGGAATGGTTGGAGGCACAAGAATACTGTACTCGTACCACTATTTTTTTCGTCGCGACGGAACTCTTGTATTTCAACACAACATCGAAACGATATAATAGTAAGTATGCACGGCGGTGCGATAGGCATGTTTTGGCAAGACCTTTCGATCTGCATCCGTTTCATGGAAACTTGAAGTAATCCACGTGAAACTCCAGTGAGAAATCGAGGTGATTTTACCCTCCCGTGGCACGTTTTTCACTCAGGTGGGGCCAAGACTGCATCGTCCGGTTTGTGATGTATGGACGATCTTCACCGGATGAAAAATTGACTAAAATACACTCATCAGACGACAACAAAGAGACCTACGTCTTCAAGCACGGGAACGGTCTACAGGTTTGAACAAATTACGATTTACTGCCGGCGCGAATATTCCGATGTGGTATACATAAAACACAGTTGAGTGCTACTCATTGACGTCATGGTTGTCATTATTTTTCGATACCTATAGTAGGGCTCAACACCTGTGTGATGCACACGGTATGACGAATTGCAAGCTATGGACGCAACGACAACACAGGCTCTTTCCCGCAGTATGTGCTGTAGGTTTTGCTGATGTCGGGGCAACAGTTAACATGGGTCGAGGGCAAAGCCATTGCTTTAAAGAGAGTTATCCGCAGCGGCGAAATAAGAATCTTCGGAAACGCAGACGCGTCACAACCGCCTCCACGTACAGCAGAACCCACGCAGTGTGACGCACGTACTGGTGTGCTTATCCGCGCAGATCAAGGGAATGGAAGAGGGCATTCACAGCATGAGGGTCGGGGGCAAAAGGCGTGTTATAATGCCGCAACAGCTTGGATACGTCGTTCAAGGCCTGGGGCCTTATCCTGCAGACCCAAGAAAGAGGGATGTTCTTGTGAAGGTGCTGTGTCTCATGCATTCAAATGCAGCGTTCAAGACACTTTAATACGTCCATGCACACTAATACTTCCGTCTATAAGTGGCTTTCGCGTGACTCGGGTGACAACTCTGCCTCGAGATCGCGTGACACGTTGGATTTTGTGCCCAGCGGACAAACGTTGTAGACGCCTGGTGCCCTGTAGTTGACATACTACTGTAGGTGTACATTAGGCAGTCTGCCGAACTATAGCTGGAGGGCCCATATGTAATCGATTGTCGGTAATAACTTAGATCACACGGTTGCTGTGATTAGTCACGAAGTACCTCATGTTTTGTGTGGTTGACTTGACCTCAATGTCTCAATGCAAAAACGTTTGCCAATAGTTGACACTCGTCACCTTTTACTTTTTCTCACAGAATGTATGTAAACTACGGACAGTGTTATCCGAACAGTCAGTGCAAAGCATGGGGTCATTATATATATTATAAATGGATAGATGTGTTTGACGCGATGTCGGTCCTGATCATTAATCCTACGAAGCGTATCCCCTAAGAAACTACCGGCTTGAAATTACATCGAGATTTATTTGTCAGTTGTTTTTTTCAACACGGGATTTAACCTTTTAGAACCGCACTTACTCACGTTTTAAGACACAATACTATTAGCAGTATTTGGAATTAATGACGTCTTGCCTCTCGAAATGCTGAATTCCGGAACTTGTCCTCGATACCAGGTGTTGACGGCCTTCGAGGGGACTAAAAAGGGGGAACTAGTAATGGACGTCGATCTGCTGGACGCCTTCGATGACGAAGCTGACCAAGGCTACTACGAAGACGAAACCGTTTCAGTGGAGGAGCTACGGGATATCGTCGACCAGACAGGGCGGTTCTCGGGGGGCATGCCGTTTGAGAAACTTCCGGGCCAAGTGGCTCCGCCCTTGGACGATGGGGTCGCCTCTCCTTCGCGGGGTATTAAACTGCCGGGTCAGCTTGGCCAGGATATTGGCGGCACGTGATCAAGATATCAAGGATTTGACGTTTATTTTTGACGGGCGTGCTTGACATGCCCTGCCAGTATTGGTACTACCACTGGAAACCGTATCATAGTAGTAGCGAAGTTTCCCCTGTAAAACAATTTGTGTCCAAGGACACAGAAGAAAAATACGAAGAATATTCCTTGTCATATATAACCATCATACAACTATTAATAGTGTCAAATCGTGCTTTTGACCGGCACCTTCCATTACACGCCACCAGTGTTGGGTGACAAATCTTCTATCTTCGTCGACTCTTTCCCAGACCCGCTACCCGGAGGTATTGACGGGAAACTGAGGCCCATCGTACGAAGCAAATTCGAGGCAGGACCGGAGAGCCCTCCTTGAGAGACAGTTGATTCCAGCAGGTGCTTGACCAAGTTCATATCGACATCCACGGGTTTGTACACTTCTGCAGAGTTTTCGATATCTTCGACTGGCTCGCCGCCTGCTGCGTCTGGAAACACGAACAAGGTGGGGCGTGGGGAGAAGAGATGGGGATCAATACAACTTAATTTAACTTCCTGCTGCTGGGGTCTCACGATTAAAACCAGATATTCGAGAAACATGACTTCAACCCTTACGAGCGTATCGTATGAAATTACACATTGTCGTCTACATAGCTACGTAGGGCACCCACCGACTGCCAGGCGTTGACGTGCAGCCAACCAAATGAACCCTTTCAGCCGTTCGCCGCCATCAAAACAGCCCCAAAGAGGGGGCATAGCTCGTAACTCCCAGGAAAGTATCCAGAATCGCTTATCGTGAGAAAGCATACGGATACCGTAGTTACCAACAAAATATTGAAATGTGCACTTTTCTCTCTTACCTCATTTTCCTCGGCGAAGATTACTGTATCTCAAACACTTTGGCCCGGTGTTTTCGACTACAGCATTGCCGCAAAACGCACACTCCGTAGAAAGGAGCGCACCTGTGCAACTGTGGCAGCCTCGCCGAAAGCAGGGTTTGCTCAGTGGTTTCACGGCACGAAAAACACCGACTTGGGGACGATTGCCAAGACGTACGCCACGCACCTGCGGATGGTTGCGTAGAGTCACTGCGAAGCCACTCCTCAGGAGCAAGCTTTCCATTTTGATCCAAGGGGCCCACCGTTTGAAGCCCTTCCATCTGCGCTTCAGAGATGATTTGTCCCACTTTTTCGAAACTCTGCCCGACTGCGGAGGGATCCAATTCAACTTCCATCGCAGCCTTGTTCAGGTTACAGCAGAAATGGAGAGACAGGCCGAATAAGTTGCGGTTGAGACACATGTAAAAAAAAATGACTGGCGTAAAGGCTTTCGTCACGACAACACGGGGTAAATACGGGATTAAGCCGTTTGTACGTACGTTTTTCAATCAAGCAACAACCAAGACACAATACTATGGCATGGTCACCGAAACGACAGAACTATAAATAACAGCCTGGGCGGGCGACGTTTCGTGAGTCAAACACCGAACAGGATATTACCGCATGGGAAGGGCAGGCAAATCGCAGGTCCACGGGAAGCTGCGGCCACTCGTAGCCATATCGGCTGGATACATATGCAGTAGTCTGCGTTACGTTGCCCGCTGTAGGTTTTCGATGAGAACCAACCTCAATTCAAATATGCAAGCTCTTACGATATCTATGACGACATATATTACAGGAGCAACGCGGAATTCCTTGGTGGTTTCTCGATCGCTCGTGCTGTGCAAACATGTACCAGGAAACCAAAAAAACAATAGGGGTGCCGTTGATGCTTGTCGCAAAGATCGCCCGCTCGGAGAAGTACAACCCACCAAGCTGGTACTCACCATGTATTCCCGCATGAAGTCGGCAGTGCCCTCAGTCCCCCTCTGGTCGATGCCAGCGTCGCTCTGCTTGTTCGCTTCGCCATCAGCGCTGGAAGCAAGTCGGTCATCTTCAGATGGACGGCCTTCCATCTCTTGCATCTGGAACGCCACCGTTGGTCGAACTCCTGCCTTCGTCTTAATGTGTGAATTCCCGTCACTACTGATGGCGCCCGAGCCGCTGTTCCCCACAGGGGTATCGTAGAGTGAGGTCGACTTGTTTCCGGAAGGAGGAGTTGGTGCGGTCTTCGGTCGTGCGCTTCCGCCTGCCCGAGGCTCGGACATTCGTTGCGTTTTTGGATCCGGGTCGTCGTCATCGTCGTCTTCTTCACTGGATTCCAACAGACCGTCGTCGCTGTCGTACAAGCCATCGTCAACGTCCTCTTTCGCCGCGCCGTCTATGGCGCTCCTAGAGCAGTCACGAAAACATTCAATGTACAGCACGGCGTACAGCAATCAAACAGTAGCCTAATGAGTTTCGATCTGTTTGCATGCTATTAAGGCGTTATGCCTCGAGTTCTGCGAGGTGGCAAGTTAGTGCTATGGTAACAAATATCCCTAAGATCACGACCGGTAGGAATACAAAGAAAACTACTATATACTTGGGTACAATTTCGCGTCTTTCTCACATGAGGTCCTCCCCGTTAAGCAAACTCATGAACTTATTCACGTCGAATTGGACGTGTCCCCCAACAGGCTCCACCTCCGCGCCCTCCAGCCCTGCCTCTGAGTCGTCGACAAAGGCATTCATCCCCGTCACGATGTCATCCAGCTCATCAACAGCGGTCGTGAAACCGACCTGACTGTCATGCGAACGTTTAGTCTCCTCGGCGGCTCCTTCATCATGACTGCCGCCACCTTCACCACCGTGCCGCCTGTTCGGCTCTCGGTCATGACCCGAGTCACCGTCTGGACTATTTTTGTCTCGGCCCTCCTGCAGATCTAAGGCGGCCTAACGTAGGGGGGGTTGGCGGAATCGAGTTTTAGGGATCGCAGCGACGCACACCCGGACGCACAGAATAAATATGGTAAAAAAACTGTCAACTAATGTTTTACACAGCGCCAACAAGAACAAAAAAAAGGGTGCGCCTTAGCAAACAAAAGGGGAGACGACCTCAGCTGTGATGGCCAAAAGCAAACAACAACCTCGACGCTAGCGGGCGATGTCCTCTCGCGCAAGCGTTGCCGGACTCCCCCCTGCTTCCGCCTACTCGTACAGCTAACAAACGAAATAAAGCCAAAGCTTATTCCGGAGATACACTTACCCCTGAACGATTGTAGTCTTGCAGCAAAGTATCCAAGTCGGCCTGAGAGACTTCCAGCCAGTCTTCCTGCATTTTATGCAACAATAAGGCAAGCGCAGAATGTTACTATGTGACTCTTTAGCCGGCGCACTTTACGTGTTAACTAATTGTACAACTAGCCCAACGATTGGGCAACAGCATGGCACTTCGAGCAGATATGCGGGAATCTGGGGTAACTTGTTGGGATTACATATTATCTGTTCATCCACGTCATACAAAGTAGGTATTCAGCACTGTGTCGCCTGACCGCTTGTGCGGAGTCTGTCACAAAATTCGGCTGCTTTGCATCACGTGGCTGCGAGCTTTGGGTATGCGTAATGCTCAAAACGATCCATGTCAAATCAAATAACGCCGGCCGTCGTGTTGTCGTGTTACACACGAAACGACCCGGGCTGAATCAAAGAGAGCCGGCCAAGGTGGGCATGGACGCGTGCATAGTCTCAAGAGCAACCGAGAGATAATGGCCCTAGTACGATCAATAGAACGAACGATAGGAAGTCTTCACCTTGTCGTCTTCCTCGTTAGAAGGCTCGAACACGTGCTCTTCCCTCACATCAGAGATGTCTCGATCTAACACTTCGTGGATAGTGCACCGTCGGAGCTCTCTTTCAGCGGTCGAGGCGTCTCCGACCTCGTTCTCGTCAACACGCAAAACACTGTCCCGCACGAATTGCTGAGGGCGTGCGAGGACGGGAGTGGCACGCAATGGCACAGGGTCATGGTCAGGGTCCGTTACACTGTTACAACAGGATCTGCTCCGGCAAGAGAATCGTTTGCGGTACACCGAATATAGCGGCCCAACATGCTGACATAAGAGCGACCCAGAAACGGCGACAGGCGACAGATCGCCTCTTGGCAACTACGTTTCCAATTTTGCGCAGAGCGGACAAAAAATGAAACAAGCGAGGAATGGAGTAGCCGACAGCCAGGTGTCACGCGTCTCGTACGTGGTGGTGAACAGGGTGTCTCAGAACTCGAAACTATATGAGCGCTACTCAAAGCAGCCAGCGGAACAGCGAACGCCTTGAAGAACAAAGCGATTACCTCTGTGTTAAGAGCATGTAGCAGCACTTTTCCCGACTTCGATCGTTAAAGCGTGCCCAAGACGTTCATACATCACCTCTGCCATCGCTGTCTTCTCTCGATATCTCTTGGAACCCTCGAGTTCTCCCTCAAAGAAACCTTTCTGTTCCAACACGTTCAGGAAGGTCTTCCACGCACTGGGGCTGATGGTGCTGCGCAAGTCCCCTCTAGCGCTTCTGTTGCAGCTTGCGGCACTCGCCTCCAGTTGTCAATATGACATGAACAGTGGCACACAGAACAAACGAGGCGATACTTTACTATTAAATACTATTAGATTAGTAGGACAACATCTTTGATCAGTAGGTCTCGTATATTCAGCAGATTCCTCATGTTCCAAGCATCCCGTGCACCAACACATCTCCACACATCACACGGTTTGTCGAGGTGCATGCAATAGGTAGCCGCGAGGGACATCTGGAGCACACCAGGTTTAACCGTGCTGTGAAATACCTGGTACGCTGCCTCCAAACCCATAGAGAGCTTCTGTCCAAGGTTCGATGCTTTCAGATGGGCGGTAGGAGAGAGAGCACTTCCCTCTGGACCCCACCTGTATTAACATAAAACACAAGAGCAAAGGCGCGACGAGTGTAAGACAACAACGGGGCCGTATCCAACAGATACCGTGTACTCACACGTGGTATGCCAACCATTGAATATAAACAGACCCAACTATGCGCAGGGCTCACCATAATTTGCACGAACACTAAATGGTGTGTGTTCCTGTTCGTGGCCTCAACTCTTTACAACGCTGCACTACTGTCTGTCGTACATCATCAAGCGTCTAACTCTAAATACACGTAATTTAGAGCCGTATTATGCGTTCAGTCCTTTAGGGGTTAAGGCGCAGCCCCTAAGCCTTCCTCCACGACGCGAAAGCCGATACACGTGCGATTCGGTTCACGGCCAAAACAAGGAGTTGAGCAGATGGCCAGTTCAATGGGGTGATACATATCTGCGTATGAGGTAAGGGCGAAAGTTCTCACCCTGGTGGGAATGCTCTGCTGGGAACCGTAGCGGCCTGATGCAATTGAGCGTACAAGTAGCGTGTGAAGGCGATTCGAGCTTCAACGACCCGACAGGTTGATGATTTCTGGTGGCCGTTGATGTTTCTGGCTCCGGTCGTCCCAGACACGCCAGTGGGTGGTGGGAGAAGACGAGCCATCAGCATGCCATGCTTTTTGTCGGCAGGGTCACCAGAGCAAAAGGAACGCACTGCCGCAGCCACCAGCCCGGGTGATTGTCGAAATACCAACGCCGCAGAAAGGGGAAGGAAGCACCTGTTGTGGGATGCGAAGTCCTAATTGGTCACGAGAAATCCACATCAGAAGCGTGACATATATTCAGGATATTGTGCGTGCTACGATGCGCGATATAAATGGCTCCTACTATAGGATGTTCCGTTCGCCTGCTACTACCCCTCGAATGAAGCCCGATACCGTATACATTGGGATCACGGCCACTTCCATGACTCTGATGATGGGCCAGCATACCTCTAATCAAATGTAATTTTGCCGTTCCTCCATGACTGACCTTGCGTGGTGCATATCTGCCGTAGCTTTTTCAGGGTAGCCCTCGATCCGACACCGAATGAGCCTCTGCACACCTTCGTCAGCTTTCGTCCCTCCATCACTTTCGCGAACCGCTTTCAAACCCTGAGGAGGAGCAGAGATAACGATAACGCCTCAGTGTACTCCCATTAAAACTTCAACCTATCGGCACCCATTCCAAAACGGAGCACTACAACTGCTATTTGCAAAGCAAGAAGACGAATAATCTCAACGTCCGTACGGTCACGAGCCACAAAGGGGCGAGCTTCACAGCTAACCATCCATCACTGAACACGAAACTATTATGAAGATGTGGATGCAACGTTGCAAATGTTCGGCGTTGGTGTAGCTTGTGACCGCTCAGCCCTTCGACTATCGAAATGCACCTCGGACAGGGTGATGGCGCCTGAACCAAGTGTCCGTGGTGTCCTTGCTCTGTCCACCATGCACCCAGGCATCACCAAGTGCAGCTCGCTAGATTGTATCCACACCCGATGGTTACTGTGAATACAGAGCAGATGAATGGCGTTGAGGGTGCGACAAGGGATAGTGGGGTCTGACTAAGCGTGTCGAGTGTTGAATCGTGCGGATATCACTGCCGACGTCACAGCGAAGGTCAACGTGTCCACCGAGGGAGCATGCCCAACTTTTGCTTGTGAGACCGTACTTTCGCTCTGTTCAACGGGTTAAACGACGAGCACCTACGAGAACACCGAGGCCTGCAGTAGATCGGCATCGAAAGCCAGGGGGCGCAACGGGTGCACTCGAGCGTTGGAGATGATTTCAAACAACTGCGGAGTAAATAACAAATGTCATCGTGCATCACCCACGGCGCGCTCTCGCACCCATTCGGAGCCCATTCACAAGACAGCAACAGCAGTAGCAGGCGGCTTTACTGTTATGTTGAGCACGGCCTGATAGCAACATAGTGTCACCTGTTGGCAGGGGAGAGGAAAGGTGGGATCGCTGTGGCTGCCTCGATGAGCAAGAATTCGCCGTCGTTGTCGTTGACGCAGGCCGTGAACCTATGGGATCAAATGACAAAGTCGACCGGGTCGCGAGGGCAGAAGAGCGTTGACACAATGGATACGAACTACAAACGGGTACGAGTACAGTCAGTACTGCAGTCACTTTTAGGGTTATATATTCAGCGGCTCAGGGCCACCGGCGCGAGTGTCTGTGCACATTATATATGTATAATCCTACACCTCGTACGTAAATCTACTGCTAAAGTGGCCATCCTATTAATAGACGTAAATCTTCTCGTATATATTCATCGGTCCTTCGGTCATTGGTCATGGGTGATGTGAGATGTTTATACTCACTGCATACACGCCATTTGTCCAACTATTGCAGGCGTTCGGGTGTTTGGAGAGTGTCGTGGTCGTCGATCGTGTCGTTCAATGTACCAGGTATTCGCACCAAGGCTGGAATGCCAACTATTAATATTAACCCTTTTAGTAATGCAGTGTCCAGAAACATGTATTCAAGTCTACTGCTGTAGTTCCAAGTAATGTGTCCCCAATTGTTCCCACAACGAGAGTGCAGTCCCTCAGGAGTTCACACAGGCACCTCATCATACCTGGTACTCTGGTATGGTACTGGCACCAGGTACCTGGTACGGGGTAATATTCATTTACAAACGAAAGCTCGACATCTCGACAAAGCAGTTCAGCAGCACTATGGTTGTGCTGCTACAGCAGTACCCACCCGTTGAATGACGAAGTGATGGCGAACAGCAAATAGCACACAAACCACTCATCCGACACGTTGCCTCCGAAAAGCTGTTCTCCTTTGAGGTGGGGCTCCAGGTCTCCATCTGGCGGTACGACAATTGTCAGCATGAACGGGTCCTGGTGCCAGATGAATCCCGCCGTAAGGGAATCCACCAGCTGCAGCACCGACTCGCGCAGCTGTGGCGAGGTGCGCGGGTAGCAAGCAGATTGTATGTAGACGGCGAAAATGTGAGAGGCTGAGGATGCACCAAACACTTCGTCGCATGGCAGGTGTCCGGACAGCAGGCCCGTTCGGACGCGACAGCAGATCGGACGCGACAGGAGTCCGACGTCTTAACTCGATAATTGTACGTATGTATGTAGGGTGAATGGGTGGGCACGTGGGCTCTGGCCAGTAACGGCAGTACTCTCTGGCCATGCCTCGTATCAACTGTACTGGTGTAAGTGTGGGGAGCTTAAGCTTTATTTTTACCAATCCGCCGGAGGATACGTACCTAACAAAAGAAGAAAAAGAAAAACTGTACTGATGTCCTGGCAACAGGCAGCACCCAAGACTGGTGCTGGCGCAGCCTGGATTTCCAAGGGCCAGGCTGACCACACCGAAGCTATCAGTCGTTTTTTTTAAATCATCACTTTCACACCCCAGCTTCACTCGTAGGAGGTTTTTACCCTCAGCGGTCTTGTTCTAGACAAGCCACGGTCACAAGTGTCGTCCCTTCTCCCCGCCGTTACGTGCCTTCATTTTTTGTCGCGTACTCGTATACCGGTAGGGTTCAGTATTCCCACTGCTCGTCGATTTTCTTCGAATGTGTGCTAACGCACCCTTTCACGCTTTCCGATCATTTTTTACGCAAGAAAGGTCCTTACGAGCATGCACTCGTTGAAACTTGAACCCACGAAAATTATCTTAGTAGTCACGCGGACCACCTACTAAGCCACCGGGGCTGCATGGCGAAATTGTGCGTGTGTGTTCCGGCATACAAGCGGCGCATCTATCTGCTGGAACCAACTCGACTCTGCTTGGTAAGCCTGGACTCGTCTGCGAGGTGGGCCAGCGGAGACAAGACGCGATGGCATATTACGGCCAAAAATGCGGAAAATCTCGTTCACGCATCATGACGTACTGCTACTAGCGCTCAGCACCGACCTCCTGGAGATGTTCAATCGAGTACCAGTCGCCCACGAATACTTGATACCGAACGTACTCCTCCGTTGCCTCGGGGCGCTCTTGTAAGAAGGGCAGCTGGGAAGGGTCGGTGGCGAGAAAGTCCTCTAAGCTCGGGCCGGGATCGTTCTCATCCGCAAACCAACTTTCCTGCGCAGAATCCATTGGTCGGGGACCTATAGAATACTGCGAGAACCGAGATGCTCCAAGGGCCGTCCAGACAGAGGGTGTCTTCTGTATGCTCTCGGCTCGCGAGTTGGAGCATATTTTAAAAATATGTTCAAGAGGGAGTTCAACAGGAGGAGTTGGCGTTATTAATGCACGCGGGTCCCGGTGACATTCTGTCCGAGTTCGCATGGATTGTTACCACAGCGATGAGAGTACTACAGAAGCATGCGAGTACGAGAAGACCATGAGGCATGGATGACGAGTCGAAGAACTCTCTACATTGCTGCGTGTTGTAGCAATAAAGTATACCAGGTACCAGGTATCCTACTTTCATATACGTACTCGTACAAAAATGCTAATAATAACAGTAACCCACTCCGCTCCCTGTTTTCGTGCCGAGCGAATCCATCCCATCAGTCACATCCACAGAGAGAGTCGGAGAGACCATCCTTGACATGCATACAATACGGGGTCTGTCGGCGGGGAGAGGCTGCGCTCTCCGCTCTGCCTCTCAGTGTGTGGTGTATGGCTGGCTGTATTTTTCGTTTTTCAGCTGTTCAAAAGAGGTGATGGCGTCATCATCCGGGAGTGAAACTGATTGTTTTCACGTCTTCTGTCTTCTCATTCATGCCAGCGGGGCCCGTATTACACCCACACCCATCCACAGACCGCCTCCAAGCCTGCCAACCCACCCATCCACCCACCTACCAACCCAGCCACCAACCCACCCCACCCACCAGCACACCCTCACACCCACCCACCTACATGTATCTATATAACAATCCTACCACCAACTCACCCACACCCACCAACCTACCCGCCCACCCACCACACACCACCGGCATGCAGCAGCACAGCAGTATATTATATATAATATTAATATTAATATAGTATACGGGTGTTGCCCACCCACCCACCCCACCCACCCGCCGACGCACCGGTGCTTGCCTAAGAAGTGTACGAACCAGGTACCAGAGTATGTAATTTAGTGTGCAAAACCATCGCCTAGGTTTTAGTATGACCATATGAAATATTACACAACAACAGTAGTAAAATAGGAATGTATACTATTATTGTGCTTGCCATCCGACAATGTGTAGTGTTGTTCTAATAAACGACTGACATAAAGTGAAGAACTCTCCAGATATACTATTGACACGAAAATACACATTTATATGATCACATTCAGTCATATTCATTCATTTATTTCACACTAAAACCCATACCGGTATTATATCAGGTACGACAACATTGTTACAGTAGTAACTGACGACTAAAGCGAAAAAAAAATAATCGAAAGGCGGGGCGCCAACCACGGAATTGGCGTAATAAAGAACGAAACCTTTTTTTACCCTTGGGCGAAAATCCCGGGGGGGGGGGGGGGGGTGACAGGGCACATCCCCGGGGAAAAAAATCATTTCCATAGAACACATGGAATCCCCCCCCTATACATCCCGGGGGCCAAGCAACCCGTCTCCGGGAGGGTGCTTTTTTCCACCCCGCCCGCTCGCCAAGTTTGGCTGCGGCGCCCTATTATATATTGCCGGGACACCGAGGACTGCTTTGTGGGGAGACCGCGTGGCACGGCCGCGCGGCTGAGGGGGGTGACGCTCGGAGCGCCGGTGCATACTAAAACTGAGACTTAGTTTCGAAGATCCAGAACAAGTCATTACCAAAAACACAAAACAGCGGTATTAAATAAATAGCGCATCTATCTATCTATTACCTGGTAATGGCGTGTACAATACATATATCTGGTCACATCATCATCGTCAGGGAGGCAGGCTGGCTATAGGTCTCAGGTAGGTGGGGTAAAACACGTTGTTATTATGTATCCACATCCATGTCCGCGAGACAACTTTTTTCTTTTTTATTTGTTATCCTCCTTGGAGATGTGGGTAAAAAAAGCTTACGCCCAAACCACTTTCTTATTTGAGTACCGGTTAAGACGACTACCAGGTATTTATTATTTTTATTTCGATGCTATAGCAGGAGCATCGCACATGAACGCAACGAAACAAAAAAAAAGCACGCCATAATAAATGAATGAGTCCACTATACGTAGAGGGGGAAAGATTTTGATTGGGTGTGTTTGGTTGGACAAATCCGGCATACCAGGTACCTGGTATACGCACCCTCACGCGTAGACTTTCTTCTCCTTTTGTCTACCCCAGCTGAGCTGTTTCGCTCGCGGCGGTAAATTCCACCTCCCAGGAACCCTTTTCAGCCCATAATGAATTGCCCATGGGGAAAAAATTGTTTTACTGGATAGATCTTCAAGTTATTTTATGCCGATTTGAAGAGAACGGTTTTCAGGGTTGATCGCAGAGTGCCCGGCGGGCATAGTTTTCCCTTCACCCCTGAGCTCTGTTGGCATTCATTTGAAAGTCACCCATAATGCATTGCAGCAAAAGTCGTTAGCGCCCTTTGCTCTGTCTGCTACCAGGTATACACTTTGTTCTATCTGCTTCCTTGGGCGAACGCAGCGGGAGGCGTATAGTCGCCCGCGGAGCGCAGTATTGTACATACTATCTACTGTACGCTGTATCAGGATCTGAGGAGGTAGGTGTATGTACTGTATACCAAGTTCCAAGTACCGGATATGTTTGCGGGATGCAGGACTCCCTCTTTGCTTCACTCTCATTAAAAAGGAGTACGTACGTATAATACGATACTTCGATGTAATTTGCTTGGAATCGAGATTGGCAAGGAGAAGAAGCAGCTTTGACGTGATATTCTCTTGGTTGAACCCCATGACACACGATCGATCGTCAACATAAAGCTTGATTGTTTCAACTGCTGCCGTAGCACCCACGTGTGCCTGGTGCGGGACACACAGCAAGCAACCAAGCTCGTGTTCTGGTCCCACAATGTTTATGTTTACACGTCATAAACGTCATGTTCAAAAGTTGCACAGGAGGCACAAGTGTGTTGCCAAGAAAAAAAGCATGGCAACCTCCCTACATAACGCCAATAAAAACCAACACGTGCTAACTCGTACAATACCCAACGACACTGTTTGCTCCAGAGCACAGCGCCTCTCTATTGTCCCCATCCCCCCGCCTCCTTACTGCTTTTCCTCATGTTGGGGCGTATTACCAAATATGCTTTTGTGCGCACTATTATAATTTTCATACTCACGCATGGCCCCAACACGGCAAAAAAAAAAACGCGTGCTGTAGAACGAGCGTCACCTATAAGGCCAAAGGATGGCAAAAGGCTGTCGACTGTTGCGATAGCAACAGGATTCCGCCCAGACCTCACGCTAGCAGTTGGGCCGGAAACGGTTTTCTCTGCAGCGGATGTAGTCTCATGTAAGTATCCACGCCGGTAAAGAGGCACGACTACATTATGCTACACGCACAACTCCCGCCCCCAGAAGAAAGCTTCCGTGCCGTGTCCTCCATGCGGGAAAGCTGGGCGAGAATAGGGCACGAAGTCAGGGAAAGAGGGCAAAGGTAAGACGATCGCTTGTACAGCGTCGAAAATTACAGGGCATACCAGATACAAGTGTAGGCATGTCTCTGGTACACGTCAAGGTGCTCAGATAGAATACCAACGACTCTCAACCTGAGCATCGCAGCGTCGACCCCATGCGGGCTACTCACCCGATCCATGATGCCGCGTGTTTCCACCTCCTTCTCGTCGAGTCTTTCCCTCAGATTCTTGCCCGCTTTCCGTAGAGTGTCCAACTCCGCCTCCTTGTCTTGCATTCTGTCTCGAATATCTCGTAGTTCCTTATCCTGGACACAACGAAAGGCGCAAAACAAGCTTACGCCC
Source organism: Nereocystis luetkeana (assembly GCA_031213475.1). Taxonomy (NCBI): domain Eukaryota; class Phaeophyceae; order Laminariales; family Laminariaceae; genus Nereocystis; species Nereocystis luetkeana. The sequence goes on along the minus strand of JARUPZ010000013.1, from coordinate 6,277,108 downwards.
AAAGTTGCCCAAAACTGAAGGACGCCAGACAATACCACGAGCCACGTGCAAATAAAAAAGTAGGAAGCACATCATCTTACAGTAGTACGAGACACCTCGTGCGTGTGCCACTGACCTTCATCCCCACTGCCTGCCTCAGCTCCCCAACCTCGTCCTTACTCGCGAACTGTTCACTGGCAATTCCGCTCCCCTGCCAGTCAGTGGTCGTGGCACCTCCTACTCCACCAAGAGTCGCAGTCAACGGCGCCTCCGCGCCTAGTGTGCGGTCAAGTACCCCAGCCGCATTCGCCTGCTTAGCCTCAAACTCCTTCGCGATCGTCGTCCGTTTCATCTGAGGATAGCACATGTGTAAGAAAATGGGCAGCCCCAGCTATTATCCCATGTTGGTGAAGGGGCCGATCTGTTATGCTCCTACTTTATCATCGAAAATTATAAATTGTGAAATTCTCATGACAGATCAACGTAACATTTGCGTTGGAACCCCACATGCCATGGAACAACCAGGCAACGCTCCTACAAAACAGACATAACATGGAAAATCTAGTACAACACGCAGTATGCTGCAAGAACAAGGACTGACCGTGTATCTGCAAAAGCGGCTACGGTAGCACCAGGGGGCATCTGTTCCCTGTCCACAAGCCTTACAACCAAGGCAGAGCGGTGTTCAGTCAGTGGAACGACTGCTCTGTCGATCGAAAAATATACAAGTGGTGATCAAGGGCTTTCTCCGTATAATTCTTAAGGGTAGTACCAGTATTGATTAAGGGCCTCCCGGTAAATATCGACAAAGCATTTCCTCCGTACAGTATAATACCCGCGGGAAAGCCATGATGCTACACGGGGGGTTACCGTCGTACTGCGTAACGGCGAGTCCACCGTGCACCGTTCAAGATCGTATCGTGAAACCTTGTTCGACTCGACTAACTATTAATACTGTGATGGTGGAAAAGAGTTCATGTGCTGTATAGATCGTGTTCGTGATCTGCTGAAGGCTACCGCGAAACCGCGTTGCCGGTATCAATGTACCGTGGAAGTGAGTTAATGTACAAAAGCGACGTACCTGGTACAGTATCTTCCCCGCACATCGCTTACAATCCGGTTACACCTAATAATAGTATTTCAACCTTTTGCGCCGAACGAAATATCGAAACTTCAGTCCCGGAACTCGAATCCGCCCGAGCGACCCTGTCCACTTTTGATTAAGTTACGTCGCAAAAAAATCGTGTATAAATAACGTATCTGCGTGCTGTAGGGAGGGCCAACGTTCATTTGTCGTTTCGGATCAACACACATTGTCACTACATATTTGCGCTAAAGGCTATTGTGACAAACGTGTGCTGCCAGGTGTTCGCAAAAAACCCTTGTGCTCTGCGTACCGACAAAACCCTTGGGAACAATGGCAAGCACACGCAAGCACACCTTTCTTAAATCCTTCTCCGTCTCGTCGACCCTCTTGAGAACGTTAAGCAGTATGTCCTCATTTGTTTTCTGGTCGACATTGAGGTTCTCCACGCGCTCCTCCAGGTCATCGAGGTCGGCAATGATCTGCTCCAACGCCATCTCGTACGCCACTGCAGTACCGGACAGCGCGGGACAAATGTATCAAATGATAGCGACGCATTCGCCCACACACGGTACACATTTACTTCCAGCTTAGCGCGTGGGCACAAAACGCGAATCCTACCTCTTTGAACTAAATCATGTATTGGTACTCAGTTGGACAAACATTAATTTTATACGGCAGGCACAGCACCCGAGCAGAAAAGCTGAGTCTTTTCAATAGCGTGGAGCTACGTCAAACAAACGATGACAACCTACACCCAGACTACTTGTCTCGCCCAAAAACATCACCGACCTTCCTCGTTGCTGACTTCCTCCATTTCGTCGCGTTCGCTTCCTTTAGTAGAGGATTCCCCGGCCACCGACCCCTGAGGCGAGCGTTTAACGCGGCTAGCCGCCACAGGTGCAACGGACGCATTTGTCGCCGCCAAGTTCGCGGATCGACGCCTGCTAGTCGGGGAGGCCTCGCCCCCAGTCTTGCCATCGCCAATGCTCACCACGCCGTCTGACATCATGATGTTGATAGCTGTCGAGTGGTAAAAGGCGAAATGTCGGTGTTCATTCACCTTGACTTCAACATTCTGCATGAGACCCAAAACAAGTAGGAAGGTGAAAGGGAAACCCCCTCGCGCTAAAACCTCAATCGCCGACACCGACACAACAACTTTTCCCGGGAGCCCCCCCATCCAGCTCCTACCAGTTCGCGCTCCCCTCCGCCGAGAGCAATAAAAGAGAGCGACGCACGGAACAACCGAGCTATAACACAACAACAAAAAGTGTTCAGGTTTGCCCCGTGAGGCCATCAAAGCCAACACACAAACCCTGAATAACACCCCGTCGCACTTACTTGATTTTTTCCTGGCGCGCTGCTTCTCGGCAAGGCTGACGTCTGGAGAACCCTGCCCCCCAACAGCCCCCAAGGCTACATCCGGCGCATTCGCTGGTGAGCCCCCCCTCACGCTGGGACCTCCGCCCGCCCCAGAAGCTCTTCGGTCGGTTGCCGCTTGCCCTCCTGCTCCCGGCAACCTCCGATCGGTCACACTCTTCCGTTCGGGAGACTGTCGCTGATTGGCGCCCCCCCCGGGATTAAGAAGGAACGAGCTCTTTCGGGGGGCGGGTGCCTCGGACTTAACAGGCGTTTTCCCTTGGCCTGGCAGCGTCACCTCCGGGTGCTCACTCAACTCGCCGTCTGCGCCGACCTGTAACGCCGTGACACCTCGTCCTGCTGTTGTCATGCCGCCGTTCGTCGCCGTAGAGGTACCGTTTCCCTCCCCACCAGCAGCCTTGCCGGCAGTAGCCGGAGGGGCCTTGGCAGCGGTCGACGATGCCTTCGAGGCGGCCGCCGCCCCGGGGATCGTCATGGAAGACGTGCTACTGCTCGCCACATTCTTGGCTACGGACATCGCCGCCCCCATCAGAGTGCCGTCAGACTCGGGGTGATACGATCCATCGAGCCCTGGGGCAAGCACGCGGAACAAGGGAGGGGGTCACAATCAAGACGCCGGATCTTACAGTTCTCAACATGGGGGGTAGGGGCCAGTTACAGTCGCCCTATACGCAGTCTTGCGTAGCAGCTATAGAGGAGTATTATTTGGGATCATAATCCGCATGGGGGTGTGGTGCGTACCATGGAGAGGCTACTGAATTGTACCAGGTGTGCTTTTCCAACGGGTTCGGGTTGCTCAGTCGTGTTGTAACGGCACAAAAAACAAAAAAGAAAAAGCGTAGCTATAGCTTAAGCTAAAAGGCCATTATCCTTTGCAATACAAATGGTGGTTGCCTAGTTTCCACCTTCGTCGTCATCCTCAGGCATCTTGCTCTTGAGAAGCTTTATGATGTCGTCGCTTTTCCCCCGGTTCTTCTGTGAGGCACTCTGCCCCACGAGGTGCAGGGGAAGCTTCCCCTTGTTGTCGATGACCATCACCTCTGCCCCCCACTCCAGAAGCAAGCGAACCTTCGGCAAGACATAAGCATAATGTTCAATAGCAAGCCAACTGGTCGATCATGCTCGTTACCATGTCCTTGCAAATTAATGGTGGATGGGATGAAGGATGAAATTCTGAGAGCTACCTGCGATTCGCTACGCCTAGCATTCAACAGCGACAAAACGCGATACTGTAGCAGCAACAGGGCCATGAAGGCATCAAGAGGTAACTGGTACAGAATACCTGGTGGCATGTACCTGGTATACCTAAAGATTTTTACTTTACTGTATTGTACTGCAATACATAAAGTAGCGCTATTCGATGCGTGCTCGCCACCGTTAGTAACAAAAAGGTATCATGTTGCCGGGGGAAGATCATCAGAACGCCCGATATGCTAATCCACTTACCGAGTTGATGTGAGACTTGAGGCAGGCGTAGTGCAGCGGTGTTCGGTTGATATGATCCACGCTCCCCACCCCCGCTTGCTTGAGGATAAGGAAGCGCGCGACCTCCACTTTGTTGTAGTGGCACGCCTGTGTCACGGACAATCAGATGAGGAACGCAGCAAAAACTATCATTTACCACACAATAGTGAACAATTACCACTCACGACAGCACCTGTATATCACCAGTATGTAGCACGCCGAAAGAGTCGATCTGGCGAAGACGGCTGTTAGGTATTCACTGTATATACGCCAGGAAAGCACACCTACATTGGAATAAAAAACATCGGCAGGAGCAAGGATCGCCACGCCAACACCCGTCCACACCACAACCAGTTTAGGGACTACGTGCCGGCCTGGGGAAATCGGGCTCTATCTCACACGCAGGTTGCCAGGGTCGCACTTACCAAGTGCAACGGAGTCATACTCTTGACGTTCCGGACATCTATGGTAGCCCCCGCTCCCGCCAGCACCTTCGCCAGTCCCACGAATCCCTTCTTCGCTGCGTAATGAAGTGGGGTGCCGTCCTGCTCGTCGCTCTCGTCCAGCGGCACCTGCATACAATTATATTTTTGCCGCGCCATGGCATTTGAGAACACCTTACATCAAGGAGAGCGGGCTGCAACCATGCTCGACATGGGCTGGTTGCGGCCTAGAACACGGCGCAAACGACGTAAAAAAACGTTCATCTTGTGTAATCGTACTGGCTTCCATACAACGAGCAAACCGGCGCGACGCAACACTGCCACCAGAAACGCGCACAGGCGGCTTAAAAAGAACACCCACCTTGTGCTCCAAAAGCAACTTGACAATTTCAGTGTGACCTCCCCAGGTTGCCCAATGCATCGCGGTTGCATGTTGGTGGCTAAACGTATTCGGCCTGCAGAACGTACGCGAAGAGGACAGAGCTCAGCATATGTATCATGACCGCGCTTAATCATGGGATGCTGCCCGCCACAGTCAGCCTTTCTTTCAACTATTGCATGCAGTAGAAGTACTCTGTTTTGCGAGCTCCTCGTCCGCCCAAAAAGTGTTCCTCCTATCATAGTCGTCGTCTATACAGCCCGCCCTACTATTCATAAAGAAACCGAGGGATCGAGCTCCGTTCGAATCACACCAGGGCAAGCCCCACCGAGAAGCCATTCGGACCACGATGTGAGCACCTTTTCAACAGAAGCAAGCATATCTATCAGCGAGAGCAGATGTTTCCATCCAGCCGCAACACAGGGCATACAAACCCAGGCTGCTCATAATTGATAGCTCACAGCTCAAACCAGTCTCACTTGGCTCCCTCGTCAAGCAGTCTCTTGACGATCTCCACATGCCCCCCCCAGCACGCCCACATCAGAGGGCTGCAATGCTCTCGATCTGGTTTGTTCACATCGCCTCCCTTCCCGATGTAATCTTGCACCTAACGAGCGAAGTATGAGCAGAGCGTAAGTAAGGGCTGTCAGCTAGGGCTGTGAAGAGGCTTGGAAGACTAATGCGAATGTAAAATCTCACAGAAAAATCTCGGCCATGGACATTGAGGATCAACAAACGCAGGTATATGCCATGTACCTGGTACTCAACTACAGGTAGGTGCTTCGCAAAATACCAATGAGAGTCGAATGTAGTGGGTGGGCATTGGAGGGGGAGGCACCACGCGAGAAAAAACAGATGGTGCGCGCCGCACAGCTTTACACTTGCCTTGACGGCATGTGGTGCTACATACTACCAGGTATGCTGCAACACAGTGATGCATCTGAGAGCATAATCAGCGCAAGATCGTTTCGCTTAAATGGGCGTTGATATACACAGCGTGGCGTATGATAAACACGGAACCCCACACACAGAAGGAAATGCCGAAGGGTCCGTTGTAGGAGCCGAACCATCAATCACGAAGGGGTCGTACACGGGGTGCACACCGCGATGCGAATGTCGTGGGGTACAATTGGAGACACTACGGCCGTTACTATCTGGTACCTGGTATGTGGTATCATATCCGTAGACTATAGTGTCACACCACTACCGTAGTTGTCAGGCGGAAAGGAACTGACGCTTATCAGTACCAACCGCACGTCAGCCCTCAACACTAACGTCCTGCGGGTCACGACTATTCTTTGCGTTGCGAAGGTGATTGCAAATGTGACTATTATTATTAATACCAACAGCTAAAACAGAGGGACCAAGGGCGATATTTGAGACGCAATATATTGCACTTGTCTGCATGGCATATGTTGAAGGACAATCTGTGCGTCGGGCAGGCGCGGTGGCAAAAGGCTCGCCCCTTCTCGCGGGTCGAACGCGCTCTTCATTATCTACCGCTTTTGATGAAACCAGCCCAATACTTTCATCATTTCAGCGCGACGACCGTATGCCCTAAGAAAGAAGAAAGAATCGAGGCTCAAGTAGTCCTATTAATAGCGCAAACAAGGATTGACAATTATACTAATAAGATTAGTATGTAGGGACCAAACCAAGACAAACGTACAGGCCACACTTGACAAAACAAAACGGACCCACGGGGGGGTAACCCAAAACGGACCCACAGGGGGGTAACCCAGTGTCTCGCCCTCGGACCCAGTTAAAATAGCACTGGGCACGAAAGTAACAAAATGATAGCTGTGCCACGTACACAAGAACGCACCGCAACAGCGCAGGGTACGGCAAACCGCCAATACTTGTGTGCCTTGCACGATTGTTGACAGCTCAGTGCGAAAATACCGCGAAACAACAAATAACGTTCTTGGCAGATACAAACGGCCGTGGGTGTTTCCCATCCGTACAATACATTACAATTAATACAGTAGTAGTAACCACTGCAACACCAAAAATCTATCGAAAGGACTTCCAAAATGACCAAAGACACGTGAATCAAAGCCTGGACGCTCGCTGCCAGAGCCGGCCTCATCAGCACGCCAGCACACACTTCACTCTGAAACAGAACGTTCGGCTGGGGGGAAAGAAAAATAAGTCGCCGGCCGTATGAATGTGTCGATCAAATCTACGAGTAGTGTCAAGGCACCAAAGAAGCCGTTTATTCGCCATTGGAGTCATATCGCGCATCAAGTTCGACCACTACAGCTGTTCACACCACCACAGCTGTTTTGCAACGTCTGGTGAGCTCTCTCATCCCACCCATGGCTGACGTTTCACGCAACTCTTCCATAAACACGGAGTAAGTGCTTAATACTGCTCATATGGAATGTCATTCCTGCCCATCACATATTTAGTACCAGGTACAAGGTAACAGGTATGATACCTATTCATAGGACTGGTCGCGATGCCGAACATGGAAACGCACTACTAATACCAGGTATTAATAACATGCAAACACGAACGTCCCCTCCGCTATGATACACATGCGTTGATCAAGCGTCCCGACATATTTTTCGGCAAAGCTGCAAGAGATCATGACGGTTCATTAGGTTCAGAGAAACGATGATGGCGACCAACAGTCAGTCAGCCAGCCACTACGAGAACACAGGCCCAGACTGCTGTAATAACACTGCTGGGTTTTGTTTCAAGTGCTAGAGCGCAGACCCAGCAGCCACGCCACCAGGAAAGACGGCAACCTTGGCACCGCCAACCGCACACACGGGCGGACGAGTGTCTGACGTCTATGATACAGGATACAGAACACAGCATAGTCTATAGCGGCCACAGATTAGTATTAATATTATTAATAACAGCAGCAGTATCGGTTATTCGCCGTTGGCGGTAACGGAAAGTAGACGGGAGCTCGGACTGGCGTTTGATCATATTGCAAAAGCTTGTACTTGTACGTGCTCATGCATTCACTTACAATTTCAGAATTCCAGAGTTTCGACAAATTGCTGACGTGATGAATACGTACCAGGTACCAGGGTATATCTTAATATTCAGTTGGGCTATTAATATTAAATCCATGTTACATACCAGGTATTACGGTATTAATGTACATACCTGGTATTAGAAATATGGATTCTTGGAACTTGGCACACCTGTCTCCTGTCTCGGTGTACCCGAACAAAAGAAAATAGTAAGATGTCGTATTATACAAGATACATATTTCGTGAAATTAAAAAACAACAGCTGTGAGATCGAGGGTTTGGTCGAAACTCATATTTGCAAGCTGTGTGTGATCTTTGCAAGCTGTGCGTGATTCTTCGATCGCGTGTACTGCGGGTTTTGGACCATCTGCTACATATTTTATACCAGTGCGTGCTTACTAAATACATATAATATCACTATTAATAGGTGAACCCGGGACACCCCTCTCTTACACCGTAGCCCCCACCACCGGACATACACCGTATATATGTATGTAAATAACTGCTGTATATATACACCTGGTACATGACAACCAGTACATCGGTACATGCTCTCATTTATTGCCCCGCGTTGACGAAAAGAGACAAGAAACGAAAGAACACAACTTTCCCCGCGACGGAGGAAATTTCCGAACTTCGTCGACTTGTTGGACGCACGGTCAGCCGCAACTACTCGGAATTTCGGAATTTCGAGGGTTTCTTTGACTTGAAAGGTGGCAGGGCTGCTAACGACATAATGTGAGCACACACATCGACGAACCGGCTCAAGGCAAGCCGTCAATTTTATCATTCTACAGGATGAGTATACCAGTATGTTCACGTTTATGTGTCGGTGCCTGCCACCTGCCACCTGGCACGGCAACGCCAGGGGGGGAGGGCGCCTGCCCCCAACGCCAGGGGGTGGCCGCCCCCAACCGAAAGAGCAAGGTTTGGCTTCTTGAACTGCCAATTCTGCGTATTTTTGAACGGCGATATTATGACTTCGTTGCGAGAGCCGAAGGTGCTGCTTTTAATACTACAGCAGTAGTACTGCTGTGTACGTGCTCGTAGTGCTGGCAGGCAGGCACAACAGCAGTTTGTTGAGGACGCAGAATTTCGTTCCTCTAGGGTCGGTGGAAAAGCCGATCATGTTGTGATCCTGCACCGTGCGCTTGGACGGGCGGAGGAAAACCAAGCTTATATTTTTACTTTTAATACCAGGTATTAATATTAATACGCTTAAAATTACTTAGGCTATATATGATACCATATGATGTTTACATGCCCGCGGAAGGCGCGATTGGCAAACAAAGGCCACTTGGCGCGCTCGCCCGCGGCATTCCTTCCGATTTATGATGAACACGAGTGTATGATACCTGACCACCTGACCACCAGACCAGGAAGGAGTGAGTACGAGTACTCGTAAAGGTGTTGGGTATACTTCTGTAGCTAAATGGGTACGTGCTTGGTGTTTTGAATTCAAATACCTGGAAAGATTATACTTGACCCTTTTAGGACCGCAGTCCCGTGTTGGGGACAAACTACATAGAACTTGACTGTCTTGTCCCCAAAACGGGACTGCAGTTCTAATAGGGTTAAGTGCGCAAGTTCCGCGGCAGATCTCCTGCGGAATACTTTTTTTGATCGCTCCCACACTTGTAAGCCGGTCGCCCCGGTGGTTCAAGTGGTTAACCTCGAATTCTACTTGTTTGAGTCCTGGGTTCGAGCCCCAGGAGGGTCGGACTTTGACTTTATTTGCAAAAATAAAAAAAGGGATTCAATTGTTGAGAGCGCCTTGCAGCGTGGGTAGGCACAATTCGATGCGAGTCGACGAGGGAAGAAAAGGCTGAAATCTTCTCGCGATAAAAATGAAGGCACGTACCGTAGCGGGAAGGGGGGAGAAGAGCCTGCTACGTGTCCCCGGATCTAAGTTACGAGTCGGAAGGAGAGAGAGAAGAAGATGTGCGAAGATAATGAATGGGATGAGAAAAAAAAAAAAAAAAAAAAAAAAAAAAAAAAAAAAACACTGCCGTCACCACACAACACACTGCAGTCACCGTACGATTTGTCGATTTGTCCCTCGGAGATCTGTGATTCGTGATTCATCGATCGAGAGTTTTTGAGTTTCAACTTTACTACACTTTACGCACCCATCGAAGGTTAGACTTCGAGGGACTTCTTCTCACTGACGCTTGTGGCGAACGGAGGTGTAGTGCTACTATTATACTGCTGTGCTACCAGGTAACACGTAATTTACATAATATTCTACACTATTAATAGTAGTAGAATCACGTGCCAGACTTATCACCTGGTACCTAACACCAGATGCAGTATTTCAAATGCGTACCAGGTAAGAGATGACAGGTCAGGTGCTCATTTCCGGAGCATAAAAGCGGCTAGCCTTAGGCACGGCCGACCGACCACCCGGTTTTCCTCTCCAAACCCACACAAGACTCAAGACCACGAGACAGACAGAGGAGAGCAACGGCACCATCCGGAAACTTGGCGACTCGAAACAAATCAGGCACACACAAAGCACAACAGAAAGAAACTACGGACTACGTACTGCTGTACGAGTGTTGCGGCAGTTTGCCAAATCACTCGTGGCAAGAAGACCAGACGGATAGGATAGTACACGTACCTAAAAACGGCGAGCAGGTACTGCTGTAGTGCGCGCAGTTGGCCGCCGTTGTGCATGCATTCATGTGTGTCATGTAAGGTGTTCCACGTAGAGGTTCGCTTCCATCCGCACCGCTGCGTACGAGATGCCCGGTCTCATTTATTCATAATGGGATTCGCGACGTGTGGGTTAGCGAAGTCACGCACGCTTCGCGACGAGTGTCACGCTGGTTATCAACCTCAACTTTTTCAGTAGCTACAGAGTACCTGTAGTTCTTGGGCACACAAACCTTCGGGTACTCATAAAGGTATTGTAAGTACTACCACCCTGGTACAATATAAATATTAACAGTAGTACTTCGAGCTTCGCTTGAACTCGTGGTCATGTACGAGCACCACTATCAAGAAGAGCAGTGAGGACGTCGTTGCTGTTTCGTGACCAGCAAGCAAGGCCTGGGCCCTGGGCACCTCCTACAGTGCACTATTGCTGTAGCGTGCGAAGAGCAGCATGGTACGTGTTGTTGCTTCTGCTGATTGTTGCATTGCTATGTACGCACACCTACCTGCAACGATCTGTCATGTGCTCGGATTGAAAGAGTGTATCATCAAGGCTTCCTTACTTTGGATGATCGTACCGGTATCATTTTATAGCATACAAAATGAGTCAAGGATTGATCTTACCAACTCACTGCCCATGAATGACCAAACTACAGCAGAGTAGTGTCATAAGGTTCATACAGCATCAGAACGAGCCCTTTTCCAAAAAATGTCGCGTGGTGCGTGGGTGAAGGGTGGAGGTATGTGAGGTGCGTGCATGTGCTGCAGCACCTCGAGCCATGTCAGTCACGCCTGCCCTCGGAGAGGAGATTTACGAAACTCGCCGTCGCGTATGTTTCGCTGTTCTTGAAACAACCCAATAAAGCCGGGAATCTGAGCGGACCCGGCAAGAGCCTGAGCAGGCCCGGAGGATCCACGTCTGTAGCTCTAGTACCTGAAAGGTTTGTCGTAACGACGTTGCTGGGGAAGCTATACCATTACTCAAAGGTTGACAGCACGACACAGCACGATACGGGGCTCTAACAGGGAAGAGATCGTGCCTTGGACGGTGCGATAGACGCACCTTTCTTTCCTCGTACGTTCTGGTATGATTTTGGGGTTCTACCCTTTCAGAATTGAAAGCAAAGTAGAGAGTACCACATCCCAACAGCAGGGTGGCTGACCCAGAGCAAGGACTAGCGCACTGTCCTTACTGCATTCCAATAGGAAAGGTACGTCTCACCTTCTGCAATTTCCCTGCCCGTGCCGCGGCATGAATGCCTGTGACTATATACGAGGCCATTCCCCCCCGCTCCGGCTTAACTCAGCCAAGACTAGCTGCTGTAGCCACCACCACCGCCGCCGCCGTCGCCGCCGCCGCCGCCAGCACGTCTGTTTCGCTCGCTCCTAGCCAAGTACGGACCAAGATGGTGCCCAACCTCTTGCCGCCGCTAGCGGCGCGAGTTGTAAGCCTTGGTGGAAGCCTTATTTCGCTTCCTTCTCTGATGTTGTTTCGTGATTTTCGTGTCTAAAAAAGTACGGGGCCATTAAAATGACCTCCCCTGTAATCTAAGCACTCTATGTACGCCTCTCATCTCAGTGAAACCCACGTTTTGGTAAGCTTGTAAGCTTTCGCCTTTCGCTGCGATGCGGCGATTTCGTACACCCCAACATACCGGCCGATTGTGGAACTGATCATCTCATGAAGCGCCTTCCCGACACCATACTGTTCACGGCCTCATTTACGCTGTTATCAGCTCGGGGTAGAGTATGGACGGGTGGCCTACCCCCGAAAGGCCCATCAGGGACAACAGGGACACGCACCCCTGGATTTTGTCCCGCCATCGGGTCGGGACTGTCGCGTCGCTGTGCTATTGATGAAGAAGGAAAATGGAACGGTGAGCTGACCAAGCTTGAGGCTCCTTCGATGGTACCATTGTCCGCATGAATTTACACTTGTTGACGCTGGTGCCCAAAGCTTTCGAAATGGCATTGCGTGGTTCTTGAATAATGGACTACCTGCGGCTGTCACCACGGACAGCATTTTTTATCTCCAAATATAGTCATACCTCGCAAGATCAATCAATTATTGCTGACTGTACTTCTTCTGTACGTTCTACCGGGGATGATACATCCTACGAGTAAAAGGTGGCAAACTAGGTCCACGCCGGTGGATGCCTTGGGCCGAGAAAGCGCTGCCTGGGTACGGCGGACCAACATCGCGTCCAACAGTTCGGCCAGTCGCCACTGTGTCCATGGTGCGAAAGGGAGCTGCTCCAGCTCAAATATGGTCGGTGAGTGTCAAGCGTAAGCCAAACGACGTACCAGGTTAATACCAGGTATTCGTACTGGTATGATTTTATGCAGGTACGACGTACGCGTTCTCCGTACTCGTACTCGTACAAGTAGCAGTATACCTGGTACCAGGTACTGGCTGACACTGACTGCTGGAGTAAAGCTACGGAACCCCTTGGTGTTTGGAGTTGAGACCGCGCTGTGGTCCACTGCAGCAAAAAAGACGGGGAAGTGGTACCGGGGGATCCTTGAAGCAGCCGAACGGTTCATGGTGAGGTGGCACGAGGCTGAGGCTGAGCTGAGTAGGCAGCGCCGTGCATCCGTCGTGGGTGTTGCCCAAGGGGATGGGTGGGGGGGGGGGGGGGGTCAGGAGGAGTGGCAGTAAACCCGACCAAGGGAATGCGGAGAGGGGGGTGAACAGGAGGAGTAGAAGGGAAACTGCGGTGGACGAAAGTAGGAAGGAGATGGCAGACAGGGTAGCAAGGCACCAGGCCGACTATTAATAGGAAGTAGAACATGACTATACTACTATTAATAGTGCCACCAACTGGTGCAGCTGGTTCAAACGTGGTCTTCCTTTGTCTTGTCTCCTTTTCGTTTCGTTCCGTTTTTTGTTTCTTGCGCTGATTCCCCGTGATTGACATTTTATTTATTTCTCTTCCTTTTTTCGATTGACAAGCCGTATTGAAGGAGTCGTGTGGTGTGGGTGAATGACGAGCCTGCTCTGCTTGTTTCGTATTGTCTGACGCCAAGGGGCTGGGCACAGTTGACGAACGCAGGACGGAGAAGGCAGTCAGGGTAGCAAGGTATCAGGCGAACTAGCAGGGAGAAGCTGGCTATGCCACTCGTACCACAAACTGCTGCCGCTACCTGGAGGGTGCTTTGTGCTTTGGTTTGCCTGTTTTTTTCCCCTTGTTATTTTTCCCTTGGTTCTTTGTCCTACTCTGTTTACAAGTGTTTGCCACATCGCCTCCGGAGGGGGGGCACGGCAGTTTGTTTCTTCTGTTTTTTATTTCATTTTATTTCATTTTTTCTCTTTCAGTTTGTCTCCTTAGTTTTTGTTTTTTTTCTTTATTTCCTTTCGTTTGTGTATTACATAGAATGTGTATGCCGTGCCTGTCGTATCCAGTATGATGACATGGCATTGCATTGCCCACTGCTGTGCTTACTGCATGCCTGGTTCGTGGCAAGGTAGTATCTCTGTGGCGTAGCTTTGTGGCCACATAACTTGTATCTCTTCTAACAGGTAGGATTGAAGAATCGGCACGGACACTGGTTGTGCTGGATATCGACGGTAGAAAGAACGGTTTAATGTGAAGAACACACACAACGGAACTTCATGTAACGGTCCATGCAGGTTGGTTGCAAGCACGTGGCGATAATATCATTATGTCATCATCGTTTATACATCTTGAGGTGAAGGTAGACACAAATGTTTTATATCGGCAACCTCAGGGGCTGTTTCAGACAGCTGGCGCTTCCTTTGCTGGGCGGTGGGCGCGCGTTGCCACAACAATACAACAATATCGCAACGTACCAGGTATCCATTTTTTCATATTCATACTATTAATAATACCTGGTAGTGCTGTACAGCAGCAGTAGTGGCAAGAACGTAGCGATCACGCGCCTCCTGTACTTACGAGAGGTGCATATTCATACTCGAGTATTTATTCTGGTATTGCAATAGGACTCAACTCTGACCATCAAGTATTATTCAAGCGTTACGTACTACCACGTACGTATTACCTGGTAGAGTCAGATGTCAGATCATAGTGGGTCGTCACGAAAGCTTGGATGCACCTCTATAGAGACAGCAGGTGACTTCTCCGTTGTTCAAAGTCTGCTGAAAAACCTCAACCTTGAGCAACATCGATGTACTACTAATACTCCAACTGTGCCTGCCTCGTCATCTCGCAGATCGCGGGACTCAAGACAGCCGGAGCTAAGATATGGGGACCTCTGACGAAGGTCGTAACGCCTCAGAAGCTCTTCCTTTTCGTGCTGTTCCAGGTGTGTCTTGAGCCCTTGCTACCCTGAGCCTAGTCTAGTATTAATACCAGGTAGCTTCTTTCGTTCTTTACCACAACGCAAAGCATGTTTGTGCCCTCTTAGATGCAGCGATTGGAGTGAGCTGCGGGTTTGGGTGTTGGAGGCAAACTCTGTCTTTCAAGGCGACACTGACAATTTTCATGTGAAAATCAGTTTTGTTTCCTTGCAAGGGACCTTCTGTGGTTTGGTGCGGCAGCAGTATTTTACCCCACTACTGTTCTCCTGGGGAGGAAGCTTTAGTAGCCACACTACCGAGATCGGGACTCAACTGAAGGGCAGGCAGGCATGGGCGTGAGGGCTGCTTGGCAGAAGTTTGCGGCTGCAGGTTTAGTTCTCAGATGTTTCACTGTTTTCTTAGGTACAGAGCACTGACACGTGTCCCTCACGCCTTGGCCCTGCGTGTCTCTCCATGCTGAACGCCCCCGCTCGCAGGTTGTGTACACACGCTTGTTGCGTCTGTTGTACAAGCTGCAGGTGCAGATGTGGCGACTCATTCGGAAGCACGACCCGCAGCCCTACGAGGAGTCGGTTCTAGGGTTTCTAGAGCCACGACTGAGGATGCTCAGTCGGGTGAGTCTGATGAAGCCTTCCGACTTTTACCCTATGTGTTCTGATGCCGGTGCAGCAGCATAATAGCTACTATGGACGAAGTGTCCGCTCTTTTTTGTTTCGGACTGCACTTTAATTGCGTATTTGCCCATCTCTACGCTCGCCACTATTATTTACCAGGTACCTGGTATAGGTTTACAGCTACACAACATTACCATAAATAGCACCAGTTCCAATGCATTACTCCGCAGGACGGATGTTTTTCTTGTAAAACGCAGCTGCTGAATGTGTGCTTACTATGTTCTCTCTACCGAACCGCACTCCTGGCATTTTTGTCATTTCTCCGCCAAGCCATTCTTGCATGGTACCTGGTTTATTTGTCGCGGGTTATTGCCCCCATTGGTCGCCGACTCGCTTAAACCCACGCCGATCGATCAGGTGTTGGTAATAGCGCACTTCTTGAACAGTGCCGTCAGAGTTGTCATCGCCAGCGGATGGAACGCCAACCCGAAGCTTGCAAAGGTGAGCGGAAAGAAAGACACACAGAGACTGCGTATAACCGTAAAACGCGACTGCCTGCACTGAGCTGTCCGCGCTTTGCTCTCCCGGCTAATAGTCAAATGCGTATATAAAATGGTGTAATTATTGCTTGACATGTTCATGTTGCAATTTGCCTGCTGCATGGTTGCTGCACGTTTTTTTCAATCGGGGCACGTGTGTGAATGTGTGAATACTACATCCGGTACGGTCCACAATTTGTTACGTATTGCAGTATTTACCAGCATGCGTGGGACGATGAAGCGGATTCCATTGTACTCGATACTGCGCATTTCGCGGTCTCTCCCAGGAAACAAATCGCGTTTTGTCGACTTCTACTCTCATGTGTGGAGGTTTCAAGTGATGAAACAATACATCAGCCGCGACATACTGTCAGCTAATCAGAGGTTTTGCAGCCGCTCGTCCGCAATAAGTTGTGTTCGCATCCCTCGAGAACGCCTGTTATGGTGCTCGCAAAGAGTCCTTCGGTACGTCGCGCTTTTTTTAACCCCGTGACCAGATCATTTTGATTCACCCTGCAAAACCTGAATCGGTACTGCTCGCAGGTGCTTTCCGACGTGGTGTACTGCTGGTATGCGGGGTACTTCGTGGACGAAGCCAAGCGTTTCTTTCTTCCCGTGTGGTGAGTGGTGTACAGCGGTACGCGCAACGTTTTTCAATTCCGCGAGTGTTACAGCGGAAGTACAGTTCCGCCTCTCTCCATGCCAAGCAAGGTTCTACGTTCGCGTGCCCTGGAGTGATCTCTGTCTCTCGTACCGTATCAACCCCCCCCGGCAGGATACCCTCACTCAAGGCGGACAAGCGCAAAGGTTTCATCTACAACCGATCCTTGTCGGTCCTGACATGGGCTATTTGCGTGCTCACTGTCTCGGAGGTGATCAGTGCCTATCTGCGGATACCCATAACCTCCACGCTGGCCTTCGGTGGTATCGGAGGTCTTGCCATTGGTTTGGCTGGCAAGGTCAGTCGGTGTGCGCGCCTGCCTGTCTGCCTCTCGCCCGTTGACCGTGGGCGACTTAGAGCTGTTCCTCACGAGAAGAACAAAATCTCTAGTCGTGATATCTATTAGAGCTGGTTCGTCTCAAGAGAAAAACGGAAAAGCTCTCCCCCACGAATGCCGGCAGCAGCATCTACTCGAACGGGACATATTTGGTATCATACATGAGCAGCGGAAGAGGGTGACATCACTTTTTTTTGTTTGAGATCCCAGGGCTGGCGCTAGTTGCAAAAATGTGTCCCGACCAACCACGCACCTTAAATTCGGTCGATAACAGGCAGGCGTCTCCACAGGAAGACACGGTTTATTTCTTTTCTTTTCTTTTCTGGACAGTCCGCTTCCAAATACTACAAGGCATGTCTGTACAATTTTTCGCGCAAAAAAAAACGAATACTTCGTATCTGACCTGCGTATGTTCAACTTTGAGCAATCCATACTGAAACTAAGTAAATTCGAGGCAACGTCTCTTGTTTGCACTTTTTCCGCACTAAACTCCAAATGTGCACGCCATTTTTAGACAGACCCTGAATTTTTGCACACGTATTATTCACCTCCTTTCCGAGGAATGACCTACGGGGAGTTTATGTTTTGTTTTGTTTTTCGGCGAAAATAATTGTCTCAAGGCGGTCCAAATTTGCCGTGGAAAAAACGAAAAAAGCAAGAAGAAAAAACGTTAGGTCAAGTGTTCGTAAGGACTCAGAAGACGTGTGCAAAATGTCACGGTCTGACTTGAAAAGCAAAAATTGGTGTGGAGTCTGGCAAGGGAATAAATTTCCGTCATTCAACCTCAACGAGCCTGTATATATTTTTTCAATCAATAACAGAAAGGATGTCAGGCCGGATATTATGCAATATTGTTTTTGTGATTGAAAACGGAAGGGAGTCGGATTTTTCACCGGCAACAAATCCCACCACATCGTCCATGTGCCATCTTATCGTGAATTTGGTTTTATTGAATGGAGGAATAACAACAAAAACAGAATTGAAGTGAGATTTTGAACTCCACGACACGAGCGAGTCATCCATGCCGGTTTGGACGATCAACCTTCACCACCAGCTCCAAGAAGGAAGCTAACAGAATGCGGAACCTCCTGGGAAGCTGCGTAAGGGATTCTCAAGTCACTGGACCAGCAAGTAGCTCTCGCTCTCACGGAGAAAGAGCTGCTTGCAGCGGTCGTAGTCAGAATAAAAACCCGTTAGATTGATTTGATTCCACTGTAGTCTGGTCCTAATCATCTTCGAAGTTGTTTTGCCTAGAGCACAACACACGCGATGGTGGCCAAGGCACTGATGCCCTCCTCTCCGTGGTGGCCGATGCACGAGTGCTGTGTCCCAGCTGTGTACAAGAGTGGCCAAGCACGTAGCGCCGTGACCCCTCATGAGCCCATTCTATGAGCCATACAATTGTATAATGCCTCCGAGGTCTCGTGCAAAAGCGTTTTCAATCGCTTTCTGAAACCTTATCGAGTGATTGAAAAAGGCTGCCAAAATAAAACGTTAAAATCTCGAAGTAACATTTTTTCCAATATACAAAGGACGCAGTTTTTATCAATTTTGATGATTATCACCCAAAATAATATTGTACGAGATCCGGCCTCACGATTCGTGAAAAGAAAACGTGGTTGTGTCAATAGTGTTTATTCAAAGGTGACACAACGCAAATTTACAAATGACATGAAATGCGTTTTGTCGGGATCGATCTTTTTTGCGTTCATTAGGAAACACCCTCACGAAGAAAAGTGGTCGCCGACAATTTGTTCTCTCTGAGGATCTACTGGTGTGTGTTTTGCTTTTCTACTCAGAAGGATATTGCATGCCGACGTTGAGTGCCGCGATGGAGTTGTCGGCCGGGGTAAAACACTCCAAAATACCGCCGGCACTTCGTGCCCGGATTATTGCATTTCTCGACCTCGCTGTGAAATCTTTTTCCTGTTCCTGCAAGAGATGGTGCTGAACCTACCCTTCATGTAATTCCCTGAAACGACGTTCTACAGGACGTGCTGTCGAATTTTTTCGGAGGATTGATGCTTCTCCTCGCGGAGCCGTTCATTCCAGGGGACATGGTGACTTTCCAACGGAATGGCGTGAGGTGGGGCAGTGTGTCTGGCTACCATCATCTGGGGGTCCTACTTGAGATGACCGCGGGTGCAGTAGCGTAGTTAGGATGCAAGGCTGTGCTTTTGGCAACCAATCCTGGTGTGATCTCTTGTCGCAGCGTATCGGTGGCGCTTTCACGGATATTTGTCATGAAAGCATTGCACACATTGGGCAGAGGACGATCTATTGCAGATCATAGATCATCTGCATCGTCTAGATCCCGGGGTGATGTGTTTTTCAAGAGCCGTACGATACAGATCTCATCCGGTAAACATGTTCGCATAAGCCTTACCACACAGATCCCGCCCGGCAAATGTGATGCAGATGATGCTACAACAGTAATTCATACCTGGTACAGATCAGGGATCTAGCTGCCCCTAAAGGTCTAGATCGTGAAAAATGTACTGTAGATATGGTCTGTCCTCCGATGTGTGCAAGCATGAAGCATACCAGGGTGTGTGAGAAGGGTAGGTACCTAAAGAGTAAAGCGGCACTGCTGTAAGGTGTAAAGGGGGCGCCAACCCTGCCTCGTGATACGCCCTGCGCGGCCGCAGATGTGAAGGACGTGTGGAGCGTGTCGGCTGGTACCAGACAAGGATGCGGGGAAGAGATACACGTCCAACCTATGTGCCGAACGGGATGTTTGCTGATACCATGGTGACCAACATGGATCGGATCACGCACCGAAAATTCGAATCGAACTGCCAAATCAGGTGAGAAGCGCAATCTCTACTCTGCATACACGGCCTATACTCGTGTGCGTTGCGGCCAGTCGACTTTCATAAGATTAGGTTTGTTGTCTTGGGGATGCACCATCGATATTGTAGCAGCGCTCTAAGCTACCAACCCTTGCACCCCGCTGCTCTGCTCTGAACCACTCTTGTTGCTCTGATTAGATATGCCGATTCGCACAAGGTGGTTGAGATTCTTCAGGCGATCAAGGCAGCCCTCAAGGACGTGCCGAACGTGGACTTGCTTAGCCCCTTCCGCGTGCATTTGACCGACTTCGCGGATACAGGGTTGAAGATAACAATAGTGTGCTACTTCGCGACCAAGTCCTTCGACGAGTTTTTGTATCTGCAGCAGTTAGCACTTTTAGAGGTGACCCGGGTTGTGCAAAGTGCAGGTGCCACGATGACGAGCGTGTTGCATGTCGATACGAGCGACCCGACTCCGATAGCAATTAGCAAGCTGCAAGAGGTTTTGTCGCCGCCGGCAGTGATGACCGTGGCACGTGATCGTGACGGTTCAGGCGCGGTGTTTGAGGAACAGGACGTTGCGAGAATGAGTCCGTTAAACGGGGGCACCGACGATTCGAGTCGTGCAGCTGCCGCGAACGGGTCTTCTGGACCTAGACCTGGCTCGGTGTAAATAGATTTGGTGTGCAACAAGAAACTTCGGTAAACTGGAAAACCCTCGAACAATCATTTCAAACCCTTCATATATACGACAGAGGAAGGCAAACGCATCTTCAATCATATGGAGCACTACAGTACATTACCGTAAACGATCACGCTAGATACCACGCACTAGCCATCGCCGGTCTTGTGTGCATCGTACCAAGGGCATCGCCGTATGTTACATGATGTGGTCATCCGCTTCCTCCCAGCTAAGACCACACAGCGTTGAGTGGGGGCTCTGTAAACGTGGGCAACCCGCCGTCCGGCCCTGTGGTCTCCTCTGGTCTCCTCCCAGCAGTGCTCAATGCTCTCGACCCGCGACAACTTCGTTCGCTTGAAGGAAAAAACGCTCTGACCAGACGCAGACAGATGCACCCCGTTTGATCTGGCCCTTTTCGGATGCAAATGTATCGTCTGCGTCCACATCGTCTGATCGCACCCCCAACCCCGCTGAAAGAGTGCCAGGAGTCTTTGGTGAAAGCGGTCGCTAGTTCTCCGCAGCCGGCCACCTGCACCTTCCCGTGCAATCGTCCTTTTACATACGAAGGGCGCCTCACTATTTGCCGTACATAAAGTCTCCCGTGTGTATGCCGACGCCGAGTGCAGCCGCTACCACTATCTCCGGATTGACTCCCCTCATTGCACCACAAACAGTTCCCAACGTCCCGAAACCCTCCCCTTCTCAAATCCACCTCTACTACACGCCGCGCGATTCGTTTTCGTCGGGCTGGGACTCTCCGCTCTCTCGCGTTAACGCGGAGTCCCACCATATTTCGACGTTAGAGCCGCGTCCTGCAATCTCGCGTCGCTGCCCCCCTACGCATCCTGCTCCCGCCGTTTCGATTCGAACGTTGGCAGGCTGTTGGTAGTCTCGTGTTCGGGTTCGTCCCCCGCGCTGTCCGGCAACCCCCCTTAGTTCTTGCACTCCGATATGTCATTGTCGGATGAAGTATCATCTTGGCTGTCGGTGACGCGGTACTCTTGGAGATGCTTGGAGGCTTCGGCCATGAATGGCCCGTACGTGTCCTTCAAACAAAGTGGCGGTGGGGAAACGCACAAAAGTGTTCACAACGCCTTGCACATTCCGTATACGTAGTTGCATCGGTATGTATCGTTTTGGATCTGTATCTGCGGCGCAGGCGCAAGCGCAGGCTGTCATCGGGTTCCGTATATATAGTACTAGTATGTCTTGTGACGGTTACGTGCACTACGGGCACGCTCGACGCGCCCTCAGCTTGCAAAGTCGAGCCAAAATATTTGGTCTTGAGTTCAAGCCGAAGGTACTGCAGTGGTGACAAAAACGAACAACCCTACCAACTGAACGCCTACAAAACCTGACTGATCACAAACAGCCTATAAGGTATATAATAGGTGTGTCGCAAACCGTTACAGTTAGCGCAGATATGCACATTAAATGTTTGGGCATTGCGCGCAGAAACACGGGCTTGAACGTGCCACAAGCACGTATACACACGTATACACACGTGTATGTATATAATGCGTAATGTTGTTGCTTGCGTGGAACTTCAAAACCCCTCGAGTAACCGCCGATGAACATGGAGACACCACAAGTCACCCACCTGGCCGAAGAGAACGAATTCGATGAGGTCGATGCCTTCGCTGAACTCCCGGATAGTTGCGATGGCCACCTGCCACGACAAGCAAGAAAACGGAAGACAAGGTCGACACGTTCATAATGATAGCGCAAACAAACCTCCGGCGCTGTATTGAGGCGCGCGGTACTCTTATAGGTACACTGGTGGTCGACGCTCGCCTTGACGAGAAAACATAGTATACCTGGTAAATGCGTAGTACCAGCAAGCGAAAAGTCACGTGCCACGAACAGCGCACACCATCCGTTATGCGGAACGCTCAAGAACTGCTGCTGTAGCACATGCACCTGGTGAAGAATCGGTTCAAACCCGCCCGATAACACGCTTGAAAAACAAAAGAGGACCAACTTGTGACCATTGCGGGTACTGCTTGTAAATCAGCCTATCAAATAGAGCGTAGTCTCGCGATCGCAGCCCTTGCACAGATTTTTACCCACGGTATATTTATACCGCAGATACTGTTTACAGGTATTCACACAAATGTTTGAAGTTGGTGATGTCTACGGAGGTTCCCGCCGCCAGAGACAGTAGAATAGCGGGGATCACATACTTACAAACGTACACGCACTAAATCTAGGGTCGAGCCCGCCTGTGAGTCTGACCTTCGTGCTGGTCACCCGCCGAAAACATGACAACAGGATATGAGCCTCGACAAGTGGGAAATAGAACATATCGTGGTGCGGCCGATTTCCCGGTGCTGCTTTGGTTCGTCCGCTGGAAAAGCGAAGATATACTTTGTAAGAAGACAACGGCAAACTCAAGTTTCCACATGGGAGTTGTTGACCCGTTGGCTTTGTATTACGGTTGAGTTAGACAATCGAAACAACAAACAGGCCGGACTACGTTTTAACCTAACAGAGCATTGGAATCGCCCACGCTCAATGGCAAAGACAAGGTCAACAAGAAGCACTTTTGGTTCCCATATCAGCGAGATTCGCGCAAACAACTACCTGGTAGTACGTACGAAGTTGTACAGGAATGTTCAGGGCCAGGCCAAGTCTCAGTTATAGCACGTAACGCCTCCATTCAGACGATTCAGAGACGTGCAAATTTTCTTCGCCGGTCCAGCTCTCCGAGGAGTGGAGGCAACCCTGAGATTCTACCGCGACTTACGGCGAGAAACAAGTACCATCCACAATTGACCGATATTGTCGACGTCTTAGCGAGGGCGCTCTTTACCGCCAGCACAAGTCTGCTTACCTCTGCCGCCTCGCCTATCGGGTATTCGTAGACTCCACACGATATAGCTGGGAAGGCAACGCTTTTCAGCCCATGTTCCTTGCAGAGTAGAAGCGAGTTCTGGCAGCGACGTGCAGAAAGACAACGCAAGGACTGGCTCTCCAACACCGTGTACAGGATCAAATACCAACGATTATATGAGTAGCAGAGCAAGCGACGTCTAACAACGCGACATGCAACGAACCCACGACCGGGCCCATGTCATGAGTGGACACACGCGGCGCTTCCGGTACGACAAAAAGTCGAGACACTGCAACGCTGTTCTGATGAGTATCGACTGCAAGCGGGAGGCAAGCCAACAGCAGTTGGACTAGATGTATTTCTGTCATGCCTCAGAAGAGTATATGGGCTCATTCTTCGAAGCACATTGGATCTCCCTCGGCGTCAGCCAGCCAACTATGGGAATACTGTCGCAAATTGCAGCAACTGATAGTAGATCACCTTCACGGCATCCCGCAGTAGTGGCTCTGATCTCTCCCGGCCCTGGTAGAACGGACCAACCGTGTGAATCTGCCTCGGCAGGGGGGGGCAGTGAATTTACCGTACAATAGGTGATGATGTTCGTTTCGACCGGTGCAGCATGAATATATAGCTGAAAAACATGCGCATTCATCTGAACGGCGTTAATAGCAACACGATATCACGAACTCACAAAAATCGCACATAATAAGTCATGCCACATAGGTCGACCTACGTGGGTATGAGGGCAAGTTTCTTGGGCCTCGCTACACGATTTCACAGTCACAACATCGCTATACAGATGCATCATCGTGTGCTTATCGCGCCGTGTCGAAAGCTACAGCCTCCAACGGCACCAACCCGGCACTCACCACATACTTGGCCTTGAGACGGAAACCTTCAGTGATGCGAGCTTCACCCGTCGGGCACCTATGATGGCAGTCACGGTTCACGGTTCGGACGGCTCTGTCACCAATTTCACGTGTAGCACGGGTGTCGGTGCTAAGTTCCGTAGGTGTATGTCTTACCTTGCGACGTGGGGCTGAGGTCGTTCTTTACTGCGAAAGACAACCTACAGCACGAAGTAAGAGTGCGGTGTCCCATTTCACCCACATAGAATGCCCCAAAGTCACGATCGTACATCCGTCACCGAACAAGATGGCTGCAACGTCCAACATGTAGAGACCTCCATCTACACAACACACCGGTCACGGCAAAAGCCATCGCAGCAGTTAAACATGACACAGGTCATACATGATACCGAAGCCACAGAGAGCAATAGCGAGGAAATGGTCGTGTGCACTCACCGAACGCCCCTTGCTACTTCCCTGACGTTCCAGCATGCTTCCACGAGCTGCGTCGTCGCAGAAGCAAGGACGACGGAACATCGGGTGGGGAAGGTTTTGAGTTGAAAAGCAAACTCCACGTGTAAGCCATACTGAAATTGGGCAGCCATCAATACAAAGTGACAGCACAAGTTCGTCATACACCCGCCCGGTGCTGAAATATGACAAGCTTGGTACCACCTGACCATGAGTTAGTGGGAGAGTTGACAAGTCCCGACACAAGTCGTGGCAAAATCCATTCATCGGAGTGTTGACAATACGGTCAATACGCAGCCACGCGCGAATGGGGGAAGCATACCTGTGGCCCCGCTGCTCTGTGGATGGCTCCATCCACACCTCCTCCTCCCAGCATCTGCAGTCGGGGGCAATGGAAACAAAGCAGGCCTGCCATATGTCATAGGGGTCAGGCACACGATGGAGCCCGCTGTGGGTGCTTGACCGTACACACGCGCGATATAACCACACGATCATACACGCGGAGCTTTGAGAGCGTTCCAAGGGGCATGGGCAGTACGTACGTAAGAGCACAAAATACTTCCTACTTTCCTAAAAACATGCAGAAACGGAGGCAACAGAGTAAGCGACGAAGCGGCAATTTAGGAGAGAGGGTGGGGCTACGCTTCGACCCACCAGCTCGTTGGCAGCATTAACAATGGCGTCACCCCCCCACTTGGTGATGTCGCCTGAAGCATGGGGAGACAAAGCAGCAGTGGAAGCGACATGTAATGGCACGGGGCGTCATGTCAAGTGTGCGTTGCAAGCATGATATGGATCCTGAGAATACCATACCGGGTAACAAAGGGCGTATGCACGCGGTACAAAGCGTGTACCGTGCCATGGGTAGCGACAAACACCACAGATGCCTTAGTCCTCTTAGGGCTGCAGTCCCGTTTTGGGGGCTAACCAATCAAATTCTAAGTAATCTGTCCAAAAAAAGGGGACTACAGCCCTAAAAGGATCAATGTTACAACATCATTGTGAAGGCACATCACTCTCAACACAAGCCGGAGGTAACGGAGCCGTTGAGGAACAGGGCTCCGGGTTACGAAAGGGCCCGTTTGAACCCCTCACCGGAAACACTACTCGGACATGCCTGGTACCTCGAATCCAACTCCCGACCCAGGCAAACATCGTCAAAATATGGTAAAATTTACCGGCATGGTACAGACTATCCGTCGTGAAAGGAGCGACCTCCCGTACGGTCGAAACTTGTCGCCGTTCTCAGTGCACTGAAGCTCCAGTGGGGGGGACAAGAGCTCAGCGCGTATTGATCTTAAAAAACGTGCTTCGTTGTTGTGTTTAGACCCACCCAGCGTCGTGTCACTCGGGTGCGGAATGATAGCCCAAATTATATGTTTTCCTCCGGCGGATTGGGTACAGTAGGTCTTGTGCTAAGAGCAAGCCAACCACCGCTTCCACCACCAGCTATGTCGTGTGTCGATATACTGTAACTCGCTTGTATATCACCTGTGTTGCTTTCCCCACAAGAAAAAAATGGCGCTATGTTTGCCACAGATCTACACCTAGAAGCACCACTCTATTTTCTTGGTGCGATATTCGCAGTTTGGCCATAACTCCGGTCTCACCTCTAATCCGAAAGTGTACCACCCTGCAATGGACTTTTTGGTGCTCTCACTACGTGAAGTGTGAAGTGTGGCAAAGCGTCAGCACTTTTCGTGACCTCTGGGCACCGCGACAATGTCGCTAAAGTTTGAAAATGTGGTTCCAGGTCATTGGATTTGTTATTTCTCATACTGTGGCCAGATTATTATTTAGTGCTGCAGCCATGGTGAGCAATGCTCGTACGTACGAATATAGGGGAAAAAAACTCAACGATCGTATTTTTTCTTGTGTGTTCTAGCTCTACGCCGCTAAAACACACATTTCTTTCATTTTGGAAGTACGTCTCAAGCCGATCTCGGGCGTCGGTGATGAAAATCTCCAAGTGCACCACCCTGGAATAACTTCCCTACCTGTATACACGAGCAAACGCTCGATCTTGGGGGCGATTTTGTCAAGGTGTTTTCACCTTGACGGTGGCCGTAAACATTGCCTAGACTGGTGGAGCGATTGCTGGAGCTCACGTAGCGGCTGCGCAAAGGATGAAACTGCGTGGCCGCGGTGCATCGAATTTCTCCAATTCTAGCACGACAAAGGCCAAACCAAGTACAGATCATACTATACTGTATGGCGACTTGGTTGACCGCAGGGCGTGGTGTGCTTTTGTGGATATATAGCACGGCGCCCGCGAAAGAGCGCAGAGTGGTGAATGACCCAAAGGAATGGTGAGGGGTTGGATTTGACCAACTCTCGGTTTCAATAACATTTGCCGTTGTAGGCTGGAACCTCATTTTTGGTTTTGTGGGCAAAGCAACACAGGTGATAAATCTGGTAGAACATAACGCCGACCCGCCCTGATCCTCCCCTGATCCTCCCACCGGGGTATCAGGCGCGGTGGAGATAGTCACCCGAGGTTAATACCTCCCCTGTAGTGTGGGAATCGCGGGTAGTATGAATTTCGTTCTCCTGCCTACTTCGGCCTTGATTCCTGGTATACCTCCCAGTTCTTGTTGGTAGAATTGTACCAATAACATCTACTGCACCTGTACAGGTAAGACGCCCAGGCAGGGCAGCCCTTCCGCCTTCCCTCCTCCACGCGCACGTGTTTTACTCACTGGTTGCAGCGTACAGCAATACCAATAATATATTTCAACTGTTTTACGTGCCTGACAGGAGTTAGGCCATACCTGGCATGAAAACATAAATCCAGTGTCTAAAATGGTTACACTTCTGATATCCGTGAAAGTGCTGCAGAAACATCTCAACCTGCGACACGCGCTACTTGCCCTGTTTTCGTTGCTTGGCTGTATTTGGGGCGAGACTGACCCTCGTATTGTCGCCGTTACGTACCTGGTTCGTTGCTTCGAATCCACCTAGTGCTATACCTGGGGCACACTGCCTCAGACTCCTTATGTACTGGATACGGTAAGTATGAATAGTACCAGCACAGCATTTGTTTCGTTACACGGCACTTGCACAGCACGTGGTAAGTAACGGTTGTGCATATCGCCCGTCCAACTCAAGAACTCAAGGCCACAACCGGTAGATCTACTGTAAGTGCACGTGACGGTTTCCGGTAAACAGCGATCATCAGCACCAGCATTTCGTCCCCTAAGGAAATCACCGAGGACAACGAGACCACGCCGCTACTATGCTACTTCGTAAGCTGGTTGGACTTCAAGATTGATGCGTAGATCGTGAGCCTTCATACCACCAGAGAGCAAAAATCACTGACTACGCTGATCTTTACCGGTATCTGCTCGTTCTCGGGAAAACATCCAAAGTGTGCATATTTATTGGAAGCATTGCAAGGCAGCCGCAGCAGCAGCAGTACAGCCTGAACTCTCGCACCTCGTGATAGAGCAAGGATGCTTGATCCCTCCAAGTGGAAAAGTTTGCGCGGGGGGGCTCCATCTCGATTTTGGATGCGGCGGCGGGGCCCGTCTTGCTCTCGGTTGACACCTTCCAAAGTTGGAGGGCGGTCGGCGATACATGTCAAAATGGAGCACAGGATAACGATACATCTCAGTTGTACGAGTGATGGGTACATACAGTAGTGGTATCGCGTCGAAAGGGCGAGCACGACTTTCTCGCAGCTTTGCGGCTCAGCTGTGCAAAATGCTCACTCCTGCCGAACGGCGTGTTTGATGACACCCTGGACCCCAGCATGCGTCGAACCGGTGTGGGTGTGGTCGTTGGTTTTGTAGCTATGATATATCAAGGGAACGTGGTCAATCCGCCGCCCGGTCCAAGGGTCTCCTCCAATAAGTGCTCAACGCTCCTCGACTATCAAATAGCAACACCTTACCCCCTTGACGGAAAGGCACGCTTACCAGGCCCAGATACCCCCCGTTTGATCTGGTTCTTTCCGGCTGCAAAATTTGCGCCAGCGTCGACGTGGTCTGATCGTTCTGATTGCATGCCCTCTGCAGAAGCGCCAGAAGCGCCTCTGAGTAGGGGGTCGCTAGTTCCTTGCAACAGGCCACCGGGTCCTTGCGGTGCAATAGTCCTTTTACCGCAGGGCGCCTCCGTGTCGCCGTGGTCCCCCGCTTGTTTGCTCGCGTCCATCCCCGACGCTCCCACTCCCTCCGAGTTCTCGGCCTGAACGCCTCCCCCCGCTGCACCATCGCTTTCGTCCAACGCATCGTCACCTTGTTCTTGCGACATTGGGTCGACCGTGGCACCCTCTCCAGCTATAATCACCCAAGAAGATGTAACGCCTTCCGTATCGCCGGCCTGGGGCTCTCCGCTCGCTCTGGCGCCCGCCTCGGTGTCCGGCAATACCCCCTCCTCGTTCTTGCACTCCGACATTTCGTTGCCGGACGCATCACCTTCGCCGTTGGCCACGGAAATCTCTTCGAGGTTCTTGGAGGCATCGGCTATGAAAGGCCCGTACGTGTCCTTCACAAAAAGTAGAAGGAAAAATTCGCGGCAAGATTCTCAACGCCTTGCACATTCCACATAGTTGTGGCATGGGTATCATCGCGAGCCTGCAACTGCCCTGCAGACAGTCAGCAGATCGCGTACGTTTCGTGAGGGTTCATCGTACAACGCGCACACTCAACGTGACAGGTATCAATCAGATGAAAAGTTGAGTCAAAAATGTGTTGTTGGGCTAAAGGCGAAGGTACTGCATGGGTGACGACATGAAAACCGCATCATCGTCGTAGTCAGCGCGAACGTGCACAACCACTACTCTGCCTTGGGAGCAGTGGGATTTACTGGCTCGTATAGGTTACCGGCAGCCACGGCGCTGCCCAATATGCCCTACACTTCAAAGCGCCAAGGCTATCACATGTATCGATAGTATCCATCGTAGAAGACACCCACCTGGCCTGACAGAATGAACTCAACGAGGTCGATACCTTCGCTGAATTCCAGGACAGTTGCGATGGCCGCCTGCCACATCAAGCAAAAAAGGGTATGACAAGATCGACATCATCGAGAGCGTCGTCGGACATCATCCATTTTATTGAGGCACGCACGGCACCAAGCACAAACACCAGCGCTCGACAATTGCCTGAAAACGACCACGGTATTACTGTACACATAGTGAGTGACGCGTCGCGTACAACAAAAAACGTACTTTACCGACAAAATGGGCCAAGTACGTACGCGTGATGATCCGGCCCAACGTCTCCAGTCGAAACTCACAAAAAAAAGCACACCAAGTCATGGCCCTTGCAAGCACTCCTGTTTTATCACCTTACCGACTCTGGCCTGGTCTTGTCTTGGTTGCGCGAGCTGACTCGCGCCCGACGTCATAGCACACACGCACACTGCAGTAGTCACAGGAACTTCTAATTATGATACTTGGTGTGTTCGACAAGTATCGAACGCAGTAGAATGCGGGGCCTACATGCTGGCATACACTTGTACGTATGACACACAACTTGAGACTTACTGTGGAACTCGCCAGCGAGTCAGACCTTCGTGCAGGCCAGCTGTCGGGTATATGGCCGCAGCAGCGACAAGTGTGGTGAAATACTGTGCATGGTACAACACTTCATGGTTCGGCCGACTCGCCGCGTTTATAATCTGGACGAAAACATTGCTGCCTGGCTGTAGACCGCTGGATACGCGAAGACGGTCAGCCAAATTTCGATAGTAAGCCCAAGCTTCCTCACAACGGCGGTAATATGTTTCAAGTTCGTCGTCTAGCCTGCCGTAGCTCACCCATACATGATCAAAACGATGTCGAATGTTTTACCGGGGGCGCTCTCCGGCATCGCCACATCTCTGCTTACCTCTGCCGCCTCGTCTGCTGGGTATCCGTGGGATCCACACGATATAGCCGGGAAAGCGACGCTTTTTAGCCGATTGGTCTTGCAGAGCAGAAGCGAGTTCTGGCGGTATTCATAGCGTGCAGAAATGTAACGTAAGGGCTGGCTCTCAAAATATCGTGTGTGGTATCAAGTATCAACGATGATTTGGGGGGTACCAGTATGTGGCAAAGGAATCGAAAGGAAACGTCGCGAAGAAGCAAGGAACGAGGAAAATCGGGTTCTTGCCACGAGCGGACATCCACGCCACTACGAACATGTCTACGAGCAAAGACTACGGACTGCTGTGACACTGTTGGGACAGGAGCCCACAACGAGCGGGAGAAAATCCAACAGCTTCATTCGATGCCTGCCTGTCATACGTCGCAAAACAGTGCATGACTCATTACGTCATGCGCACTATTTATACTGTTGATCCGCCCCTGCGTCAGTGAAGCAAGCGAAAATTAACGCGAAAGGCCACCACTGTGCTTACCTTGATAGCACGCCGCAGCAGCGGCTCTGACTTCTCGCGACTTTGGTACAAGGGACCAACCGCATGAATCTGCATACCGGGGTAGGGATCCGTGAAAAATGCGATGGCCGTCAGGACAGACGGGAACAGCACACAGCACAGCACAGCTCAGCACAAAAGGACGACCCATGCACTCGTGCTTTTCGCAAAAGAGAAGACTGCCAACACGGTCGAGCTTTGCTCGCGAGATCATGAGATTGCTGGGCCTCGCTAAACGACTACACTCCCGAGTGGTCATCGTTATGCATCAAAAGCCACAGTCTTCAGCGGCACCAACCGGCACTCACCACATGTTTGGCCTTGAGGCGGAAGCCTTCCGTGATGCGAGCTTCACCCGTGGGGCACCTATGACAGCAGTCGCGATTAACGAATCGATCGCCACTGTGAGAAATATCATGTGAAACGCAAACGCCAGCGCTAACTTTGTGGTTGAACGTCTAAACTTCTGGCGTCGCTGGGATCGTTACGTCCAAAGACGACGTACTATACAGCGACAGGGCGGTGTTCCGCAAGCCTCTCGCAGAACAACTATCCCAATGTAGCTTTCGTAGAAGCTGCATCGAGCGAAACGGTAGCAAGGTGCAACATGAAGACCTTCAACACCAATATGTACAGGACAATCGCAGAATAAAAGCACCTGCATAACTACCAAAAATACTAGGTATATTGTATTAGTACCAAATACCAAAGGCAGAGAGCGCCCTGGTGAGGAGATACACATGTGCCCTCACCGAATGCCTTTTTCCACTTGCTTGATCTCGCCGCAGGCTTCCGCGAGCTGGATCATAGAACCAAGGACAACGGATTGTCGGCGTGGGGCGGATTCCGCATTTAACACCAAAACGCTTGAGGAAGCTACCAGTATGCTGAATTGCCAGACGAGATGAACGTTTGGCCCTTCCTAATTTCATCCATCAACACAGGATGAGAGCGCAAGTCCGTTCTACATACATCCGTTCCGGAGATATGATTATCTTGATATCGTGCCGACTATCGGTTGGAGGGAGGGTTGAGCAGTGCCAGTCGACTGCACTACTGTAGTCGTAGCCCTCTCCCTGTTTCCAAGTGTTACCGGACGACAAAAAAAACAGGCAACATGCAAACGGCAAACATACCTGTGGTCCTGCTGCTTTGAGGATGGCGTCATCCATATCTGGTCCTCCCAACATCTGCAGTCGGGCGCAATCGAAGGAAACAGGCCAGCCGAGTGTTGTCGGGGTTAATACACGCCAAGGGCCCGGTGCATGCTTGGCCAGTACGAAAAAAACGACGACACGAGCATTCAGTAGCTCTGGAGCTGTAAGGTTGATAGCTCTGAATGCTACG
Organism: Nereocystis luetkeana; assembly: GCA_031213475.1. NCBI lineage: Eukaryota > Phaeophyceae > Laminariales > Laminariaceae > Nereocystis > Nereocystis luetkeana. Next base: position 6,244,968 of record JARUPZ010000013.1, on the reverse strand, counting down.
AGTACCTCAGGCCTCGAGACCCAGCTATAGCAACCTAGAAAGCGACAAGGGCGGTCCTATTCGCCTTGTGCTACCACGAGGATCGTGCAACAGTGCAAGCATCATCATCCACATCCTGCTGCCTTCCGTTGCACTATTAATAGGCACATCCCCTACCCCAGTGCTAGAGCCCGGGCTGTTTCGTGTTGAGTAATCGGGACTGTCCTGGTCATCCGATTTAGACATATTTCCCCTCTCAAGTCAAACGGGGGCGACAGAGTTAGCCAGCTACGCGGCACCAGCTTCGGGAAGAAGGTGAGGCTAGATCTATGAATCAACGCACCAGTTGCGTGGCAGCATTAACAACGGCGTCACCTTCCCATCGCGCCAGGTCGCCTGTAATGCGAGACATCAAAGGGCGGTGCATCCAGGGGCGAGGGCGTCATGTCATGCAAGCGTGATGTGAATCCTGATTGGTTAATGCATCACAATGTAGTACGTACAGTATTCATGATCTGCAGCGATGTCTACCTTCAGACTCCAATTGCGGGGTTACCAGGAGGCTAGGAGGAACGCCGGGGGGGGGGGGGGGTACAGACTAACACCCAAGGCGTGGGGATGGAGCCTGGACGCGGCTTATAAGGCAATACGTATGGTGAGTAAATAAAGAAACATCACCTACTTTCTACCCTGGCATGCAATACGTGAAGGTGCTATTAATAGTGAGGCGCGCGAGCGAAGCGAGCCTTTTTTTACTTGGTTTATAACCAAGGAAAAAAAAGGCACATGTCTGTGCTGGGCCGTGTTCAAAATATAAAATCATAACGGTTTTTTTGTGCCTGCCAACAGCAGGCAGACTGCCTGTCCACAGCAAGCACACTGTGCCTGCCCACAGCAGGCAGACTGGGCTTGTCCACAGCAGGCAGACTGGGCCTGTCTACAGCAGGCAGACTGGACCTATCCACAGCAGGCAGATTGAGCTTATCCGCAGCACTCTAATGCAGGCAGACAGCTTTGTTGTTTTAGCACTTTCTTCTACCTACGTAATAACAAACAGAAAACCAACTACGAGCAGTCATAGGCAGACTTCGCCTGTCTGTCCACAGCAACGTTCGGGCCATGTGCTGCAGGTGATATTGTCAGGCCCACCCTGCTACTGATGAGGGGACGGAGAAGCAGGAGAAGATCTGCTGTAGTTGTACAGCAGTCAGTAGTAGTGGTGGCACCTGCTGCGAGAACCTCTGTTGGATATATGTATGTGGTCAGGTTGTAGATTTTTCGTCTTCAAATTATGTGTGTGGAATCAGGAACCACACACAACAACATCGAGTACGGTGTACAAAGGGCTCAAGGGTTAAACCGACACAAGCCGAGCGTACTGCGACGCTGACCCTGGCCTCGTGGATCCTACTGCTACTGCTGCTGCTTTTTTGCTGCTGGAGAAGCTCTGATGTAGATGTTGCACAGCAGCAGTAGTTGTGGCACCTGCTACGAGAAGCTCTTGTTGGGCATGCCATGTTCGTGTTGTCGTCTCGAAAATATTATGCCGACTTTCGAGGTGGGAAGCAGGAAACATATAAAAAAAACGAGTGCAGGGTACGTACTACGTACGTGTATATGTACGCGTACAAAGGGTGCAAGGGTTAGACCGACAAGCCGAGCGTACGGCGACGCTGACCGTGGCCTCGTGTGTCCTACTGCTACTGCTGCTGCTGCTGTTATGGTGCGGGAGGCGCACTGCTGCTGTAGATGTCGTACATTAATCCAAGTGAAGTTGTGGTGGCACCTGTTACGAAAAAGAAGCTCTTTCTGTTGGACAAAACATGTGAGATGCAGATTTTTCGTCCTCAAATTATTATTGTGCTGAATTTCAACCAGAAAACACTGCGGGGCAAAACATGTCAAGTGTTGTGTGTTCTTGACTCTTTCTACCCGTCGACATCCAGCACCACAGTGTCCGTGTCGATTCCTTCAATCCCTGGAGAGATACAAGTTCCCTGGAGAGATACAAGTTCTGTGGTCACAGCAGTGCAGATTTCGTCTTCAAATTATTATGCCGGATTTCGAGGTGGAAACCAGGATACACGACCAAATTCAGTACTTTTTCATATACCTGGTATCAAGAGCAGGAGAGGCCAAGAACATTTACGAAAATTATTGAGATGCACTCACGACGGCGTACAGTAGTAGTACAGTAGTGCGTACGTGGTAGATGTTCCTTCGTGTTCGTTCGTTCAGCACAATACAAAATAATCCGTATGCGCCCAGCATGATGCATCGCAGATATGACTACTGCAGGTATTACCGAGGTCGCGCCTCATTACCACCATTTACTAGTAATATAGAAAGGGCAACAAGAAGAGTGGATATATTTTAGGCTGGAGGAAGCAAACGTAAACTAATGTATGTAAATTGAATCAGTTTCCTTGTTTGCTACGTACTCATTTGTGTTCTTGTGCTTTCTTATTCCTACTATTACGGGGGACCATAGTTAATAGGACCAAATATTGTTAGTAAAAATTGTCAAATATATAGGTTTTTAAGTATACCATAGGTCCTATTAACTATGGTCCCCCGTAATAGTCCTACTAGGGATCGAGATTTGAGTTGGACATCGTCGAAGGGGAAATATGATAGCTCTAATATGCCAGATAATACCTGGTAATAATAGCAATAATTTAGCCTAGAGCGACGGCGCGATTGGCCGAGCGATGGGGTGGTCGACTGAGCGAGCGAGTACGCGACCAACGAAGGCGGCCAAGGCCGGGAACACAATGCCGATCGACCGGACGATCGACGGTCGTGACCAGTCGAACGGCACGATCGATCGAGCGATGCGCGAGTGAACATAGTGATGACGAGAATATTGCTTCTGTACAGTTCTTCTCCTACTAGTATTACTACTACAACTATTACGGGGGACCATAGTTCACAGGACCAAATTTTTTAGTAAAAATGGTTAAATATATACCAGGTACCTGGTAGGTTTTTATGTATACCATAGGTCCTGTTAACTATGGCCCCCCGTAATACTACATCGAGGGCAGTACCGTACTACAGCAGCAATACTAGTACTCAACAGTAGTACGAGGTTGCAACACAGCCCTTGAAGCAGTTCTCGTAGCGGCATGTATAGCTCCAACCCTCGCACCTTGTGATATTGCCAGGACGCTGGACCCTTTTAGGCTGAAAAGCCTGCGGGGGAAGGCTTCACCCAGCTTCTGGACGCCATCTGTCAAAAAATGTGAGGACAGTATGTACAGGTGCGGCAAAGGAAGGTGCTATGATACGTGCGTACAAGTACGAGTACAGGTATACGGATAGGTAAGGCCGCACGCTGGTAACCCCACTTGCACTGACTGGTGCACGCAGTCAGTATGTCGGACTGCATCAGTAGACGACTATGCGTATAGTTGTACGAATAGATAAGACCTCGCGCCGGTAACTCGGTCCGCAGAGAGTATTGGCTGGTACACGCAGCCAGTACACTGGACTGCACCAGTATACTGCGTTCGAGCGAAGAGAGTAACGGGGGGGGCGCTGGGAGCGCCTTCGGAGGCGAAAAAACGTTTGATCGCTTAATTTCCGATCACAATCGCGGCTTAATACTTGCATACGACTACTGGCTGTATTCGACATACCAGGTATAAAAGAGCGGAGAAAGGTATATGACACAATTACAATTACAAGCAAACAATGTAGACTCTTATACCAGGTATACTGGTATGGGGCTTGTGGCGGTGACGAAATGATATTCATCCAGGGCAGTGTTCGCTCTCTCCTCCCTCCTTCCGAAACCCGAAGCTCATTATGATGGTTTTCGGTCATATCATATGGCGTGTTTCTTGGGCATATTATACGCACGATCAAACCTACCGGCAACACATACAGTCAGGCTCAACCGTTAGTCTAGATACTGGCAGTATACACGAGGTACTGGCGTGGCAGTGGCAGTGCGCAGTCCTACGAATAGACAAAACACAAAGTTGGCGTCCACGACTCGCGACTGGCGGAGCATGAAACGTTCGAGGGTTCGTACTATACGTATGGGAGATGATAACAGTGCCCCCGGGGGCACTCCAGTTAACGACGCTCCCGGGGGTAATTGAGCTCCGTCCGCCTCCGGAATCTGGGGGCACCTGAAACTAAAATGCCCCCGAACGTAAGAAGCATTATAACGGCCCATGATACCGTGCGCGATGGTGGCGACCCCAGGATACTAGACCTGCCTTACTGCAGGGTTATCTACCTCATCTACTGCCGCGGTGGGCACAGTAGCTCCACCGGTCGTCCCTTCTCGCCCGGCATAGACATACACACCAGACGTCTCCGTGTTTTGAATAATCGTGACATCCCGGAGCGCTCAAATGTCTCCGAAGAAAAATTATGAAGTACGCCACCCCTACGCATGATGACGGCAACCGTGGGATACTACAGACCTTCCTGTGGCTGTCTACGGCATCTACATGCCGTGGTGGGTGCAGTAGCTCCGGCGATCATCGCTCCTCGTCCGAAGTACGGACGTTTGTGTTCTCAATACGTAATCTTGATATCTCCAAGCACTTATTTGTGGGGGGCAGTAAGCTAAAGTGCCTATGAAATTATAACACATTTTCTGTTTTAGGGTGGCATCTTGATACCGGTATAAGCTAAAGCGGCCCGGAAAACACAAAATACATGGGTGAATGAAGTGGAAACCAGTGCCAGTACAGTGCTCACCGCGCGTATTGACGAACGACGCGCAAACCAAGCCAACAGCTGTAAGTACCTGGCGGCACGGTAGTCTCTCTACATCGAGGACATCTTACGTCAAATCGTTCGCAATCATGCGATACATGTGTTCAGAAGAGAAACGTGCTGATTATGGAGAACACGCACACGTCTGTATATATGGGGCGAGGAGCGATGGCCGGCGAAACTACTGCACCCGTCGCGGCAGGAGATGTCGTAGACAACCCACACGCAGGTCTACTGTAGTAACCTACGGTCGCCACTATGTGCGTGCGTGGTAGCGTGCTTCATGCAATACTTCTCGGAGGCACTTCCGTTTAGTGTGCCCCCAAAAAGTGCTACCTGGTATGAGATATCGTGATTACTGAGAACGCGAAATGCCCATAGTCCAGGCGAGGAATGACAACCGGCGGAGGTACTCGTAATATCGTAATGCACTTACCGCGGCAGGCAGCAGATATATGCCGTCGGTAAACAACCTTCAGAAAGGTCTATATAGTATCCTACGGTCGCCGCCATCTCGCGAGGTATCATGGTTCATATTATCGGGGGGATCTTAATCTAACGTGCCCCTGATTCCGGGGGTGCATTCAGCTACAGTGCCCCCGGGTGCGTAAAACGCCCCGGCGGCGTCGTTAACCAAAGGGGGGAACTTTTATCGTCTCCTTATACTTCGTACATACATATACTTACGTTTACCCTTTTCCTAAAATCACTTGATTGTATGCACCTGCCTCACGCTCAGCGAGTCTCCCACGTTTTTTTGTCGCTTCTACGATCTTTGCTTTCTTCGCGTTCTTTGCTTTCTTTGCGTGCTTGCTTCTCGTGCCACACTTTTTTTCCCGGAACGATAGAAAAAAAATCTCGGAAAAAGGAAAAAGTCGATTTTGTTTTTTCAGCGGTCTGGGAGGCTCTCTTTCGCTTTTTTTCACCGGCTGGTTGAAATTTCTTTTGCACTCTCGGTTGCTTTTTCCTTTTTTCTTCTTCCGTTCGTGTGCGTGTGTGTAGTCGGAGCACGGCGACGCGGGCGAGCCCAGCGCCGTCGCGGGTGTCGGCGGATGCTGGCGGGTAGAGGGGGGGTTGCAAGGAGCGCGGTCGCGGTTTTCGTGGCTAGGCGTCGTGTGTGCCTCGAGACACAAGGGAAGCATGAGTGGGCTCTGTTTTTCCTCCATCTGAAAAATTAGACTGAGTATGTACGAGTCCATAAGGGTCGTTCGGGATTGCAAGCTAAGATTCAAGCTGTGCTTATTTTTGCGACCACGCTGAACTATACACAGAGGCGTATGCCGTCTGACCATCGACATCGTCGAGCTGGCGAACGAGGGTCACGGTGAGCACCGGGCTTCACGCGGGGCGGGCGACGGGGATAACTGTGACAGAGAGGGAGGAAAGCTTTACCCGAACCGAATCGGTGGCGAGATGGTCGCGAGAGGGGCGGGCGGCGTGCGAGGCTGAGAGAGAAGCTCTGCTGTTCATTTTTTTTTTTCCTTCTTTGACTGGTGCAAGGTGTTCCAGGGGCAGACAATTATTACATGAGAGGGGACGGGGTTTTTTTTCTCTTTCCGAATTTTTCGATTTTATTTCCATTGTTTTTGCGGTGCTGCTCCTGCGCCATGCTGTGCTTTCTCGTTCAGGTACATACAGCTATCAAAAGAAGAAAATCAGTACCCTACCTGGGGTATGTACGTACGTACGTACGGCATGTGACTCTTGGCATGATCAAGTCGCCAATTTGCAACTACAACAATCATGAAGATATATATTCAATCATCGACCTTCTGTCCACTTCGCGTAATTCGATGTACTTTTTCTTCCTGAGCGAGCGTAGCGGGCGGCGTAGGCTGCCCGCGGAGCGAAGCGCCTTGTATATATCAGGGCTTTTCGCGGGTCAGGGGGGTTTTAAAATGTCGCGGGTGGGGTCGGGTCGGGTCAATGTTTTTCAAAATCTCGCGGGTCGGGTCGGGTCGGGTCAAAATTTGAAAAAATCTCACGGGTCGGGTCGAGTCGGGTCAAAGGGTTTGGAAATCTCACGGGTCGGGTCGGGTCGGGTCAAGAGGTTTTGAAATCTCGCGGGTCGGGTCGGGTCAGGTCAGGAGGTGTTCAAAATGTCACGGGTCGGGTCGGGTCATGACCCGTGAGATACGGGTCATTCGCGGGTCAGGTCATCATGACCCGCGATTTTTTTCCGGCTGACCCGCACGTCCGACCCGCGGGTCTGGCCCACGGATCAGTATTCTTGCTAACGTGTGCAGCTACCTGCCGGAAGGCCGCCTTTGTGACCCGCGGGTCCGGCATTGTACAACAAAAAATACTCGCCGTTTCCCGCCCAAAGGCTTCTCTCGTACCGATACGTAGACCCCCGAGAGCATAGAGCGTACTTGGTATAGAATAATCACTCGCGAAACCCGGGTCGGATTAAGTCGCGTACAGCAGTAGTATATTATTGTGTTCATGTTCACCTCCATCCATTTCCACAAAAACAAACGGCCACACACTCTCATGCAGGGTGCAACAATGAAGACAAGACATGACAGCAGTGTAGGAAGCCCGCGCTCGTCGCGGCAGCAGCAGCAGCAGCAGGAGCAGTAGCAGCAGCAGGCCCCGGATCCTCGCGGATCGTGGCCCCCGCTGTCAGAACCTCCGCTTCAGTGCTTGCTGCTGGAGCCTGCACAGCTAGGTCGCTCGCTGGGGCACCAGCAGAAGCCATCGGGTCAGAGCTATAGGGTCGACCCAGGGGCCGGGAGGTATCCGCCCGGCAGAGTGCGGGTGTGTGCCTTTCTCCATGTCATCGTATTTCTGATCAATAAGGCCTTTTTTGAAGCGCACACCACACAATAATGCATCAAAAGAATACAAAAAATGAAAAAACCGAACACAAACGTACGACATTTTCGGAAAAGTCAAGGGACCAAGGACCATCCAACCGACCAACGTACCAACGTTTGTGTCTTTGGACCCGTGAGCTTTCGTCGTTGACCCGTGAGATATGTCATGGGTCCAGTTGACCCGACCCGCATGAAACCCGTGTCTCACGGGTCAATCGGAAGGTGGCGGGTCGGGTCGGGTCGGGTCAGGAAGTGTTGAAAACCTCGCGGGTCGGGTCGGGTCGGGTCAAAGGGTTTTGAAATCTCACGGGTCGGGTCGGGTCGGGTCAAAAGAGGCTTTTAATCTCGCGGGTCGGGTCGGGTCGGGTCAGGAGGATTTTCAAATCTCGCGGGTCGGGTCGGGTCAGGTCAACACACCTCAAAAAATTCGCGGGTCGGGTCGGGTCAGCTGACCCGACCCGACCCGACCCGACCCGACCCGTGAGGTGTGACCTGACCCGCGAAAAGCCCTGGTATATATATACAAGGCCCCCCTCCGGGAAGTGCCTAGGGGAGTGGCGCAAGAGCGAACTAATGCTCTAATGAAATACCTGCACACTTGTTGAGAACTAACTGCCTGTTGAGAACTAACTGCATCCACCCATCATGTGAAGAACACACAACACACATATTTTTGAGGACAGACTACATAGTGCTACTAGTGGAAATAGTGTGCGATCATGCTAATTTACTACTATATGCAATACAATAAAAGAGGGTATACCGGTAAGTGGATATTGATCCTGAACAGATGACTCGCGGCGATCATTTCGTTGCTTGCGGCGTAAATTTAACTACAAAAAGTTGCATGAGGTCGAGGTTTCGATATATTACTTTGTGACCGGCTGAGTAAAATCCAGCACATACATACAAAATACTTCCATTCCTCCGGAAAAAATTATGTTTTTTGGCGCTCTGGGTAAAAACAAATCTTCACGGACACAGAGTAGAAGATGCTCGAGAATAACTCGTAGTCCGAGTACTGAGAGTATTGAAGTACTGGAGGCCAATATATAGTGAGTACTGAGAAGGCCCAACTACTGAGAGTATACTGAGAGTATGAGCAGTACGGAGGCCAATATATAGTGAGTACCGAGAAGGCCCAACTACCGTAATCATGCGAAGGTTCGCACCGGGTGCGATCGCGTTTTTAAATGGTTCTACGTTGTGTTTTTTATCGCACCCCGGTGCTATCTCTCCGATGGGTGCGTTCTCTCCGATGGGGGTGCGGAAACACAATTAAATCATGCCGTTTTCTTCTATTTTGGCGCACCCCCGGTGCGATCTCTCCGATGGGTGCACTGCTGAATCGAAATACACCGGGCCGTACTGGGGCAACGGTGCTGCGTACATGCACCCCGGTGCGATCTCTCCGATGGGTGCGATACCTAAAACGACTTGACCTACCATGCGTTGGTACAGTACGTTTGAGAGGAGTGGCGCACTGGTGATACCGCATCGGAGTATGAAAGAAATGAGAATATTACCTACTACAGACCCGCTGCGGTGGCCCTCAAATTTCTATTTATGTCGGAGAGATCGCACCGGGGTGTGATCTCTCCGATGGGGGTGCGAAAACGCGATTGAATGTTTCTACCTTGTGTTTTTATCGCATCCCGGTGCTATCTCTCCGATGGGTGCCAACCTTCCGATGAGTACGAACCTTCGCATGATTACGGTACTTGCAGTATCTATCTGCCGCTGCTGCAGTGAAAACCCGGAATACTGCGAGTGCACGATGTAGTACCTACAGTATTCTTCTCGAACATACTTTGATTAGTCCCAAGTATTGGGAGCAACTAACTAAACTGTGAAAGGTTGAGGTGTATGAACGCACGCCAAGCGTATCCGCGCCCAAACTCCGTGGCTTAGCGTGAAAACACACAACTTGTCAGCTAAGGGTATCATACGCGTAAATAGCACGTCAGAAAAGCAAGGTGGGTGTGGACAGCGGGTTTTTGGTAGATGCTTCTCAGGGGGGAGTGGTTGTTTTTCTGGTGGAACTGATGGAGGGATGTTGGTTGTGGTAGTCTTGATGTGCATTAAATCGGTTTATTTGTCGTATGATACTACGAGTGAGTATTATAAAAATGTACTGGTGGAAATTTGAAGAAAAGAAAAGAGCAAGGATCGTTCGAGTCGAACCTCGGCACAGAAGAAACGAAACAAGTGCAGAAAAATATGTAATTATCAAGTGCAGTTTGTCATCGATCATACATACGCTACATACAGCAGTACTCACACACTGACACGTTGTGTGTTTTCACGCAATCTAAACACATCGCAGGATATAACAGCATGTATGTACAGCACAGTACTGCTTTAAAATGCCGTGTGATATGACACGACAGCATAAGATACGCGTACTGCGACAAAGGAACGTGTACTGGTGCTCTTTCGACTGGCTCTAGGATCGGACAGCAGTGTAGGGCACACAGCAGTCCGTAACTTGGAGTATCTTTGTACGAATGCAGCTGTACGCGATGCTTGTAAAAACAATACATAACAAAGCCGCACATGTATTAAAATATAATATTACACACAACGGTGTTGAGTCCCACCATCTAGGTTGTCGAATAATAACAGGCAAATATTATTTATCTTCTGAAATCGGGGAGACGAAATGATTTGCTGCGATCCGGGGATGATCGGTACGGAGTAAAAAATCCCGGTCACACACTGCAGCAGGTACGTGCACTATGATAGGCCAATATGCCGAAGACAACAACAACAAACACCACTGCTTGCTGTAGTACTGAGAGTACAGCGCGGATCTGCCACATGTGCATAGTGCGCTACCTGCTGCTGTTGGCGCACTGTGTCGAGCACGGCTGGAGCAGTGACAGTGTTGGATCACACACAGCAATACGTAGAAGAAGCAGAGAGAGAGGTGTGTTGTTGCGGGATGATCGATCTCGGGTCAGAAAAAAGCAGATAGCCAGAGCAATACTACAGCAGCATGTAGACCTGCCAAATACAGCAGCATGTAGACCTGCCACACGTGCCCGTGACTGATCACTGTGGACTGATCACTGTGCTGCTGCTGCTGCTGGAAGACAGGGTTGCACTGCTGTATGCAACTGGGGTTAACCAGGCTCTCTGCTTTGCTGCTGTATTGGGTTGTCTGATGTCTGTGTTGTGTGTTGTGTTCAGACGCAAAAATACGTACCGGTACGTAGGTACTAAGAGCACATGAAGGACCAAAAAAATGACGACATTTCAGAGGTACGTACGTACGAAATAAGGCCTCTCGTATCGAAACCAGGGAAATCGTCATATCCACTCCCGCCGGGAAAAACTTTGAGTGCCTGTCACGCGCTCCAGAGTGCACGGATCGCGCCGAGACCTGGACCAATGTGTCCGGCCGGGCTTCATGTGCCCGAGCATTGGGTGTTTTGCCGTAAAGTGCTTCGTACGAAGAGAAAAGTTGGCAAAACTACGAAAATTTGGCAAACATACGTATACATATAAAGTAAACTATAAATTCGTTTTCTCTGGTCGGTCGCCGTGGGGGCGTTTCGGTGGCCTTTCGCAAGATCGTCAGCCCTGATTCGCGAGAGCTTTGTACTATTCGCGAGTGAAGGGACTTTTCGGGAACAGATTCAACAGGACTGCCGTTGATCTCAGCTGCTTTGGCCCGAAGAGACCGGCTATAAGACGGCATACGTACGATAGCAGCCCGATTTTTTTTCTATTTTGTTCCGGAATACCTGGTAGTTTCAACAGGACTACGACGCGGGTCATTGGATTATTTGCGTGCTTGGACACATGTAGACAGCATACGACGCGCGTCACGCTGGTGCTGCCTACTCGTATACCGCTTGGCCAGTTGGCCTCCAGCTGGCGTTGCTCCTGCTCGTGCCGCTCGTGCTCCTTCTGGTGCCGCTCCTGCTGGTGCTGATTTTGCTTTCGCTGCTTCTGCTGGTACCGGGTGCTCCTCCCGCTAGTGCTGCTCCTGCCTGGTAAATGGCATCGCCTGCTCCTCGTGGTGCTGCTTCTACAGAGTGGGCTGCACTTTGTCCTGCTGCCGATATTAAAGGTGCTGCCTTCAATACACTGTCTCGCCCTCTTCTGGCGGATCTTGGAAGCCCATTTCGAACAGAACCCCCCTGTCCAAGTCAGTGCTCAATCCCACTGTAAAGTGCAACCGCTGCATCTCCCAGCTATATGATGGACACAGAACTTTGGAGGCAAGGTCGATTTTGCGACCTGCGACCGCGACACCTGCACCGGCAGCGGGATACTTTTGAAGCGGCCCGAAGACTGTGAATTATGTGCCAGCCCTATCGACGTCCGCACCGTGTCCTTCACGCTCGAGACAGGATGTGGCGGTGAGTTGTGTTTTGTGCTTCTCTGTTGCTGTTGTTGTTGGTGTTGTTGTGTGTTACCTATTTATATCGCCGCGGCTGCTGCTGTTGTGGTTGTTGTTGTTGTTGTTGCTGTTGTTGTTGTTGTTGTTGTCGTTTGTCGCCTATATCTACCGCCGCGGCTGCTGTTGTTGAGTTTTTTCCGCACTACTTGCAATTTTTGGTTGTATTAATATATACGAGAACACGACTTGGTGGCGCACCCCATTGCTGCTGCTGCTACTGCTGCTGCTGCACCTTTTCCTGATGTTACCCTGCGAGGCCTACTGCCCCTGATGCTGCTGTTCTCGTTTCAGGTTGGTTTATGTAGTCGTTCGCGTTGTTGCTGTTGTAGGGACCTTTGAGTCAGTATCTACTGCCGCTGCTGCTGCTGTTGCTGTTAGTGTTGTTGACGTTGCTCTTCACGCATGTTGTCGACCTCCAGGACTGAATCTACAACCTAGATGTTTATGCCTCTGTATTTTTTATAGTACGCGTATGCGTTGCTGTTGCCGCTGCTGCTGCCGTTGTTCTGTACAGCCTGCGTTCCTTTCCACACCGAGGCAGGTGTCTACCTTCGCTGTTGCTGCTGTTGTTTACCTGATATGCGGTCGGTGGTGCTGTTGCTGTTCCCGCACGTAGTCGACCTTTAGCACTAAATACAAGACAAAAAACGTACTAATAATGCCATGTGTTTATGCGCTACTGCGCCTACTGCCATTTGCTTTTATGCTGCTGCTGCCGCTGCTACTGCCGTTGTTGTTTATGCTGCTGTTGTTGTTGTTGTTGTTGTTGTTGTTGTTGTTGTTGTTGTTGTTGTTGTTGTTGTTGTTGTTATGGTTGTTGTGGTTGTTGTTGTCCCCGTTGTTGTGTTCCCGACTTGGTGGCGCAGCCCATTGCTGCTGTTGCTGCTACTGCTGCTGCTTCTTTTCCTGCTGCTGTAACCCCGCGCGCCTATCGTCCCTGATGCTGATTTTGTTGTGTACGCAGGCGTCGTTCGCACTGTTGCTGTTGTACGCAGCTTTGAGTCGGTGTCTGCCGCCGCTTCTGCTGCAGCTGTTGTCTAGGTTGTTGCTGTTCCCGCATGTTGTCGATCTCCAGCACTAAATACAAGACACAAATACATACCAGGTACTACAGTAATTTCGAGATTTGTCCTGCACACGGCAGCAGTACGTATAACCAAAAACAAATGGCCATTTTTTTTCCTTGATACGAGCTTACACCGAGACAGGGGTATAGTACGCGTACTGCTATTTGTATATGCGCTGCTGCTGCCGTTGTTTTTGTTTTGCACACTATAACCAACCTTTTTTCCGAACAGTTGCCGTTGTTGTTTACAGCCTGCGTTTCTTTCCACGCCGAGACAGTTGTCTACCGCCGCTGCTGCTGTTGTTGTTCCGACACGATAACAGACAGGCGTTGAGCACACTAACACGTTTCCATGTTTTATGCTGCTGCCGACTCTGCCGTCGCCGTCTCTGCCGCGAAAAAAGACGTAAGGGTTTGCCTACATCATTCATCGCATCCCATTCCTATTAACCTTTCGTGCTTTCTGCCTCTACAGCGCACGCCAACGCGTATTTTCGAAGTTGTTTTTAAAGGGTTTTTCGCCAAAATCAGGTATATCTGGCCACACTTTTCGGCGAAAATCAGTTACATTCTAAAAACAAGTACAAAACACACCCCAGGAGCCCTGCTATTGTCCAGGCTGACATCTTAACTGATTTTGGCTCGAAAAGGCCAACTTATACCAGTTTTTTTCTACTCTCTAGCTTTCAACTGATTTTGGCCAACTTTGAACCAATCAGAGGGGCCACATATGTACACTGTTGTTTCTCTCCACATGCGTCTGCCCTCCCTCGGTTGAAATTATTATGCATTACGCAACGTATAAACTCTGTACTTTGACGTACGTGTTGTACGTCAAAGTACGTTTTTACATAAATATGCATATATGAGTATGCTGGTTTCGCTTTTTTTCTTCTTTGGAGTGTGCGACGTGCTTCAGTTATTGAATAGTTGTTGTGTCCTACTGCCGCTGCTTTGTTGTTTTCTATGGTCACAGCGGTCCATACATCACCATGGTCTTTATCTGCACCACCCCGCGTCGAGTTTGCCTCAGGTTTGGTACGGCAAGATAATTTCGTGCCTGGCTGGCAGTTTCGCGAGGACGGTCAAGAAGATTTAAGCTGTCAACGGTGGGGGGGCGCCAGATAAGATACTCTTCTTGGCGCCCCCGCCGTCGCAGAACAAACGAAGCCTATTAACAGCGACTCTCTGCAGGTCCAAGTGAAGCCCGTGGTATCTACACCCTAAAGAAAACTGAACGACTTAGATTTTGGAGGCCATATACGGCACGCTTCCTTTTTTACCCGACTTTCATGGACAGAACACCGCTCGTGGCGCGGGTTTTTTACTTGGTTTTAGTATACACCTGATTTTGGCTCAAACGGATCAGGTATAACTGATTTGGCATTTGCCCTTTTCAAAGTCTTCGTCAACTAAACTCATACCAAGTAAAATGTTTGTATTCAACACGTTTTACATGTCTCCTTTGTGCTGTCGGTTTGTTGTCTATAATCTATGTTTGCAGGTCCGTAAGGATTGTGTCCACTGCAAAAGGAACTATCAAGGACAACGGCATCTTGGTCGGTCTGTGCAAGCCCCCCCTGCACTTCTCGGGCTCCAAGCACTCCAGGAAGCTCTTCATCGCCCACGACGAGCAAGTTCAGGGCGAACGCCACGCGAAGTTCGGCGAATATGCTCGGGTGGAATTGGACAAAAGCTAGGCCAAGCGGGAAGGCTGTGTCGGTCGATCTCCTCGGTTCGGGCTCGGAATAGATCTTCGTACTTTAAGAGTCTGTTCTCGTGTCTATCATGATCTTCCGGTAGAGCACCATACACAGATGATCTGCCTTTGGTCTGCGCCTGGGGTCCGAATCTAGAGGTGTTCGAGGGCGTTTCGTTGCAGCGTGCGCCTGCGTCTATAATATTTCAATACTTTCAGCAAACATCCGTTGTGCGTGTACATGCAAGTCTGCCAGCGGGTACTTTGAGTTCAAGCGTGGGGAGCGTACTGCTTCATGTTTTTTGCGGTGGGGGTTTCTTCACCTAAGAAGAGTGTCAGGTTTTGCATCGCCTCCATCACGCTAGTGCCTTGGCGAGTGCCAAGGTCCAACTGACTTTTTCGCATCCTCTTTGCGTGCTGTGGACAACGAAAGATCCTGTTTTTTTCAATCTACCTTGGGTGTTTGCCTCGGTGCTGATTCCGTTGTTATTAGCGACATTCGCGTTTGCGAGGGAATTTTTGCTACTACTTGCTCCCGTCGCTCGACTTCTTTGCGTTTCACGCCGACCCCAGGCCCATTGCTACGCCTCGTTGAAGACATTTTTTCTAGAGGAATTCCTGTCGTAGTTGGTTTGGGCGTTCGCCAAAGGTTTCGTTCGTTGTCGAACCGTTAGGTGTAGCAGGACAAGTGTCGACTGGCGCTTCGTCGAGCAAGTGCTTTCTGTCGAAGTTGCATATCACGCTCATGTCGCCTTCATATCTCATAACAGCTGTAATACATAATTACTATTAATACCTGCTTTTTCTGTCATTAGAACTGCTCTCTTGCGTCACCCTCATCTGCCTGTTCCACTACTATTTCCCTTATACTCATACATACTTGGTTGTTAACAGGTACATGTGAGCTATTGCCCCAACTGCAGCACATACAACTGCAATTGGTGGAATAGTTCAAACCAACCCACCAAATACGTATTTCGGCAAGAGTCTTCTTACACGCTACGCTCATGCCACTCTGAAGGGAAAACTTGTATTATATATATGCAAAGCGCTTTTCGCTCCGCGGGCGGCCTACGCCGCTCGCTACGCTCGTTCAGGAAGGAAGAGTACATTAAATTATGCGAAGCGGAAAGAGATCCATGATTATAATTTTTTCAAGGTTCGCAGTTGCAAATTGGCGACTTGATAATGCCAAGAGTCCCGCCGCCATGCTTCAGGAGAAAACAGCTCGGAACACACATACGCTTCGTCTCCCTGGCGGTTGCCGTACATATACCCCACGTAGGGTACTTATTTTCGTATTTTGATATGCTGTATGTACGAAAAAAGAGAAAGCACAGCACGGCACAGCAGCACCGCAAAAACAATGTTAATGAAACCGAAATTTTCGGAAAGAAAAAAATCCCCGTCCCTCTCGTGTAATAATTTCCTGCCTGATTGGAAGACCTTGCACCGGTAAAAAAAAAAAAAAAAACAACAACGGCAAAGCTTCTTTTAGCCTCGTACGCCGCCCGCCCCTCTCGCGACCGCCTCGCCACCGATTTGGTCCGGGTAAAGCTTTCTTTACTCCCTGCCACAGTGAGCCCCGTCGCCCGCCTCGCGTGAAGCCCGATGCTCACCGTGGCCGTCGTTCGCCAGCTCGACAATGTTGTTTCTAGGCCGGGTACCTCCCTTTGTGATTTTCAGCCCGGTCGCAAAAATAAGCACCGCTTGAACAGTATCTTGCAATCCCGAACGACCCTTATACGCAAGCTCGTACGTACTCTATAAAAAATCACAAATGGAGGCCAGACAGAGCCCATCCATGCATCCCTCGTGTCTCGAGGCACACGCGACGCCTGGGCACGAAAGCGGCGACCGCGCTCCTTGCAGCCCCCCCTCCCGCCAGCACCCGCTGACACCCGCGACGGCGCCGGGCTCACCCACGGTGCCGTGCTCAGAGTACACGCACGCACACGAAACAAAAAAAGAAAAAGAAAAGAAGAACCGAAAGTGCCAAGAGAGGCGGAGGAACCAAATAACCGCTGGGAAGGCCCGCCAATATATCAAGGGAGGCGGTTCCCAGGTGGAAGCTCTGAGAGGCCAGGGATGTACCAACCGAGCACGCTCGGAGAGTGAGATATCTTCAAGTATTTTTATGTACAACGCGCTTCGCTCCGCGGGCGGCCTACGCCGCCCGCTACGTACATCAAATTATGCGAAGCGGACAGAGGTCCATGGTTGAATATAGTTTCTTTATGATTGATTGTAGTTGCAAACTGGCGACTTGACAATGACAAGAGTCCCCCGCCGCCATGCTTCAGGAGAAAACAGCTCGGACGCCAAATACGCTTCGCGTCGCGGGCGGTTCCGCCAGCTACGCTCGCTTACATGTCGTACGCACGTACATACGCCAGGTATGGTACTTATTTTCTTATTTTGATATGCTGTATGTCTGGACTCATATAACCTCGTACGTAATAAAGAGAAATCACAGCACGGCACAGCAGCACCGTAAAAACAATAAAATGAAACCGAACATTTCGGAAGAAAAAAAATCCCCGTCCCCTCTCGTGTAATAATTTCCTGCCTGATTGGAACACCTTACACCGGTAAAAAAAAAGAAAGAAAAAATCGAACAGCAGAGCTTCTCTCTTAGCCTTGTACGCCGCCCGCCCCTCTCGCGACCACCTCGCCACCGATCCGGTCACGGTGAAGCTTTCCTTGCTCCCTGCCACAGTGAGCCCCGTCGCTCGCCTCGCTTGAAGCCCGATGCTCACCGTGGTCGTCGCTCGCCAGCTCGACAATGTTCGTGCTCAGACTGCGTCGCTCCTTCTTTGAACTTCAGCCCGGTCGCAAAAAAAAGCACCGCTTGAATAGTATCTTGCAATCCCGAACGACCCTTGTACTCGTACATACTCTATAAAAAAACACAAAAGGAGGCCAGACAGAGCCCATCCATGCATCCCTCGTGTCTCGAGGTACACGCAACGCAGAGCCACGAAAGCGGCGACCGCGCTCCTTGCAACCCCCCCCTCTACCCGCCAGCATCCGCTGGCACCCGCGACGGCGCCTGGCTCGCCCGCGGTGCCGTGCTCCGAGTACACGTACGCACACGAAACGAAAGAAGAGACAAGGGAAAAAGAACCGAGGGTGCCAAGAGAAATTGAGAAAACCAAGAACCGCTGTTTCCCTTTCCAGGTCAACTCCTAGGAGGTTTTACCCTCAGCGGTCTTCTTCTGGACAAGCCGTGGTCACAGGTGTCGTCCTTTTTTTAAAAATCTATTAATCGATGTCGTCCCAGCTCCCCCCCGGTAGGTGACCTCCGTTTTTGTCGCGCAATGGGTTCAGCATTCCCTGCTCGTCGATTTTCATCGAATGTGGCTAACTCACGCTTTCGCGCTTTCCGCTAATCAACTTATATGCAAGAAGAAATCCTTACGAGTACGTATGCACTCGGTGAGACTTGAAACCCACGAAATTGATCTTAGTAGGAACGGACCACCTACGAAGACACCGGGGACGCCGTAGACATCTGGTTGTGTTCAAACATCGTGTGCATTAGGGTCGTTTCTAACGACTGAATGAAGTAGCAAAAAACTTGCTATTTTGGCAAGACATACAATCCATAAAGTTGCCAAAACCTTCTATCGTGAAACACTGCATATGTGGCAATATTTGGGAAATATTCACAACATAACGCCCTCAGATTCAAACCCCTTACAGCAGCAGCAGGTAGCCGACGCGCTCTATGGAGTAAATGCTGCCGCAGAAAGGACTCCAGGCGCAGCCAACGTACCTCAGAGGTCGGCAGTTCTTCCAACCCGGCCAAAATCCCTTGGGAAAAGCTGGGACGGCTGGGAAAAGCTGGGACGGTTGCTGTTTGTGATTCTGTTTTAGCCCCCGCACAAAACGATGCCCATGTCCCATCCACCCACGGCTCACGGCCAGTGTCGCCAGCCCTATCATCGCTGTGATCAATGCCACCGGGTATCCTTCGTATCTCCCTCTATTTCAGAAGTTAGAGCGAGCCTAGCGTGGGGCGTCGTGGGGTGGTCTGGTTTGTACAACCTTGCGTAAGCGTTATTGGGCTAAAATAGCAAATAAATAGCAAATGTCACTTCCCATAAACTTGCCAACGAAGCAGAACGGAAATATCCACAAAAAACTTTGGCAAGTTTTTTGCTGTTTTGGCAAGT
Source organism: Nereocystis luetkeana (assembly GCA_031213475.1). Taxonomy (NCBI): domain Eukaryota; class Phaeophyceae; order Laminariales; family Laminariaceae; genus Nereocystis; species Nereocystis luetkeana. The sequence goes on along the minus strand of JARUPZ010000013.1, from coordinate 6,226,079 downwards.
CCACATTTCCGTAAACTTGCTATTTTGGCAAATAATTTGCCAAATAAGTTTAGAAAATGTAACTTCCCGTAGGGAGGTGGAGTTTGTGGAGGCGTTTTGGAATTTTAAGAAGCTTGCAGAATCTTGAGATGAGGCGAGATCAGGCGACAGCCGAAAGCGTCTATTTAGTCACTAGAGCTAGCTGCTTGGGATTAGACGGCAGCGGCGGCAGCAACGAGAACTCGTAGCAAATCTCGTACGTAGCGCGCCTAGACAATTGATCGACTTTCCCACCCGCCCGCCCTGTCGCTCAAGAGGGGGGGGAATCAGGTTGCAACAAGTCGGTGTTATTGTTTGGGGGTTGGTTGTGAGTGGTAGATAGCCTCGCAGAGATTGCAGCGGGGCGATCAGAGTTCGGGTTAGCCTGATTCCTTAAACGTAGGAGGGTTTTCCACAAGAGGTAGACGGGGGAAAAAGAACGGGACATCTGACGGAGTGGTCGTTAGTATCATAGTTTCGGAGGTATTGAATCTGCACGATAGAGGTCTACATGCGAAATGTTAATCCACAGACCCATAATTCTTGAGCAATAACAAATGCCCTTTATGTACCTACAGTACGTAGGAGTAGTACTGGCGTTGTAGTGGCATTGTGGCTTGTGGACCAACAGCAGTGTATGTCCAGTAACAAGGTGGTCGTGCTCAACGTTACTTATATTACGAAGTACATGCACGGTACACCAGGTACCCCTTGCACCAGATACCTTGTACGTACGTACCAGGATATGATCCGGTACTGCTGTACCTACGTACCTGCATACGAGTTCTACAGGAGCTGCTCTGTACGTGCCTGGTACGTGTTTTTCTTGCGGAACATTTGCTCAAAAACTTTCAGCACAAAGCACTAACTGATACCTGGTATACTGCTGTCGCGTTCTACTGGAAATATTGAGAATTACGTACGAGGTACGACCAGTCTACTGATTCTGCATTTGCTGGCTGACGAACGCGGTACGAAATTACTGCTGCACGTTTTGCACGAGGTTTGAAAAACAGCAGTTTGTTGCGCTAGGTACGAATACGAGTACGACTTCGACACGACAATAAAGCTGGTGCAGCGAAGAAAATCAATGCATCGTAGTAGTTCATTCTGTTTCATACGAAATACTCCGAATCGCTGACCTGCGTTGTGAGTGAGCATGGACATCAGGCTTGGTCCAGCGAAACACCTTAAGCCGGGACAAAAAAGCTTGCTTAAGGTCACTGGCATCCTCTGTGTCCGCCTGTCAGCATCCCATGATACTTGCCAAACCAACAGCAGTGTGCTGTTGTGCAACCTCCCCGCCGTACCTGTTCACAAGCGCTTCGCAAGCCATCGAAACCCTCGTTCCAACATGTCGAACTTTGTTGTTTTCACCTGTTTGGAAGATCATGCCACGAAAATCCCAGCTGACAACCCAGGCATGCATTATCTTGCCTTTTGCTGTCGTTAGCTTTGGGTTGGGCTACTTTGCTTCATCTCAGCGTCGAAAAAACAATGCAGCATATGTACGTGTCATATCTGATGAGGAGAGCGACGGGGATGTTGTGCAGGTTCAAACACCGCACCCTGCTTGGACTCCTGGACAAAACCAACCTCCCCCGCAAGGATTGGACACAGGTGCGGATGCACTGATAGCGATCGTGCGTACACCATGTACTGAGTCAGTTCACGCGCGCGCATTCTCGCTCTGGTATACGTACGAACACAAACCCAACGGGCGCCCTAGACTGCAGACCGCAGACTGTGCTTCAGTGATAAAAGGATCCACCCGAAACATAAAATGCTGCTGTAGATGGTACATTGGCAGCCGCAAGCAGTCGTATACAGATGGTAAATGGGCACGAGAGGACATGTACACTATACGAACATCCATACTCAGCCTGCCTTTGAACCGTATCGCGCAATCGCACGCCACTTGCATTCGTTTGCCCTATTCCTTTCACCCGAAACATAAAATGCTGCTGTAGAGGTACATTGGCAGCCGCAAGCAGTCGTATACAGATGGTAAATGGGCACGAGAGGACATGTACACTATACGAACATCCATACTCAGCCTGCCTTTGAACCGTATCGCGCAATCGCACGCCACTTGCATTCGTTTGCCCTATTCCTTTCTTCTCGTTTCGCGGCTGTTTGTGCCACAGGTCATGTCCGGGTGGATCCTCGCGACTGCAAGAGCTGCTACGCTCTCATGGTCAGCGCGGGTGAGATACTTGATCTGACCAACGATGACCCCGCCCGCCCACACAAAAGCTGGGGGCGCCTCGGTGCTGGAGGTGGCGTGTTTTCCCCACGCAGGGTACGACGAGCAGTTTCCCCGCGGTAGTTGCCCGCGGTCCAGCGGCCGACCTTTGGCGATTTTTGTAGCTGGGAGTTTCGCGTCTTTCAGCATGTGGCAATCTTGATCTTGGTAACCGCTCCACTTGAAAAGGGCGGCGGTATTCAACAGCTATAATAACTGCCGACGAACGCTTGTTGCTGCGACTAATGTCGTTGATCGACTTTTTGGTGGCTCTGGTGTGTGTACGTACGTATTTTACAGTATGCAAGGTAGGGTTTACGATCTGTGAGTAAGGGTCTTTAGGGGTATTCTTGACTTGAAAAAAGCGTAGCGCGGTCTGCACTTCGGAATCGTCCGCAATTAATTGAGAAAATGTCCTCGTTCGATGCTAAAGCGGCGCAGCCGCGTTTATGGCCAGTTTTGGCCCGTTTTGGCTGTGGTTTGGGGCCTCAGGGTTAGGGCCAGGGTTGGGGGTTGGGTTGGGTCTTCTCCCGTACCTTGATCCCAACAGGAAGCAAAATACCTGAACAGCCTACCAATCTAAAGATGAGTACTCACAAATTGTAAGAGGACCTCGCAAGGTACCTGATTGAACGTTCAAACTGGGTACCTCACTGCACGTTTGACCACAGCTGCCCCGTCGAATGCGAGACGATACATAACAGGGTCGACTACGCTAGGGACCTGTATTCTGTACAAGCGTAAGAGGTAGTTTTGCGGTCTGCCGTATACGTCGCGGGCCGTGCCTACAGTAGACGTCGTGTCCAGATCGCGTTCCACGTGCAAACACATGCGTCGCACCTCACAAATTATACTCGACCCCAATCATGAGCCTTTATGAAGGAGTTTTCGTTGTAAACCCAAGCAAGCACTGCTCGATTACGCGTCCCCCGCAATTTTGAACGGCACATACTTACTCCTGTCGAACGAGCCCTTGGCAAGGTATACCAAGAGCAAATTTTGACAAACCACCTCAGCTTCGCGATAAAAGCATACCGCTAGAAATGTGCTTGATCCGTGCACTTGTAGCCGTGCCCAAAGCGTTCGTTAGCGAAATTACTAACCACTATATGGTCCCTTCCCTGTCCCTGTCCCCTGTCCTTTGCCCCTATTTTCATATTGTATGTGTATATGGATGTTTGTCCGCTATCCTACGCGACCGTGGTTACACATGGCGGCGGTGCCACCGAACGACGAATGCAGTCATCCCGCGTCCTGTAGCTTTTGTGTCGACGCAAGCTGCGGATGGCACCGTCAACTTGTCTCCATTCTCGTACTTCAATACCGTGGGGCATGAACCCCCGATGCTAGCCGTCTCGATATGTCGTAACCATGATGGCGGGAAGAAGGACACCCTGGTTAATATCGAGGCAAGCGGGTGAGTGGTGTGAGTGGTGGTACTGTGTTGTGGTTGTTGCGGCGGGTACATGCAAGCGCTGGGACGGGAGACTGGACCAAGCGCTTCGACCTGTGTTGTCTTCGACAAGCACCATGTTCCGCTTCCCTTCAGATTGTCGTATTTGCTGTATTGCAAGTGATGGGTCAGCGTTTACAACTACGGTTGGGCCTAGGGGACGAAAGTTGAGGAACTTCTTGAACTCTTGAGTGAGCGATTCTCACACATGTGTGGTTGTTGTGATTCATGCTCACCAAACAGCAGGCGCTGCATCATCAGGTGACCAGGACACCAACAATGACTGGCAGACAGACAGCACATCACGTTATGCGATGGGATGCGGCGCAATGCAAAACGTTCCGGCGGTGCAGACCGTACCTGGAAAAACGTTTACAGTTGATATTGCTATTTTCTCGCGACTTCTGCAAAGGGATCAAGTTTCATCTACATACCCTTTGACCCTACACATACGCCGTCGTGCTACATGTCTGCAGCGAGTTCGTTGTCTCCATCATCAGCGATTGGTTCGTTGAATCTGCGAACCATACCTGCGGTGGCTTTCCGCCTGAGGTGGACGAGATGAAGTTGGCGGGTCTAACACCGGTGAAATCGAACCTTGTATCACCGCCGAGGGTCAAAGAATCCGGCATGAACATGGAGTGCAAGGTGCGCTGTGTTGTACTGGTACTGAAGTATATAGCCGCCAGGCATTCTTGTACCGCCTTCTGACCCCACGGGTAGGCACCGACACTTCTTTGTTGTACCATATCCCGCCTGTTCCTCAAAACGCGTTGAATTATAACCTTCTCAAATGTCAGCACGCGTATACGGCTACGCCTGGCGGCATATCAAGCGATGGGCCATGATCTTTACAGTTATTGTAGCCAATCCGTTATGTTGTCAAGTTAAGGGTTACTTGCTCTCTCCAGACTGCGGAACAGCGGCAGGAGCCGCAGGCGGATCGTGCGCTCCAGTGCATAGGCTGTGGATTTCCGTCTTATGCATGGACTACTGTATCTCTGCCGGGGGTTCGAGGAGGCGTCAACGTTGCCTGGGAGGCATCCAGTGCTGCTCTCTGAAGACCCGAGCGCTTCGCCGCCACCTTCCTTTTCGAACAGGTGCACCACATGTACGAGATCGTCAACCACAAGGGCAAATGCACCACGACGGTAGTATTCGGCGAGGTGAGCGTCACGCCAGCCGCCTCCACCCGCGAGCTGCCGTGAACCCAGCGTTGCTACCTGCTGTATGCCGGCGCTTGTATAGTATTTTTACAAGTATGTATGACAACAAACCGGGACGAGAAACGCAAGAGTGGATTAGCACCGAATCACACGCCATTGGCAGACCAACACGCCTACCGGAAGGGTAGAACTTCTGTAGCTCGAAAACACGCTTTATACCAACACACCAATACGATACTGGTGTTCTACGTACGAAATATGTATATACATACTTCGAAGTATATACCTATCAGTGCACAAGCACACGCGCTCACTATACCAACAATACGAACCTGGTACAAAATGTGAACCGCCCCGCCTAGCTGTAACTCGTATTCGAAACCGCAAACGCCCTCAATTGCAGGTAGTAATGTTCCACGTCTTCCCGCATCTGCTGGATGAGGCCGCAGCGGCCGAGGGGAAACCCTTCGTGCACCTCAAGGGGTACAAACCTATCGCGCGATTAGGTGGCAACACATACGCCCGGCTCGGCTCGGCATTTGACCTTCGCCGTCCAAATGTGAAGAAATGAACGAGAAACCAACAGCAGCAGAACGGAGCGGCATGCATGCGCGTTATATCCGGACTACTCCCACCTTCGAGAGGGAGATATTTCGTAGGCGTTGAACTTTCGAGGGACGAAACATGACTGCCTGTTACACATTTTACATGAAGACAGGCACGCGGTGGTGTTTCGTATCGTTGCCGACTTTGGTCGACGTCGAGCTACTGGTGCATAAGCTCCGCATTTCGCAATGCATTACGTGGAGTGTTTTGTGTTTTTGGCCGTGTTAGGTTGTTGACCGCAGCCCACTGGTGTGGAGTTTTTTTTTAGTGTTTCTATCGTGTTAGCTGTTGAGACCGCTACATTGTTATGGACTGTTCGTCGGAAGGTTGCTTATACAGCGCCTGTGGCATAGACCCTCTGCGGACGGACGGTACCGCACTGTCACTGACCGCGGTGGTTGCCTAACGGGCCTGAAGAGACTCAGGTTAGTTCAGGACTTTTGCTCGACGCAACGCAAGAATATACTGTTATTAGTAACAGAGTCAAGGAGTCGTGTGGGCTTGGTGAAAAGCCGCGCGATAGAAGTGGTGGCGGCAGTAGTGTTCCCTCATTTGTTGGTTTCTTCGCTTTGCGTATTGTTTTGGTGCGGCACCGAATGTGATCTATTTTTCAAGCCGCAATATGTGGCGTTTTTCACTGTCTTTCGTCGTTTATTTTCGGTTATGTTTGCCTCTGGGCACACACACCACCACTACGGACCACAAACACCGCTTCTTATTATGGTGCTATTAATAGTGTTTGTGGTTCTTGCTATTTAGTAACCGGTACTTAGTATGTGTTTTGCCGCTCTCCCCGTGTTGCAGTTGTGTCACCGTTCGAGTACAGCACAACAGTATATACATGGAATCGATTTCTTGGAGACATCGTCACACCGTCACCGGGGCCACGGTTGTCATTATTGTAATGGGCAGAGGAGAAGGGGCGAACACGTTCACGTAGTGCTGGTAGGTCTTTACGTCTACGAGTAAATGTACTAACTCCAGAGGGGGGAAGCCTTGAAAAATGGCGAATGAAGAGTAATATTGTACAGTAATATTGGCCAACACACTACAGCCCGGACTGTTGGGTGACATACTGTAGACAACTGCTGTAGTGTTGTGCTGTTCGACGCGCGCACTGATGATGCACATTTACATGCAACTACAGAATGTACTTTGTCGAGCGTTCACACTACGAGGGTTAAGTTTTTTTTTTGTCGCTATACCTGCTCCCACACTGTTCAAAGTAGCACAAGTATTTCCAAGTGTTACACCTCGAGCGATACTGCAGAGCTACCTGGTATATCGTATGCAGTCCATACAGCCGCAAGCTCAACATATGGTATGTTTTTTTCATCATTGCGTTCACTTTCCAGCTTAACTCGAAGGAGGTTTTTAACCTAGCGGCCTCTTTCTGGGCAGGCCGTGGGCACAGGTGTCGTCCCTTCTTGCCCCTGGTACGCGCCTTCATTTTTTGTCGCGCTTAGTGTTCAGCATTCCCACTGCTCGTCGACTTTCATCGAGTGTAGCTAACTCTCGCTTTCGCGCTTTACAGATATTGGCAAACGTGCTTTCCCGTATACACTACCGCCGTATGGACCAGGTAAACTACAACCTATTGATGGCTGTTGGGGGGTGGGGCGTCCTGCTCCCGCCGAGCTATCGTACTGTTGTACTGGCTGGCCATACTATGTCCCGTTCTATAGTAACCGTATTTAACAATGAGGCGCGCGAGCGCGAAGCGCGGGCCTTATGCTCTTGGTTTCCCAAGGAAAAAAAGCAGACGTTCAGTCTGAGCCAACCCCCGCCTGCTGGGGTGCCGTCTGTGCCAGTGCCGACTGATCTCTCTCCCCACTCCCACCAACTCCAACTACGACTTCACAAAGTACGATTACATTCATTCCCCGATTGAATCGGAAAATACTTTTTTCCGATCCCATAACTGATCGTAGTCAATCGTATTTGACCCAGTTGGATCGGAAAAAATACTCCAACTGGGCACCTGGAGAGGCGGGAAACAGCTCTAGATAGGTCTTGGAGAAAAGTTCAAGTCTTTGTGAGGCGAGAAACAGCAGTTTCGCACCTTTTTTTCGGGGCAAAAGCTCGTGCGAACGTGCCGATAACACCATTTCCAACTGACTGCAAATCCGACTGCGTAAGAAGTGGTCTGAAGAAAACGTTTATCCTAAACTTATATCTCACACTGCAGTTTGATGCTGCTGTGTCCGGTGATTGATGATGGTAGGTCAAATATATATATATATCGTTCTCGTGTTGTTGGTTGATGCTCATGAGTATACAC